>KB663710.1:1430443-1607943 GCA_000349025.1 Anopheles minimus
CACCCTTTTTCTTGCATATGTTATTCCTTCTAGTTATGAGTTGGTTTTTGATCGAAAGACAAACATCCAACATAAAAGTATAGCACTAAAAGGAAACAGAGAAAGCCCTACAGAGTGTGTGTACAAATCATTCTTTGAACTGTTCGGTATCACGCCGCTGCTTAATAAAATAACTCTTTGATCGTTCCATTATCAAACGGACAGGAATCTTAAGGACGAACACTAATGTTTATACGTACCATCTCGCTGGACGTCGCCCCATCTTGAGCTGAAAGACGATACAAGATTATACAAGATATAGTATCACATGTACGTTCTATGCTTTAAATTGGAGAATGAAGACTGCAGCAAGTGGCAACCACACAGCACTGCACAGCACATGAAAGAACCGCGCGTTCACGCTTGCTGGGGCATTCACCGTGACTAGCTGCTCACTGGCGCCTTCATGTATCGACAGTCGATCGCATCAGAGTACCGCCTTTCCACGAAATTAATCGTTTTTCCGAGCACATGATTGATAGAAGACATCGGACTCCCTGATTGTGGCAGATCGGCATGATCGTCGAAAGCATTAAAATGCGGATGGGGACAGGTGAGTGTATCGTAGCGAACCAAAAACTTACCTAGTACGCTCCGAGGCGTGTTAACGAATTAAAGCTTTGTGCTGGAAAGAGAGTTGCAGCAGAGCAGCACCAACGATGACAGCCACGTTACTTCCGGTTGCACATCGCTAGGTTGGTACTTGTTTTCCTACTGTGCGCACCTTGGTAATACGGACAACAAGTGTTATTTTATTTTCTTTTTATGGAAATAGAACTCATCGTAAGTAATTTCGAACGGTTACGAAAACGCAATAATCAAGTTGAAAGTTGTAATTCGTACACTTTTGTTGGCAATTCAAGCTGGGAAAGATAAGTTGATATTTTTATTTGTTGTTATTTTATTAGTTCAATTCAAAATTCAATGGGCCTTATCTGGCCCCATTAGAGCGAGATTTTTACATGGTTCATGGCCCTAAACAAATACTATTCACGAACGCGGTTCTGGACATTTCGGGTTCGTAATGATTGCACACCTTGTTAAATTTGCGACATGAACGGATCAGTGGAGCCAAAACGGCTACGGCGTTCTTCCACGTCAAGCAACGGTCTAGCACGGATCGATCTCGCCGGGACCGTTGTGCGCTGTTGGCAGCCGTTTATTTTGATTGAAATATTATTATATTGTCTGACTTGCTTGAAACGTCAAACGCCGTACGGACGATTGGGACTCCAGTCATCGCTAGTTCCGGCTGTAACCTTTCTTTTGGTACTGCGTGCCTTTCAAGGCAGGTTGCAAAGTGTTGTGTAGAGGCATAAGATGGTTAGTATTTTAACTTTTTGGTGAACGTCGTCTTAAAGTTGGGATTTAATCTGCTGGGCACGAATTTGAGTCAATAGAGCTGCTTCTTGTCGTATAGTGATGGTTAATATTTTCCCGTAACTAATTGTAATTGTACACGTTTATCTGTTGTGTTTTACTCTCGGGAGGAAGAGTCCCCACTATAGCCATGAAGTGTTGAATCGTTGATTCTAAAGCCACGAGTTAGCTGGAGGCTCGGAAAAGCGGTTTTGTGGCCGATACAAATGTGTTTGTCTTACGAATCCAATTAATGCGCTTCGCAAACGTGCACGCTTCTTCGTATATGTCACTGTTAACTATCACTTCCCGGCAAATCACGCCACGGAAACAACCTTCTGCTTGATTAATGTGTTTCTCGAGACCGTCCGAAATCCGTGCTGGGTTTCAGAATAATGTGCATCGATATTGCCGACACGCAGCACTCAACGATCAACTCTCTGTTTCATCTTTCAGACTAAAGGTACTTCGAGCTTTGGAAAGCGGCACAACAAAACCCATACGTTGTGCCGCCGTTGTGGTAGATCCTCCTACCACATTCAGAAGCATACTTGCTCGCGTTGTGGATATCCGGCAGCCAAGATCCGATCGTGTGAGTATATTCTCATTTAAATTTGCGTTAAGTTGAAAACGTGTGTCCAGAATTATGCTATAAGATAATACATTTATTGTGGTGTTACTGCGTATTACAACGTGTCGTCAGGTGGAACAAAAGTATCCAAACAATTTCCCAATCTCTAACGAGCTGTAAACATTCATAGAATAAGCATGTCTATATTTACTTTGCTCGTAGAATGCTATTCTAACCCAGAACGTAATGTTGTGCAGCATTATTTCATTATTTTATTGTAAAATATTTTAAGAATGGAGGTTTTTCATATTCCTCAGGCATTCGCCAGGACACTTAGTTGCTCTTCTTCTTGGCGTGCCTACCATTTGAGGCTTATTTGACTCGTTATCTGTCCGTAGCCATATTCCTTCCACGGATTAAATTTTTTCACCAGTCCTGTTATGTTGAACCACCCAACACCACATAGCTTATATAGCTTCCTCATTGAGGAACAATATTTGAAATAGTTCGTCCATATAAAAATGGTTGTTGGCATTCGTATTAGTCATGTCAACAATTAACGATGGGCGTAGATTACTATCCTGCAACAGAATGCAATGTTGTGTATCATCACGGTTGCATTAAGAAAACGGGATAACATTCATACAATTTTTTGTGTCGATTTACGTGAAAAGTCGTTTTGAAATACTCACGCTATTTTCGTTTCTCGTTTTTTCTTTCTATCTATAGATAACTGGTCGGAGAAGGCTAAGCGCAGGAGGACCACCGGTACTGGCCGCATGCGTTATCTGAAGGTGGTGCGTCGCCGTTTCCGCAACGGATTCCGCGAGGGCCAGGTGGCGAAGCCGCGCAAGGCTGCAGCCTAATAATTTAACCAGCACACCCTTCTTTCCTTATGCAAAAACAACACATTGTTCACTAAGCAAAACAATACCTTAGTTTTGGAGAATGTTACAATCAAATCTGATAAACCGTTCTAGTTTCCTCAACCCACATGCGTTGGCCTGGTTTGCGTTTAAATAAGGACATGTTTGTTCCCTTATGAAATGTATTGAATTGTATTGTGTAAAATCCGTGTAACGAGGTGTTCAATTAAGCAGGAAGCAACAAGATATAATTATCGTTCGTGCTTAATTATACTTCATTATCCCGTCTGGGTATACGTTTTGCTGTACCAATGTAATGGAATGCTAACAAGGAACTGAATAAAAATTCGATACACAACATACACTGCAGTACGCGCACATCAAATATCACATAATATTCACTATCTGGTTGCGTATGTCGTGTAGGTTCGGGAGAACCTCACGATTTTGAATGAATGGATTGAATTTTAGCGTTTTCGTTGTTGTAGCGAAAGTAATCATCACAACTGCTTATTTTTAGAATTTAAGAGATGAATCTAGCCATAGTGGCTCAAAACCTCTAAATTCTACATAAAAAAGAACTATGTTAGGGACACCAGGTAAATTGTGTCCTAGGAAAGGTTCAAACTTTGAATTACAAGCAATAAGGTCTGGTCGTTCCTTATGTTTTTAAAATAAGATAAAAACTTGAAATAGAAATTTAAGGAATAAAAAAAACTAATTATTTTATTTTAGCGAAATTGGTACGTTCTGCATTTTTGTTATTCATGAAAAGTGGCTGGACTTTATTGCTTGCATTCTATTGTCGAATTGAGAAAGATAAAAGCTATTAAGAACAAGTATTATTCAAGCAAACATATATTTCTTTATTACAATGCTATGAATTTCTAATAAGGAAACACATAGATAGATTTCACAATTCTGTGCATACTAGTTTTAACATAGGCTGGGAATAATTCAAATCTGTAATTATAAAAGGATTTAATCACATACTAACTGAGAGCAAACAAGATATCCCTCCTTGTCCTCTTGTTTTAACAGATCAGTTGATAATTGGTTGGCCTGACACATGGATAATGCTAGCAAATCACACAGCACTCGGACAATACACAATTTCACAGTACACGGGCAATAACCTGGTGAGCTACAGGAGGACGGTGAACAAAGTGGTGCCAAAAAGAGGCCACAGAGTTATTAAAAGCGACCGTAATGCGAAGTTGATTGAGATGGCTGACACCCCCTAGTGATATCTAAGGAACGTGCTGGACATAGCGTTCACGAGTATTTGAATATGAGACAGCTTTGTGCAAAATGGCTACCGCGTGAGCTCATATTTGACCAAAAACAACAACGAATTGATGTTTCCGATCTGGCTCCCAGCGACTATTTCCTTTTCTCAGATCTTAAAAGGCTGCTCGCTGAGAAGAAATTTTCGTCGGACGAAGAGATGATCGCCGAAACAGGGGCATATTTCGAGGCAAAGGACAAATACTACTACAAAAATGATATCGAAAAATTTAAAGACCGCTATAATCGGTGTATATACTTGAAGAGATGTACAGTCGGTTTTCGAGTTACGCGGTACTCGACATATACGAATTCGAAGATACGCAGATTTTTAAATATGGCTGTTCTTGTTTTTTTTTGTATGGACTTCAATTTGAAATTTGTGAATTTCCAAACAATTCCTTAAAGCAGTTATTTTTTTATTTAAAAAAATACTTTTCCGAAAGTTTTATTAAGTTATTGCATTTCATAACTTCACTTTAACAGGAATATTGATCTTTTGTAGTAGAATTGTCGAAATAAAGGTAAAATATTCATAATCGGAAACCGACTGTATATTGAATAAAAAATTTAATTTTGCAAACAAATTGTGTTTCACTATCATAGGCCGGTCAAACAATTATCAGCCCACCTGTTAACTGAGAGCAAACAGAATACCTCTCCGTGTCCTCTTGTTTTATGTATGTCATGACCAAACGGTAGGATGTTTTTGCCGGTATCGAATGAAACGGATTTTGGGACGAATGACGGCTATTGCTGACTGGTCCAATCACACGATTCTATAAGTTTGTATTCAGTCCTTATGGTGGTGTGGCCCGGTTTAGCAGCGGGCGTCTGTTGTTATGACCGCCCTGTATTTACACTGCTATGAGAATGGCTCCACGCAGCCGTCCTTAAGATATAGAGAAATCCTCTTATGTTTTCTTGCTCTACCGAACTAAAATAGCCCAGGGCCGTGATTTTCGTGCTTTAAAGCATCCTACTAACTAGACAACGCCCCTCTTCTTTTACCATTTACACACAAACTTCGATCACACACATTTACATCGGACATACACACGCATGCACGCTTCGACAACGCCTTCACAAGCCGCTTACTTTGGCTCGATAGTGCCCGAGGCCAGATCCTTCATCTTCGGGTACTTGACGGTCTTTTTGTCCAGTTCGGTTTGCGCCCATAGAATGAGCTTAAGGATGTTGATCATGCGCGGGCTCGACTGTTCCTGCTGCTCCGTCTTGAGGATTGCCGCGTTCAGCTCGCTTGCCACCTTCTGGCGGTGGGTATGATCGAGCAGGTCCGCGAACGGGCTGTGTTGGGGTTTCTCGAAAGCGAGCAGCGCAAGCGTGCGCTCGAGTTCGTTTAGTACTTCCGGGTTGCTTTCGCCCGCCTCGGAAATTTGTGTCTGGGCGAATGTAAGTGCTTCTTCAATCTTGCCGGCACTAAAAGTAACATCGAGATGGGAGGCCGTTGGATGAGGACTAGAATTAGGCATCCAATAGGATGGTGCACCACCTACCGGATCAGCTCGATTAGATGGAGCTGCTGCAGATGGAAATAAAGATAGCGATCGTTATCGAGCAGCTCGGGATGCAACTGGTTAACCAGGTGGGTTGCCTCCTGTATGAAGCCATTTTGGACTGCTTCCCGGATCAGTATCCTGTTGTCCAGGGAGTTCAGATCCACCGACGGTACGACACCGGATTCGGCCTGGAACTTTTCTGCCGCCTCCTTAAATCCCTCTGCAATCGGGAATGCACAATTAGATTAGAGTAATGGCACTTTACTAGCTTCGTTATTGCGCACGTCACAGTTTCCAGTACGGGGTGCGCTGTAGAGCACTGATGAGGCATCATCATCAAAACAAACTATCATAACAAAAACATCCACCACGTCTCTACTGATGCAAAATGTACCGATTGCAACGAAGGTTACAAATACAGGGTTTACGATTTTATCTGCCGAAGTCGAAGCGCTAGCCGAAAGTGCTTCGACTTCAGCAGATATAATCGTAAACCGTATAAGTACAAAACACCCAGAGCAAACCCTCTCGTAGGTGTTCCTTTGTCATCCTTACCCGTAACCAAGTAGTTCATAATCAATTTATTAATGTCGTCCTGCTTGAATGGAAATGTTTCGAGACGGCTTTGCCATTCCTCCTTCGAGATACCATCGTTCTTGTCGTTGCAGCTCATTGCGAAGGGTGGAATCAGTTCAGCGGGTCTTGGAAAACACACTGGTGCAGCACGTTTCACACGCACGACGGTGCAATACAAGTGCCAACGATTTTACACCTTCGCACAACAATAATACACGCCAAAGAAAACGACCTTTTCTTCCTCTATCCCCGAATGCGAAGGAAAGTTTCTCTTTTCTGCGTCGCCCTTTTGTGTTGTTTGCTTCTATACTGCGCGGTCTTCTTCTTGTTCTTCGCTTGCATCAGTGAACGAATATGCTACGGTATTAGCATTCAGAGGCAAACTATCCTTTATGGTCTCTTTTTCCCACAGAAATGTGATCAAAATACGCCTGATACGTAGAGTATGCGTTAGTAGGCCACAAATTTCAGTGAAGGAGAAATCACTAAGCTATTTTTCTTCGGTGGAATGGATTTGTTTTGCTAAACCGCCATGTCCAGGAAGATATTTTGACAATTGGAACCATTGTATTTATGCTATACGGTTGAATGGTTACATCTTCATTGTGTGCCCACTGTTTTATTGGCCAAAAAAGGTGACAAAAAAGGGATAAATTGAGCATTTTATAACAATTTCTCAAGTTTGTAAGGTTTTTTTTAAGTACCTACGTTTAATTTGATAATAAGGGTGTAAAAATATGCATTTGAGGTTTTGTTTGTAAATTGTTGCTTCCATTCGCTGGCAACAGTGCGTACAACGGACATGACGTTGGCTGTCATTAGGTGTAACCACTGCCTCACAACAGTGTCTGCAACGGGTGGAAAGATTCCGACCTGCAGCGTAGAGAAAAACATTCGTCCCTCGAGTAACACCAGCAAGATGTTACGGGATTGACTCATTTGCTGGTGCGCGAGTTAGTTCGGTGACGCCTACATAAATTGTTTTACTTTGCTTTAGACACGGGCAAGTGTTTGAATTTTAAACCAACGATCGCATCGCGTAGCAGTGGCAAAATGTAATTACAATAAGTTAGGCGAGGGGTATTCATGTGACCAAATGGTTATGGTGATGTGGTGGAGTCAGTGAACAAGTGGCAATTTCCGCATATTGTTTCTATTGCTGGGTTGTAGTGATGCATTAGACTATTCTGTTGATAGTGATGCTGTTTTCCGCACTATTGTTTTGGATGGGTTGCCATTCATCGCCAGCATCATTTTCCCTTTCGCACAGCCAAATAGTGTACTCGCCGTACTGCTGACATGAATGTGCATCCAAATATGGATATGCGCTACGTACAACGACTTTGTTAACACCTGGTTATCTTATCGTCAGTATCACATCACACGGGGTACATTACATATCCGCTAGCTAACGGCCACTAGCTGTTATGGAAAACGTTTAATGAAAATATCATCTAACAAGTGCAATTTATAAAAGCAAATGTGTGCAAATTTTAAGGTAATTTTTGTTTTGTTGCTATTCAGATACGGAAAAGGGCGTTTAGAGAAAAGAGAGACCACAGTGAAATTTGTTACGATCGTGAGTGCTCCTCGACTCAACCAAAGATGAAACAACCAGCAGGAGGAGAAAATGCAGGTGATCGCAACTCAACGGCCAGCAAAGCGAATAGGCCAAGCACATTGCTTACGAACGACGAAAATGATCAACTTTTCCGTCTGCTCGGGCGTCGTTGTCAGGTATGAGTCATCTTCAAACCCTCCAATCTATCAAACTGGACAGCATAATAAACGTTGCATTTCCGTTACAACATGACCATTTTTATTTCTTTCGTTGTGTAATTTTAAACATACTACTAGCCGTTGGGATCATACTTGAATGAATGGTCGGAAAGTTGATTCAGTTGAGTTTTATTTCCCTGTTCAATTTGAAGCCAAAATTGGGAATGTTATCTAGTTCGGGGGATCTGTTATCATAAGCCCTTTGCTAATTCCCTTAAACGGGGATAAAAATGGCTTACGGTTTGATGATAATGTTAAAAGAACAAAATAATTTTAACAATGATGTAATGTAACACTAAGTCAATTTGTTCCTCCGACTAGTTGCTATTTATTTGATGCTAGGGAATATTACAGTATACTTATAGTCTGTTTTTAATTGATATGATATGTTTTCATCTAGACGCTTAGTACAGCAGTCGTTCAGCTGTACACAACACAGTCACCGGCACATGCCTCATGGGTGAAGCGATGCACCGGTGCACTGTGCTTCATCAAGGACAACTTCCGGAAATCGTACTACTTTCGGCTGTACTGTCTAAAAGCGAACCAAATGGTATGGGAGCAGGAGCTGTACGAGAAGATCGAAGTGACGCAACCGAAACCATACCTTATTACGTTCGAAGGCCAGGTAAGGGATGAGCCGCATACATTCAATTTTTATCTCATATTTAACATACTTCCTTCCGTGCAGGATGGTATCGTTGCATTTAACTTTGCCACCGACGATGAAGCGTCTGCCGTCATGAACACTACGCTTACCACCATTCACAATCGCAACCGACGGCGCGATGGTAAGTGGGCATGCTTACGTGCGGTAACTTAGTAGCGGCATGATAATTTGGCGCACACGGTTTAATGGGTGGGCGACAAAAAAACGGAAACAAAACAAAGCGATTAGCGTAAGCAACACTTTTGCCGATGGTGGTTTTCAAATCGGTAATTTTCCACGAGACACAAAGGGAGGTTTAAAGTTATCTCACAGACACATGCGTTGGTCATTCTCGTGACAGGTCACAGGTTAAAATTTAACACCCATTTGATAGTTTGTTTCCCCATTCCAATTAAATGGGGGTAAATGTACGGATATGACATTGATAGGTATAACCGTCTCTAGACACGTTTGAATTTGCGATAAGTAAAGCAATTTTAACTACACCACCCCTGTTAGGTTCGTTTAACGCCAGCACAACAGTTGGCAAACGATAGCTTCATGCTTTGCGATGTGTATTGATCCGGAAGCTAAATAGATCGATTCCGTAAAGTGGGGTTTTTTGTATACGTACGTAAAATGCATTTTTTGTCATTCGAAATGGATTTGATACCCCAGGGGATGGTTTCGGAACGTGCCTGGAAACCATTATCGGGATTGATTCTAGCGTTGATGAATTAAGCTGCAAGGATAAATTTTTGTCCGTCGTGGCAACAACATACTTTAAGTTTTCGCATTTTGTTCAGCAAAAGGCT
Organism: Anopheles minimus; assembly: GCA_000349025.1. Classification (NCBI taxonomy): domain Eukaryota; kingdom Metazoa; phylum Arthropoda; class Insecta; order Diptera; family Culicidae; genus Anopheles; species Anopheles minimus. Next base: position 1,439,905 of record KB663710.1, read on the forward strand.
GAGCTGGTGCTGCGTTGCAATGAAGTGTTGGTGGTGTTTGAATTCTATTCGCCGCAGTGGCCGCAGTAGCAACAAGAGTAAAAGTATTTGTATTATAATGGTGAAGTGTAATAGTTTTTTTTTAAATTTTTGTTTAATAACATTCACTCCACTCACACACACGCACACCTACAGAACGCATTAAACGCAACAATACCCGGAAGGATCCACCACCAGCAAGGCCTCCACCATTGCAAAATATCCCGATCGGTGCCACTGGTTCGAACATTCCCGATACAGATGTGTCCGTTACCTATCGGAATAAACAACCATGTGAGTTGGAGGGTAGCTCGTAAGAGCTTGGACAAAATCGGTCGTTTCGTTTAATACGATTTTCTTTTAGTTACGAACCCGTTTACGGGCCCTGCAGGTGGACCGGCAATGCAGCAGTATCCCGGACAACAGCAGGCTCCAAATCTTGGCAGTACGATGCAACAGAAGCCGCGCAAGGCGAAAGGTATAGGCAAGCTGCAAAAGTCCGACATTGGATCACCGTCGAACTTTCAGCACGTGATGCATGTTGGGTGGGATCCGCACAGTGGGTTCGATTTGATTGGCGCCCAGGAATCGCTGAAACCGTTCCTTGAGAAAGCCGGTGTACGGGACCAGCATGTGAGTAGTGTGACCCTGCGTCTACTAGAGTAGTCTATTGAATGTTTAATACTATTTACTTTTGGTTTGCTTCTTTTTTGCGGTTCCGGCGCACATATTTATTTACACAGTTGAAAGATCGCGATACGTGTGCGTTCATATACGACTTCATTCAAACGAACAACGTGCTCGATACGGTCAAATCGGAGCAGAGCAGCGGCCGCAAACAGAAACCGCCGGCGCCACCGCCCGTACCGGTTCGTACACATACCGAGGCACAGCCCGAAACGTTTCCTTCTCAGCCCCAATCACATGAACATCAACCCCAACAGCATCCCCCTAGCGTGCCGTCCCACCAGAATGGTCAGACGAGAAATCCACCGCCGCCACCGCCGCACCGTACGCTTCCACCGCTGCCACCGACTACACCGCCGAAGGTTGTTACGAGCGGACCGCCGGCACCGAGACCGCCCCCGATGCAACCGCCGCCCGCCGTTTCCGTACCGTCCTCTACGGCACCGGCGCCCCCACCACCGCCACCACTGCCGACAACGGCCGGACCGGTACCGCCCCCACCACCACCGATGATGCCGTCACTTAAACCACCGGCACCGGCCATTCCAGGGGCTGCCACCGGTGGCGGGGACGAGGGTGGGGATGCACGATCAGCACTTCTAGACAGTATTCGAAAGGGAACAACCCTCAAGGTACTTGTTGGAAGACAGATATCTTTGATAACGAACCTTACACACACCAGGACAATAAGCTATTTTCTATAATATTTCAATATATTGAGGACTTTTCATATGTAATCCTCCAATAATTAATCGCAGTACCTGTTGTGCAAACAACGAAATATCAAAAAAATTACAAGTCGAAGATTCCATCACCAAACTCAGATAATATTCTACTCGTTAAATATTCACCGCCTTCACTCGAATTGCCCTAAAACAGACGGTAAAGAAAAGCCCGACACTGCGGGCCAGATGTTCCTTTTTTTTAAATTCTAAATATGATTTTTTTCATATTATGAATAAAGTTTTACAAGCTGTAAATCAGTTTGCATAGTTGTAATGGCATTAAAAAATATAATAGTTTCTTCGTTTATGGCATTACAACCTCGAGAATTTTTGGCTTACCGTTTCTGACGGGTGATGATGTTCATGTCCCACCTGATAATGAATAAGAACGATAAAGTTATCGTAATGATAATTAAAAAAAGTCTATTCAACATGATCTAATGACACTCAAGTGGATGATTGCCTCAGCCTTTAGTTGAACTGATCAGTCAGGACGCCACAGTTCTAGACTAAACCAAGTTCCATAAAACCTAAGGAAAGTCCAAGTAAACCTAATGAAAGTAACGAGGGCTGACTATCCAACTGCGTGAACTAAATAAGTCTAGTAAGCCATTACATGGCGTGGCATGTCCGAATAGGAAGATTATTATCATCATCGTATCTTGTAAATGTGACTGAACCTTACGTTCTGATTAGTAGTTAAAGACCACGTGTTGGATGGACCAAGTATCTGAAGAAAACCTTCAACTGGATGAATGTTTATGAATGCTCAGGAAGTTATGATTTCTTAGATATTCTTGAGACCTCAAATATTTCATGAACCCCCTAAAATTTACCCATTATTGATTACTACTTTACCCATAATTGATTACTACTTGCTTAATTATCCGGCGCTACCACGCCTCCTCTGTCCATGTGGACGGCCTAAAAAGACTTTACGGGTTGGGTCAATGGGATCGGTGCCATTCTCATGTCGTGACCAGTCCACCGGAATCTGGCGAGTCTAATTTGTTGTACGACAGTGAACTCGGCGTACAACTCATAGAGCTCGTCATCAGTTCATACTAGAAGTAGAATGCCATATGCAATAGTTTTTATGCCATAAGCTAAACGATAAAAAGTGCGTTGATTCTTGATAAATCTATGATTGATTCATGAACTTGAGGAAATCTTAGAGGATTCACGGTTTCTGATAGAGGTTTACGAATTAATGAGTGAGACCTTTGAAGACTTATTTTCAATCTAACTTCAATTTCAATATATTTCATATGTTTGCCTGGTGGCTTACAGTGGCGCAGTAGCGGGTCTCAACGACCTATAGCTGTGCGACGTGGGGGGATGTGTAAAGGGGAACGATTTCGAAGGGTTCGAGAGGGTACATAGAAGGGAATCGACGAGGTTCATCCACATACTAAAGTAGGAGAGAAGCTATGAACGAGGTTTGGCCAATGGATCGATGAGTTTCAAGAGACTGCAAGCCTAATAACCGGCTTCCATCTTCGTAACAAGGAAGTGCAGAGATACTACTCCCAAGGACCTTGCGGGCAGCAAACCTGGTACAAGGCCTCTGCACTTTCTCGATACGATCAACATGGATCCTGGCTGATCAGATCGCCGAGCAATGCTCCAATCGACCTGAAAATGAGTCTATGAGGATATATAAGCCTTTGCAGAGCTTACTCATGATTTGAATGATACTACGAAGAAAATAAGAAATATTCTTTTGAATTCTCTTTACAAAAAATTCATTTTGCACAACAATATAAAAGCACTCATTTCGTGTGTGTTGTTTGAAGTACATAGAAAAGGAAAATCCGATATTTTATTCTTATGTTCTCTAATATTTTTTCCAGAAAGTGGATCAAAGCGCACAGCACAGCACGGGTAGCGGAGATATGCGCAACGATTTGATGACCGAGATACAGCAAGGATTCCAGCTGCGCCCGGTCGCGAACCGCGAGCTAAATGCGGTCGGTGAACGGAACAGTGGCAGTGGGGGAAGTGGTGACGTCGGCACGGATGCACTTGCCGATGCGTTGCGTCGAGCACTAGCGGAACGTGGGCGCGTCATTCGTCCATCGGACGAAGATGACAGTGATTCCAACTCCAACAACACTGACTGGGAAGATTAAGCAAGCAAGGTCGGTATCGTTTTTAATTTTCTACTTTTCTTTTCCTACTCGGTTTGCGTTGGCTGTCTATGAGTATCGTGCAGCCAACATTCAGATGTGACAGGGTTTCGTGGAAATAGGAGACAGCTCTATCTGAGATATTGAAGTGTTTGGGGTATAATTAACTGAACGAATTATATGTCCGAACAATTCTATACCTTGATGAACTTGTCAGTTATCCCCGAAACTTTGCATTGCAGTGCTCCGACCTGGGACATCATAATCCTTACCAAGTACATCACGTTTCTAACTGTATCGTAGTTTGAAGATACAACGTTGTAGGTTTGTTTTAAGTTTGTTAATCAATCGTAGATAAGTGCGATTCGTACAAGCGCTCAATGCCTAGGTATTGTTCAAACAAAGCAATATTATTGTGTACGTTAAGGGTTGAGCCGAGTGAGTTGTGAGGATGCTTTTTGTGCGCATTGTGGCACCAACTAAGAAAACAAACATTTCAACTTAGCCAACAAAAGCAAAGCTTGGAAAAACAATTGCAATATAAGTGCGGGATGGGGCGTTAGGTGTTATACTTCCGCGTTTATTCAAAACCCTAAAACTGCATAACGGTAGTTGAGTTGTATTTTTTCGCCAATATTTGTTTTTGATGTACTTTTTATTGTAGAGACACGTTCTTATTTTGCATCGAGAAATCATTTTACAATGTTATTTAAACTTACAATATTACAAAAGGGAAACCTAAACACTTGGTAGAAGAATGTAAAAGGATAAAAAAAACGAATTAAAGCACCTTTGCGATGCAAAATGTTAATAAATAACAGATAATTCACAATGTATTCAGAACGTTATGGGTTTCTTCTTTATTATTATTGTATCATAATCCGAACATAACACCGAAACACAATTGTAAAGCAACTAAACAATCGAACATTTTCTTACCGTAACATTGTATGACAGCTTTGGAGTATATAAGTACAAATAATTGTATATTCTGTCACTTCTAAGTAAACCAACTGTCTAATTTCGGCACTTTGTTTTGTAAACTACTATCTTACGGCATCGTCATAAACATGCTACAGCAGGAATCGGTATTTCTGTTTGAGGTTAGGGCAGCAGTACGTTTTTCACCGTTGGTCGTATATTAACACCGGTGTCGGCTGCGATTAACAAAACTGTTTTCGCTACTGATATATGCCTAAAGGAAGCAACGACCAAAGAAAAAATTACTAATCAAAGAAACACAAAAGACACGAAACTTCTTTTTTTTATCGTGTAACAACGTTTATCGTAGTTAAGCGTGTAACTCCATCGATATTAATATTTCTTTTATTTATGACTATTCTCTAGTCTAACGTACGCTTGTTAATTTATCAACGACACCAATACATCTTCGTGGTTTAATAAAAGTCATATTTTATATGTATATGTTTTTTTTTATATTTTATCAGCATGATATTTATCCTTAGATTAATCGGCTCTGCTTTTAGGTTTAGCTTAGGGAGTCACACTCACGTTGAAGTACTGAATAGAAATGTGATTATATTAGTAGTTAGCTATTAGTCTGCACACAAACGCCGGATGGTTGAGGAAGTGTTTGTTAGTCCATTATGTTGAGTACATGCAGTTCCCTATGTCGCTAGCAATCACAATTACTACATCCTATTTTAACTGCTGTTAACCCTATTCCTGACCACCGAAACAGATAGCATTTACATTCATGCCTCTGTTTTACACGTTCCTTCCATTATTTTTACTCGAAATTCGCGATGAAGAACAAACGGGGTGCGGTAGGAAAGAAAATATGCGAGAATGATAAAAGTTCAACATTAGCTCAACCTCTGTCAATAATGATATTTAATGGTTTACAAGTGGTTTTTGGATAACGATAACTTCAATTGTCCACTTTAGAGCATTTAGAATGGCATTTGGTCGCAGTTAATCGATTTAAAAAGCTTCTACAAGATTAATCTAACCAAGAAGTGATTGCCCCGAGGACCTCGTGTTTGACCGCGTAGGGAGAAAACGCGTGTTTTTTTATTTTCGTACTTGCATTTAATTTTATTGTAACATACAAAGCGCAAGGATTTGAAAAAGTATAAAGCATGAAACAAAAATGCGTGTCATTTAATGTGAAAATGTGTATACTTGTTGGTTCATTGCATCAATACTTTAACTCTATTGTTTTTGCTTATAAATTACTGAAGTATGCATTTGCAAGTCAATTAATTTGCTCGACATATTGTTCTTATCATTTTCAATAGCGTTTTCACATTTGATGTGGTTAGCAAACAACGTTCGAAATTTGAATTACGAAGAAAGCAAGACATTTCACATTTGATGTGGTTAGCAAACAACGTTCGAAATTTGAATTACGAAGAAAGCAAGACGTATAACCCAAATGCCTTCAGCATAGCAAACGTTGTAGAATTCTTGGGAAGCTTCCTTCACAAACTATAGGATCGACAAATAATACAAATAATTTATTGTATTTTTTTTTTACTAGTGATTGACAAGTACAAAAAAAATCGCCCTCAAGCCGGACTTTGCCGATCCCTGCTGTAAGTAAATCATCATCTCTGTCTAACGCAAAATCTTGGAGGATTGCAGTCTAGATTATCCTGCTAAATTCGGGTGTTGTTTTCAAAAGAGTGTTGCTAAACTCGAGGGTCATAATAAGTGAGTTGATTTGAAATTACGTTACCAGCATAAATAAGTTTCCTTTAGAGTTACTTTAATGAGCTAATATTTCCATATACCTTCTACATTCTCAAAACCACAATCTTTCGTTTTTCTACCACACCTTGCAAAACAAAACGGAGTCATTACTCATACGCAATTTTAACGAAGTAGTAATAAGTACATTCCTTACATATCTGTTAGGTTGTATAGTTTCTAAGATTCCTGGGAGATTATTCGTGTAGTAAGGCGATTATAAAATGTCTTCAGTATCATTTTAAGTAATGCTATTGTAAAATAGTTACCGCGGTGCCTGGAATTGGAACATCGTGTATGTATTTAAAAATTAATCGACTTAAAACGGTACCAGCAGCCAGGAAAAGGGTTAATAAAGTAGGCGAGCTAATCTAGATTATCCTTGCAAATTTAACACCGAGTCGTTTGTCGCTGCTTTTGACACTGTCCAAAATTAGTACACACCCGCTGGCAAAAGCGCATTCTAGTGTTTAACGATCAATTTAACTATATGATTATCATTTTTACGGAACTAAAGATTGACTAGAGTCTGTTCGACCTTTTTTGTTTAAACCCTCGAGGGCAAGCCATCGATCCCACTGCAACAGAGTTTGTGTTCCCGGTCGGTTCCCGGAACGCTTAAGACAACAGGCAGATGGAAGTACGGAGGTAAGATACCGCTAGCTATATGAAGCTATCTTACTGAGGCAACAAATTGAGAGAAATCGATAACGTTGGTCTGAGGAAAAGCTTCCAAATAGTGATGTCCCTTAAAGCATCTGGATGATGCCGTCACCGAAAACAAAACACTCGCACACACACCCTCAACATGCCGAAAAACAACACATCCTCCTTTCGTCATTCGAACGGTTTTCAACAAATGCTAACGCGTAATATATCCCTGTGTTTGGTTGTGTTAATAGATAATTTCGCTTACCAATTGTTACCTACCTCCTGCACACCGTCTCAGACTTGTATCGACCACTCATTTTGTTTCTAAACCTACTGGGGGTTAAGCACTGCAACACATATTACCGGTTACCGGACTGTATTCATGACTAGAAAATTCCACACATCCATTTTCGCGCTACCACACATACGCACACATACACGTTCGGTTTGACTGTCCCGCGCGGGAAGGTATATGGTCTACGCTCAAAAAGCTCCCTCTCCACGCGTCTACCATTACTATCCAGAAAATCGGGGGAAGTAAGTGTACATTTACGCCGATAAGTATTGTGTCGAATGTTTTTCGCTAAACCGATTGGTGCGGTAGAGCATTCCCGTGTACACGCATTTATCTTAAAAATATGGCCGCCACAAGAGTGACGCGTACTAAAAAGGGTCACTAGTACTTATTGTTCTGATGACGGTTCGTCATTGCTCCTAAACTGGCAAGTAAATACAACATTTTGCGAAAGGGATTATTTGTATGCCGCATTCTTGTGGCTGCTTGTTTTTGTTAGGTGATTAGTGATGGTGTAGTTCCCCACCCTGCACGGGTTGTATAAAAACAATCTTAAATGTACATTTGGAAGCGTTTACCGGCACATATTAACATAGTATAAAATGGTGTATTCTTCTCCATACAATAACATAACAACTCATAGCATTTGCCATAATATCAAAATAAACACTCTACTAAATATACTCCAATATTGCTGAGTTAAGTAATACGTTTAATACGTCATTTGCTAAGTTACTCACTTGAGGATCAATGTTGAGGTAAGTACATGAAACGTGAACAAATTAATGTGGGAAATTGAACTAGTTGATCCTGGTGTGCTGTTTTCCTCTTACACCACCGCACGTACCAAAAACACAGCCCCCTGAAACACTGCTCCCTACTGTATGGAAAGACTCTGGCAATAAATGACAAACGAAAAGATTAAGTAAAACAATTCAACAACTTCGCCACCACACAGGCATCTGGTTGCGCCGCTTACTGACACCTTCAGACGGTAGTTTCACGAAAAATAAGCGCACAGCACGAACCGGAAGCCTCACCGTGACAGTCGGTGGTGTCTTCCGTATTGCCGACGGCTGCGGCAACAGCGGCACCCCGCTCGTTGCCACCGACCTTCTGCTCGTCCGGTTCGATTGGCGTTATCTTAACGTACTGCGAATGTAAGATCGTTAGGTTAGAGGTGTCCAACTGCTCCTGCTGTTGGTCATGGATGCGCGTGTTGAGATCGGTATACTCTTGCAGCCGGTCGAGAAACTCTTGTGCAGTTAATTCGCCGACCTTCCCGTCCGGACCAAGCGCTAGCTGGCCATTCGCTGTGCAATGTTATCGTTTATCGTTTTATCGCATAGAATAGAGAGAAAACAAAAGCAATGGAGAATAGATACATCATTATGCGTGTGGAGTCCGTGATGGTATGTGTTTGGTTTGGTAAGCTTCATCAAGCACAAGCGTACTGATGCATCTGGACAATGTAAAGAGTGTGTGGGTGTGTGCATTATCGAACAAACAATGTGGAGTTCAAACGCAAGCGAGTAATGTAATGCAAAAGCATGTCACAAACAGTAACAGGTTCAAACGCAAACGGGTGAACTTCTACGATAGAAAGAAACAATCTGGAACTGCAAGACCGAAACATACACAACAAACAGGGCGACACACAATTACCAAATCTAAAGTGAAAAGAAACGATTATTAGATTAAGAAAATTAAATGAAAACATAATTGTTCGGTTTCGACAATGTATTTGATATGTCCTTACTCGTAATGACTTATTGTGTTGATCTACTGACTGATCATTGTTTAAGGTTTGTATAACAAGACCTATACTGACTTGACTGCTCTACTGACTGATCATTGCCCTATCTATTTGAACTACTGACTGTTCTTCCACAACCTGTTCAATAAAACTGGTTGCCGCCTCACTACTCTAATATGCGCTACAGCCATTCGGTCGAATTATTCGCAATAAGCGCGCCAAATGGGGTGTTGGTTGCAAGATTCTAATATCACCGGAGATGATACCGGTTTCTCCGATTGCATCCTCTCGCAATGGATGGAATGGACCGGATCGCGTCCTTTCAACCACTATCCCCACGTCCACAACAACCCCCTGTTTTATCCCCTACCCAATTATATGTGAAATAAATAAATCATAACCCCCTCCCCCCCCCCTTCCCGGGGGATTGATGGAATTGTAGTGGAACCCTTTCAGGGAAAGGAAGGAAACCAATCCGTGAGTGTTTAGTAAAAACAGATGCCGTGCACAACCAGATATATTAATCACGATTAGTATTGTAATTGGTTACACATTTGCAGCTAAGTACTATGGACGCTTTGTCCAGTAAGTGAACGATTTGGTTACTCTTATACGTTTCGTTTAACTCCCGCTGTGCGGGGAGCAAGGAAGTGGAGTTGGCAAAACCCCACAACAACATTTACACTATCTTTAACCTTAACCTTACAATTTAATTGTGACTGTTAAAACGGGAGTTGATAGAAGCATTCTAGTGCGTTTTTGTATGAGAAAAAACTTCTCTCAGTGATAGTTTTGGGTTTTTTTTATTTTCGCAACTCATAAAAAAATAGGTAATTAAGTTTTTGTTTAGTTTTTTACAAGGAACCGTAGATAAACTAAAAACATGTAAATATATCTGCTCTAGAACACAGTTTACTACATCAGAGATGCTAGATCCAGGAAATACGAATAAAAATGTTGTGTTCCTTTAATACGTTGTTCGATTGATACCGGGTAGCAGTAGTAGCACATAAAATGGAAGCAGTGACCACTACAGAAAAGAGATATCACATACATCATAACCATAGCATTATGAGGGAAATGTTAGCAAACGTCAAAACATAAGGCAAAATGGTGATTAAGTATCTACTTGCGAGTTGGCGTATCTACGGGATTCAAGCGAAAACATGTATCAGAAAGAGTGAATAGTAGTGTCTACACTAGTAGTAGCGTTAGTAGCTGTAGTAGTAGTAGTAGTAGTAGTAGTATAACATTGTAATTGTACTTTTGCCGCTGCTGCTGAAGTAGCAACAGTCAAACTGGTGCTGGAGTACAGCGAAACCCAGTAATACTAATGTACAGATTCCGCTCCAATTTCGTATCGCCGTGTGCGTTCAACGTTCGAGTTTGTTTGGAGTCTGATTAAGTGCAAACAAGAGGTAGATGATTAGTACATGATTATTTGTGTGAAGAATGATTTCGTTTGTTGATTATGTACAACTCCACTGGAACTCGCTCTAACTTCAACTGGTTAGTAGTTAAAACTTAAGCAGCTTCACAACCTCCCGCGCCCTTGTACGGTAAGATAAAGGCCAAAAACGTCCAACGAAGATAGGTGTCTTAGTTTGGATAGGTAGTGCGTTGGTTATAACATGGTTTTGGGGCAAAAACATTGCTAAAGCACAGCAGATGTATACGGTCTGGTTCCATAATCTACAGTATCGTGCACATCCCGCGACAACAGTTCACTATAACGGAGTCTCTGCGTAAACCGATCGAGCTAGTTACGTTTACCGCAGCATGGGCCGTCGATTGTGACTGTTCGGTCGGATAGTCACTGTGAAAATGGTTGCTATTAGCAGTTGGTGGACGTATTCCCGGCAGCAGGGACGCTGACGCTGTACTGTCCGGTGGATCTGATACACTGCCCATCAGATCGTTGGACGGTGGCGAGGTGTAACCCGCATCATTACCACCACAGTCACTACTGCTCGGCATAAAGGAACACTTGGTGTGGGTTTGCTTGGTTGTGTCGGAGGACTGCGAGAAGCTGCGCGTCCATTCACCGTACTGCTTGCGCCGTTCGTCCGCTAACCGTTTCAGCTTTTCCAGGCGAGATTTCAGCTGTCGGGGCGATACACCACCAAAGCTACCGTCCTGCCCGGCTGGCAAACGAACGCACGCTGCCCGATTCGCATCGCTAGCTGGCTCCTCCTGCTTGACGTTCGCTGCCTGTTCGGCTGTGTTGGTGCAAGCGGTTTCAGATTTCTTTGCGTGCGGGACAACGCTCGTGCCACGTTCGGAATCAGTCGAAACGAGTGGTTGATATTCATCATCGTTGGGAAGCGATTTCGAGACCGTGCTTTTCCCGCTCACCCGGCTTGATGCGTCATAATCCCGGTTGGCATCGCTATGGCTTGTGCTTTGCGATGCTTTGCTACTGTCACTCGACTCTGGTAGTGGTGAGTGCGATTCGGCGGATTCGGGTGTGTACGGTTCGAAGGAATGCAGCTGACCGGTGCCATTACTGCCCTGCGACAACGAGTACGTATTAAGGTAGTGTGTGTCGATACGGTTTACGATCACATCGTTGGCAAGCATCATCCGACGCGAGATCAGCGTTTTGCGGTGTTCGATCGGTTGATGTTTTATAATATTACGACAGTTGGGACAGATCGTGGCAGAGGCGGAGGCAGTGCCGATATCGTCGACGACCTCACGCTGATTTTTTGCTCCAGTAGCGTTCGCATTCTTCGCGTCATTCGCATTGTTACAGTAGAGTGCACACATGCATACGTTAAGGTTGCTATCCGTATCGAACACGTTAATGCTGACCAGTGGATGCTGATACCTAAAGCATGCTTGCGACAGTAACTCGAGTGGTGCCGCCTGATTGGGCTCGGTTCGCTCATCGCGTTGGTTCGTCTGCCCAGCAGCCGGTACGACCGGTTCAAGCCCTAGTAGATTTTGCTCGTAGCACCGCTCAATGTGTGCTGCACATTTGGAACAAGCGGACGGGTAGTGAAGCTGATGGAAGGCAAAACTATCAACATCGAGCGACGCGGCAAATGGAACGATGGAGGCGCTAGTGCTTCGGTCACTGCCGCTACACTGAGCTGCAGTGGAAGCCAACTGGCGGATTAGTTCCGCCTTCGGTGGCACTGTACGCACATCGGCCGCATTGTCGCCATTACTACCATAACTACTAAGACTTACTACAATAGTGTTATTATTACTACTACTATCCATACTTGCACTGTTATTATAAATAGGGTGTTCAACACGCAGTTTTCTAGGCACATGCGTATCACAGGAGCAGTTATCTACAATACCTTGACTCGTCTTGATTCTAATGCTGAGATAAACCGGCTGTATCCAGGATGCGTAGAAAAAAAAAGAAACGGGCAAATTATTTAAAAGGAACAAATTAACCACAAAAGCAAAACTGTTCAGCGGCCCTCACCTTATGATCTCCCATGCAGACATTTGCACCGATAATACCGTAGCGGACGGTGGGTTCGCTGGTGAGGCTGACAGGCTCATCTCCCTGTTTGGTGTCTCCCCGTTTGACGTCTGGCATTTCGTCACATATCAGCTTCCGGGCCGCCGGGCTCACCAGTATTCGATCGCACCAGGCCGGGCACCGTGTCGCCATGTACGCAGCCGGCTGGAACGGATCTTCCTCGTACGGGTACGACGGTGGGAAGGTGATGGGAAACTCGTACAGTATGCTTCGAAGCGATTCGAGCTCACGATCAAACTGACGCAACTGGAAAGGATTAAAACCCTGTAAAACCATAAAACATAGCGTAAAACCATAGCTATTTACCCAGTTTTCTTTAAACGTGCTTTGGTCGCAGTGGAAAAACTCCTTTTTCCCCACAGTTAGAACGTTGGTGCCGGTAGCATCCCGATATTGAACCTTTGTACTGTCGTTTTTCGTATTCTGAACCCGATGCATTGTGAGATCTTCGGTAAGTTTCTAATAAGCAAACAAACAAAATTCAATAGAAATATAAACAGATTAGTTTTTGCAGAACATGTGTGGGAAACTTAATAACACCAACCTTGATAACACCCTCCGTATCACAACGGAAGTTAAAATCACCAAAGACAAAGTATGGCACTGGTCGGTTAACTGTATCTTTATGAAATCTGCAACCAAGAGAAACGATGGTGGATATTTTATAAAATCAAATGCTATCATTCATCTGTCTGCTTTCTTCCTTACCGTTCCAGTGTATGTACGAGTGCACGGCGCCGGCTCTTACAGTACACTGATGGATATTCTTCACACGCTTCCAGGTTTGATGCATCATGGAATAGGTGAATGTTAACTAAATCAAAAACGGTACCGTTCAGAAACCAGCGCGTACGGAGAAATCCTTTGCGAGACCATTTGCACTGCAAACGTAACACAACGTGATTGTTAGCAAACTTCCAAACGCTTCTATTCCATAACAGGAGCTATCGTACCAACCTCGGGAAAGAATTGTTGGGGAAATTTTGCCTTTTCTTTGGTAGCGACGGTTTCGATACTTCCGGTGTGTATACTCTTGCCCTCGACGGTATCCCACTCGTGTGTGAGAAAGTTCCACATCAACACGTGATTGACCGTGCTCCGGACGAAGTATAAATTACCGAGTGCCTACACCAGGGAAGAAAACAAAAGAAAAGAAATCTTGTTGAACATTTTTTCCTCAAGAAAATGACAGTAATATTTCGGTTATAACAATTTACGAGCTATTTCGATCCCATCCCAATAAACTCGAAGGAACGTTAACCATTCAATCAATAACGCTATTCCTGGAGGATTGTCTATTGTCGCCATTAGTGTAACGAAGTTTGGCGTCTACCAAATTTCGCCCCACCTCACAATTCCTCGTTCCTATATTTCCATTCCTTCCGTGTTGTCTACCGTTGAACTTTGTTCGTGTCAGATATCTAAAAATATACAATCTTCTCGGTACATCGATTGCCATTCACGTGTAGGGCTTCGTTTGGGCGCACGTAGCGTAAGTGGAACGCAACAATTCAGGTCAGTTGCTCGTAGGCACATTCACAGCATATGCGTAAGAAATATGTTACACAAATGTAACGAAGAACGGATTTGTTTTTTTTTCCTTTTTTTCTCCCACCTCGCCTTTTCCCGGCGTTCTGTTGTTTTAAGCTTCTTTACTTTCTTTGCAAAATTATGACCAACGAAGTCATAATTGTGCACTGATTGGGTTTCCTTTCAGCAAAGCTGAGAACTGTGTAAGGGCGCTATACCGTAACCTAACGTAGCAACAGTTGGATATTTGCTTACCGGTTGTACTGATTCGTATAGGTAAAATGATGCTATTAGCAATACTTTTATCCACATTCTAACGTACCGTAAAATGTTCCGCCGAATTGTAATCTTCATCCAAATACACCCGAATACGGTTATAGTCACGCAGCTCGTCCGACTCGCACAGCTGTTTGATGAACTCTTGCACATACTCCATTGATTTTTCGTACGTTTTGCCACCAACCTCTTGCAGATGGAGGGCAATAAATGCTGGTTGCCGAGCAGCAATATGTTCGAGAAACTCTTTGATCCATATGTGCAGTAGATTCGAGGGCTAAAGATATGATGGGATTCGAGAAAAGAAACCATAAATAGATAATACGACATCATGGCTGCAACAAACTGTACGAAGAATTTGATTCTTACAAATATATTTGTTGTGCAATGTTAGAGAATGGTTTATCTTTGTAAATTTAACAATTTCATACTTTCAGCATAACCATAAAGATGAACATGAACGCAATAGAACATAGATGAGCATGATCGTGTGCAGATATGAGATGCTACTTACATCTTCGAACACGCTTCCCACGTTAGCGGTTATAAGCAGAATAGGCAATGATTCATTTTCCATTGTGTCCGCGATGGCAATGATACCCACGATAGTAAGGAAGCTGATGAGTTCGGTTTGAGGAAAGTGTCCGGCAGTACAGAAGGCGAGTAAAATTTCTTTACTGTTTGACGCTTTACCAGTTGCGTCGCCTCGATGCGCGATGGAAATTAATCATTAAAGTGTCTTCCTGCTGATCTTACGCGGGTTGAGATTTTTCCCTTCGAGATTAGTACGTTTGAGGTTTGCTTCGGGTGTCTCGTAGCGGGCCGCTAACAATATTCGATAGTTTCCGACCGTCTTCCTAAGGATACCCAGGCCTTACTTTCGGCCACCGTACAGCATTGCAGGCAGTTCGGTTCAGATTCAAAACGTGTTTCTTTTTTCCAGAGCGGCAATTTGTAGTGCGAGCACCAAGTTACAGCTTCAGCGTTCGGTATTCGGTCGTCCACAGATATTTCACAACTGTCTGTACGCTACCGCTTCGGCTGCTCACATTATCGGAAGTCAGCCGACCAGTTGAGATTTGTTTGTTTGTTGAACCAATGCAAGCAAGAACTGTCATATTTTCTTCGGGCTTGATTATTAGCTTTGGTTCGCAGATGGTTGTCCCGGGTGCAAATCGTAAATATGGGCAGGGACAGGTTCGGTACGCTCTGGATCAGAGGGCCTAAAGTAAAAATACGATCGATAAGTACATGATGCTGCGATGATATCTAGAAACCAATGTGTACAATGCAACAGCGGCTAGGTGTGCGGGAAAAGACGTTCCTTGGGAACAAAAATGGAGCATGTGTGTTGTGCGCACAAAATGGTGGAGGAGGAGTGGTGTTCAAACAAATGGGTGGTTACGGTTTCGTTGGACCTAGACGCGTCCGGATATTCGGTTGACGCGCTGGTCCTGCAGAAAAAGCGCCTAGAAGCGTTTGATAGTTGAGTCACTGTTGGAAAACTGGGGTGACTTTTGTTGCTGACAGTGTCGTTTATAGAAGCGGAAAAATGAACTGTGTTGCTATACGTAATCACACTAGCACTTTCGAGCCATTCTGTTGCACGAATCACGAGTCATTCACGCTAATGAGCGGTGCGGGAATACATTTTTACATTTGGCTGGTCTTTAGCTGAATGGAAATGGTATAAATGTTGGTGAATCGTTCACTGGACTAACCACACTTCACTCCTCCTTGTTACCTTCACGGAGCGTCACAAACAATTGATGCCTTTTGCTCTCAACGTGCACGCAACGAAGGTTGCCTCATTCCGTCTGTTTTGACAGTTGCAAATCCCGCCCAATCTGTCAAATTTAAATTCAACGTGGGTTACAGAAACCGCAACCGTTTGTATTGAAACGCAGATGTAAAATATGTAAAAGCATATGTAAATTTTCTATCAGTGCTGTAAGTAAATACAGTACGTATGTTTTAAGCTTTATCGAATGTCTTGTTTTTTATGCAAAATCAAATATGAAGGGTTTGTGTATTACAAAGCATGATGATGTTAAGTTGAAAAAAATGATTGCTCTATTTAATAAATAGTTGCTAAATAGAGGGGTAGCTTCGGAGTACCAGTTTGAAATTACAAAACTATACATTTGTTTAGGCAACTAAATACAACGTATACTGTATTCTATTCCAACTTACATTCATTTAACTAACTTCTACGTTCCTAGTCATACGTAGTCAATAGTATGTAAGAACTAACCACAAGATGAAAAAAATCTTACAATGATCTCTTTGTTGCATAGCATGCTGTCTGATGATCCAATCTGTCAAGACGTGTTTGGAAGTGGACTTTCCTTCAATTCCAGTATATTTTGCATATGTTTGTGTGTGTACCGACTAGCTTTCAATTGTGTATATACACCAATATTTCATTCAAGAGTTTCGGCAACGCTCATTTGAATTGAGTATGGTCAAGGGTTTCTGCTTGGATCTATTGCACTAGATATATTAGACCCAAGTGTTAGACCCAAGAAAGCTAATATCACAGTAATCAAACAAATTTTATTTCATTTATCATTCGCTTTACGTAGAGTTTTTTACTGAGAGTTACTATTTTGTTTAAGATACCAGTATTATTTAAAGATATATACATTGTTCAAATATTCAATTACGCCAAAACTTGTTCGGATCCTTCTTTACTCATTTTACAACAATGAGTTGTAAACAAACAACTTTTTGTAATCATCATTCTTA
This sequence comes from Anopheles minimus, assembly GCA_000349025.1. Lineage (NCBI taxonomy): Eukaryota > Metazoa > Arthropoda > Insecta > Diptera > Culicidae > Anopheles > Anopheles minimus. Next base: position 1,456,934 of record KB663710.1, read on the forward strand.
TTGATTTATATCAATAGTGTTGCTCTATTGACGAGTATTCGTTGCTCTATTGAGTGAATCGTGAATATCATTCCTTTATGCGAATCTGACGTCATTCGTCACGTCTGTCCAGCCCATTCACGTTCAGCAGTGAGTGTTTTACCTATTATTATTCAATCGGAAAGTGTACAGCGCACCTGGCACGAAGCATCCGCACAAATTTCACGCACAAGTGTATTTTCAAACCAACGCACAACACAAACGAAGTCATCGCCACCTGGTGTCAGTGGCTTTGGTTGCATCTGTGCGTACAGAAGTGAGAGTTTTGTTTTCTCTGGCTTTGAATTGTTCGCGAGCTTTGTGCGGTGTCAGTTGTACAGGTGTCTTTTGCAAGATAGAAATAATAAATACGAGTATTAAACCTGTCGGCGAAGTGTGTTGATTGTTTGAAGTAACAATTCGAGTATTGAAACATATTTCGATAAAACTTCAACGAATTAACCGTTCTAAAATGTTGCAAACCAAGAGTATTGTTTTGGCTTCCACGTGCAAATATTTCTTGATTATAATTACCTTGAATTGCTTATTGCAAGTGTCCTTGTTGATAGGCTCTAGTGAAGCTACTTCCATGTATTATAAGAAAGTGCAGGGAGAAAAGTATGAACCAGGTATGAACGAGATTGATGTGATAATTAGTCATATTATTAATGTAATAGCTTTCATAGCGAAATAATAATAATAACTCATAAAACACGATAGAAGTGCTATATACATTTTGTATCTTCAATGGAGTAATAGTAGTTCATCAAAAAAAAAGGTTAAAACATTTTCGAAGAAATTACTCATCATGCGACATGTCAGCTTTCCAAAGTGTTTACCATTCAAACTGCTTGAGTAGGAGTATGGATCGCCAACAAAGCTTAGGCATGTTGTTCGTTCATCTTGTTTCTTTCGATATTTTTCCCCCGCCAAACAGACTGGGTGCCCGTATCGTCCACCGTGATACCATTGGTTGAGCGCGTAGTCAGCGTGGGTGCAGGACCGCGTAAGAAATCATCGTTAGGAAGTGATGGTCACGACGGCACCGAAGGAGTACTGGGGGCGGACGAAACCTATAAACGTGCTTACGTGAAGCACATCAGCAAGTTCACGAAAATTGGTACTGCAGGAGCAGAAATTCAACCAGGAACGCTTATTACCGGTAGGGAAACATGCTTTGGGGTGTAAATTCATAGGTTTTGTTGCGACATTTTGAATATCTTAAATCCCCTTTTCCACAGGTAAAACGGCAGCATCAGCTGCAAAAGATTAAGGAGCTGGTGGAGACCGAACCATGAGATTTCACTAAACGTCGAATTCGCTAACGAAACTAACTTGTTGAAATTACTCTGTTGTTGTTAACTTATCGTAAAATTCATATTTAAAAATATATATATACTCACATTGACATTCGCAGTTAAATACTCTTTTGAAATGTAATAATATTCCTTTCCATTTTGAATGTATCATTTCTTAACTGAAGTGAAAGATAGCATACAATTAGCTTAAAATGGTAATAAATTATCAGATAATATGGTAGTATGTAAATATTTGTATATCAATGATATCATATGCAATAAGAAATGGTCCTGAAATTCGTAATGCATTCAACGAGAGGAAACAAACATGCCCTAAAAATCTGTGCACAGTTTTGAGAACCTCGTGCATGCGGTGATGATGATTTCATTTTCCGATTCTCCATCCCCTCGTGGAAAGAAAAAAAATAAATAGAAAAAAATCAAACAAAACACTGTTACCGCGCTCAAACTGTTGCTACTGGATGTTTACTTTTACGCTGGACCAGTAATGGAGTGATTCTGCCGTTGGCGTAAGAAAGAGGACGAACCGCCATCACTTCACCATCGTGATCGGAGCAACACTTTATATGTTGTTTATTTCCTTCCGATGCAGTAGGCACGTGTCCGTTTTTTCCGAACGTACGTCCGCTATAATGTTGCGACAGATTCCCAAATGCGAGGGGTTCGGTGCCGTTATGGTAACGTATCAGATTGATATCAACTTAACCCTATTGTGAGGGTCTTCCAAAATCTTCCCTTGTTTTGGAAAGTGGTATGAACATCCTAATTATTAAGATTCATTTTTACATTATTTTCGATTGTGTATTGCCATATTGATGACACATTTTATTTTATTATCGTTTGTAGAGTTGGGGCACTTGAAAATTTGATTAATATTTGTAGAAAGATAAATAGGCGCGGTAGAAGCAATAAATAGAGACAATTTAATGTTCGTCTCAAGGGATTCTGTTAGAATAAATTGACATCAACAAATTTAGCTGTTAATGTGATTGCACGTGTACAAGATAACATGAAAACGAAAGGTCATCTCCCTGCTGGCGATGGTAAATCTATGTAAGTATTAAGTATATTGCTCTTCCCAAAACAATTTCATCGGATTGTTTACGGCTAACACTATGCAACTAGTAAGCGAAAACCATGTTTTGCAACACTCTTCTGGGCGTTGCGGTTCCAGAATGCCAAAAAAAACAATACGATGCATAACAGAATGCATTGCATACTTTTAGGCGGACACGTAAAGATGCAATCCAGCAGAAAGACACTGTCGGCAGCAACACGCTCCCAGCCAATTTTTGCACTTACCCGAATGACCGTTCAATCTACTTTCCACGCTAGTGTAAAAAGAGAACGCAAAAACCGGAATCATGGGGAAAGTCGACAACCTCACTATGACGCTAATAGCAGAACAAATTCCACACAAAGCGATGAAGGTTAAAAGAAAACATTACAATTAAAAATGTATTTAATGGATGTGATGTGATGTAAAAATGAAGCTTCCTGGTAGTTGCTGCATGACGCACAAACACTCAGTTGTAATTTAGAAGATATTGCTAGAAAAGATGAGAAGATTCGGCTGCATCAGTCGATGGTCAAATGTGTCGAACCCGGAGAAGATACAACACATTAAAAGCTTTTAAAATTATTTTATGAAACGGATGCCGATGATTTTGTTGTTGCTTATTTGGCCATCAAAGCGTTGACATGTGTAATAATAGAGGGCTTTTTATAAATAAAAAAACAAAATAATAAAGCAAATAATAGTTACAGTGGCTTACACCCTTGCGTACAAGGGCTTTTATGTTGCAGCTTCACGTACACCAAAGCTTTTACGTTGATCGTGAACGAATGGAGCGCACGCACACCACTGCACAACATTCCAGCGGTGGACGGTGGCGAACACAGGCAGCGAAACACACACGCTCAGACGACTGAAGAAACTTGAGCTTGTCGATCGCGTCGTGCTGTGCGTCGTTGCTGCCGCTCGGTGCGAAAGTTTCTGCTGTGTGTGTTGTCTATTGGTTAGCAGTTGTAACCAGCCTGTGTTTGCAAGTGTGCTATTGTGTATTTACTTTGAAACAATCACGGTGTTAAAGAATACAATCAATCAACATTCAGCATCTCAATCAGCTGCCTCAAATCGTAACCAAGCCGAACTCCGCCATGGAAGCGAAAGCGGCGTCCAACGCAAGTCACCAGTGCAAGAAAGTATCGCTCGAAACAATTCCGCGGCCACTACGGAGGCTACTCGTGTGACACGTCACTGCTGGCGGTGGGTGTAGGTGTATGCGTGTGTATGTGTGCATGTGTTGTACCGTTGCCATTTGGGACGGTGATGGCGGGTAGTGGCACCCAACGCGAGGATCGTCTCTGATACGGTAAGACGATACGGAATTAGGGAAGAGGGTGGTCGTACATTGGCGGTGACCCTGCGCGTTGCACGGAAGCACACGACCATCCGGTGATCACACGGTGTGTGTTGTGTCCGTCCTGGCCTTGTTCGCATCCGGACGGTATGTCGGTACGCAAGGCCATTTGCCACTTACATTTACTCGACCCATTAGCCCGCGTCAGCGGTGTACTTTAGCGAACCTGTTCCACGAACCACTGCGCGACCAGCGGACAAAGCGGTTCTTAAGGCATTCCTCAATCAAATCCACTCAGCGAAGATGAGATGCGAATAGAAACCGAGTGCGTACGCGTGAGAAAGAAAGCGTACAGAGTGAGTGAAAGAAAACGAACAGACCAGATCCGCCACAGGTATGCGGTCGTGAAGGATGATCGGTTGCATTATGCATTGAATGCACTGCTTTCCCGTTGGCAAGTGCGGCCAGTGACGGTTGTGTGTGACAAATTGTTTGGCCAAAAATCACGTCCAACACCCACCCTCCGTGACAGTGTAGCGCAAACAAATAAACAAACAAACAAACAAAATACTCATAAACATTCCAACGAAACAGGGAGCATAATAGGAAAGTGTGACCCAGCATCCCATCTACGTGTGCGTGAGCCAGCGATTTTATGTGTACGTGACGATGTAAAGTGTTGAAATGGAAAGCGCAAGATGATGGAAGCGATCGGTGGTACCAGGGGCAGCGATGAAATGTGAAATCCATCTCGGGGGCCCATCATCATCAGCAGCATCTCTCGTTATTGTGCGCGAAGGAGGAAAGAAGAGAAAATCGAGAAACGAGTGTGCGTGGTTTGTGTGTGTGTACGTGCGTGCGTGAGTGTGTGCGAAGGAAACCGCGCAAAAAGGCATAAAATCAGGGGCGTAGATGATCCTCCGAGCAACCAGCTAATACACCCGTCCCCGGTCACAATCAACTGTCGTAAAACGTCAAATCTGCCATCTATCAAAACTCGCGACAAACCTGCGACGCTGCTAGTTTTAATTCGTACGCGTCAGCAAAGACGATGCTACCGCAGAAAGGTGGTTACTGTAGGCAGCACACAACTCTGGAAGCGTAAGTAGTCGTGAAGAGTCGTTTTGATAATTTTATTTAATAGCTCATATTCTTTAATTATATTTTAGTGGTTGGATTTTATTACACTAACGTCCCTCTGGAAGGGAATTCTAACATTACTAACAGAAAAAAGCAGCATTTGTTGACTGTAACTGAAAACTCATTGGTTGATCACGAGTTTGTTTTGGAACCTTATAGCAATTGGTTCACTAGTATGTTGATAGTCACCTACCAATCTAATTTTTAGCTACGAAAAGGAAAGGTTCAGATACAGATACTTATACCGATCTTGTCGTGTGAAACACCGGTGCCGTTACCTACCTGGCCAATTTTAATAACAATTTTTAATTTGTCAATTTTCAAACAATTCCTAAAAGCCGTTAACTTTTTGTAAAGTTTTGTTAAGTTATTGCATTTCATAACTTCACTTTAAAAGGAATATTGAAGATTTGTAGTAGAATTGTCGAAATAAACGAAAAATATTTATAGTTGATCCATTAATGGGTGGCATAATCAACGTGTCAAATGATATTCGACTTACGCGGATTTGTCCGGTCCCCATTATCCACGTATGTCGGAAACCGACTGTATAAATATCTAACTTTTGCTGAATTGTAGTATTGATCCAAGACATTAGCGTCAATTCAACTCAGACATAAATTCGGCAACTTGGAGTATCCTTAATACGTGTGTTGAAAGCTACCTGTTGAGAGATAAGGGCATCTCAATGTTACCACCATATATGGACGTAACAAAATTGCCTTGATATATTTCTTATAATATAAAATGTAAATAAGTATTACGGACCTGTTTGGAGTGACTCCATTCTCCGAGCTTTTCAATTTGAGTTCTATACCGACTAGAGTGGCAAATTGTAAACAGAATGAACAGTTCTATTTCTCCATTAAAGCCTTAATTTGAAACGCAGCTTAAAATTTGGAAATAGGATAAACATTTTCTAATTACATGCGTAATAACATTGTTCTGATCTTTTTTTGCCACCCCTTTCATTCAATGCTTGCCGTTTAATAGTTTTGTTGACAACTTTGTTTCATTCTATAATATTTATAATGTATTATGAAACTTTTCATATCAAAATTATTATGTGTCACACGGATTATTAATAACCAACCTATACCTATCTAAAGAAAAACATAATATCTTTCATGCTCACCGGAGTGTAAAGCATCATTAACCGCTTTCCGATGGGATTTCGGGAAGCAGGGTGCTAAATATAAGGAAAAAAAAACACACACACAGAGTGAAGCTATCCGGTCGCTTCACCAGGAAAAGAAAACAGCACCGATTTACTTTTCTGAGACACGATTTGAAAAGTATGCAGTATCTCACTACATTCACTGGTTGGTTGTTGCGCCCGGAAAGGGCAAATTTATAGCTTCTGGAAGGAAATACGGACGATTAGTTATCTCACATGAACGTTATGAAGTAGAGGTGCTATTTGAAGAATGCTTTCGTAGGTTTTTTATTATTATTTGTTGTGATAAAATGGTTTCACCTCGAAATGGTATCACTTAGTAGCAACACGACCAAACAGTAACATATAAATAATGATTATTAAAATGGACGATAAGCCACGTTGCGGTGGAAATAGTCTGTGGAGAGCAATTTCTTATTAACAAGAACGCTTTTTTAAACAATTATTTTAGAAAAAAGAACTTCTTTTCGATGTCACACTGAATCCAAAACTGAAGCCGGAATGCAAAACCCTATAGACACCAATGCGGACGGCAGGACAGGTGGTCGTTTTCCCCGGGAATGGTCGACGATGATGCGACGATTTTCCTGGATTAGTTCCGTACGAGTAGGCACGGTCGGCTATGCGCAGTCGCGAGCGAGACGCACCGAGGCGTGATCAATTTATCGATTTTTATGTGGGCCTCTTTACCCGTGTGTGCGTGTGTATGTGTGTGCCTTTTGTGCTTGTGTGCTGCAAAGGGCCAAAAGCAGTGGCACAAATGTGTGCATCGTAAGGAAATTATATCCGAGTAATGGAAGCATTCGGTTCGTTTGTTTGTTTTTCGGACTGCCAAACTATTACCATCGCTGGTTCCTCCCCGGGTTTCGGGTGGGTGGCTTGCGGAAGGCACGGAGGGCAACAGTTTTGCCGTCAAAGATCGCAACGGGAAAGAAGGTTCTTCGTGGCTGTCAAGCGATGCGCCGTTTGACACAAAACATATCAACAAATCGGTCCGGTCTGTTTTTGCAACGGTCGTTTTTCATCCGCACCGTTCGTTTTGCTGCAGTTGAGGCCAGCGGTGGCCCATTTCACTGTAGCTTGTACCTCCGGTGTGTTGCGTCATTCTGCGTGTTTGGTGCATTAACGGGATAAGTTAGATAAATTTACATCTTAAGCTTTTACTGGTATATTGAGACAACATCGTCTAATCGTTGGTGATCGAACGGGAGTTTCTACCTTGTGTGCTCAAGTTGTTTACTTAGCGGATATACTTAGCCGAGGATTTGTGCGTTTGAGGATTAGTTTTTGCTAAGTTAATGGAATGATTGTGATGTTTCTTTTTGAAATATTTTATTGCAAGTTGAAAATCTTTATTTGAAAGATGTAATGTATCATTTAACAAAAAACACACAAAAAAAAACATGAGTGCACAACGACCCAAGCCGTCAGCCATTTCGAGCCGCGCGATTACTTCCAGCCGAGAAGGCTTCACCGTTCGCTTCACTGACTACCATAGCTGCCGACACTCGCGTCACGCATGAATGGCGGTCGTCCTTTCGGAAGCCGTTCCCTGCTAGATGCCGTCCATGATGTTCATCCCGTGCAAAGAACGTTCCGCAGTTTTTCAGCCCCCTCCCCACCATTCGGGGTCGGATTTTTCACCCCGGGAAAAGTAGTTCGATATCGGAAAAAAATTAAAGAATCGAGCGCGAGTGTTGATTGTAAGTTTTTTTTAATTAATCGCGCGTTAATATATGAATTTATGCGTGTGTGTGTGTTTGTGGCAATGGATAAGGAGAAGAATTGGGTACAACGTACGTCGATTCCTTACCGATCGGTTCGAAAATCTGTCGGCAAGAACCGGGAACTGTTCAATGATCTCCTGCGCTACCCTTGCACCACATCACTAGCGGTGTCGACCCTTCGTGCAATGGGATGCTGTGTGCCTGCGAGGCGCTATGCATCGATGAAATGTTGGTGAATTTTCCCCCGTAAAGCAGCTACTTCATTCATCCCCTGCCTCCAATACATCGTACAGGGTGCGCAAATCTTAAATCTCAACCCGTCACTCCTTGTGGACGCACATCCCGTTTGTGTAATTGAAAATGTTTCCCCCTTTAACGTTTGCGTTCTTCCCTTTCGAGTCGGTGCGTGCACTTTCCATATCCAACCCCGATCGGTGGTATCTTCGCATCTTTACCGCTTCATCCAGCACGGCCTTAAAAGGGATGAAGTGGTCCCACACTAGGGTGGAGAATAAAAGGAACAGCGCCCAGTGCGTCCCGGTGGGGTGTGTGTGTGTAATTGAGATGACGACAGGGCAATTGTGGGAACAATGAAACCGCCCTAAACTCGCACAATAATTTGCCGATCGCATCGCACGCGGAGCAGAGAAACCACGTATCCTGACACAAACGGATGTTGCGAAGCGGAAATTAGACCGTTTCGAACGGGGGTTGTTGCGTTGTTAACAAATTGTGTTGTTTTGTTGTTGGGCTAACTAAACCTACACAATTGGAAGCATAAAGGCATTTTGTGTATTGTTGAAGTATTTTTTTGGTTGGTTCTTTTGACCTCAATAACTAAGTGTATGTGACAGTTTGGATGGCAGCTTTGGTAAAGAGTGAAAGGACGATATAGGCCAGATATGTATTTAAATAATATTTTACGAAAAAAAAACGCAATTGTAGCTTGAAGATGCGAATTATGATTCTTTTTAGTGAATTGAATCAGAGTATAAGAGTGGATGTAGGGATTCTAATCTCTCATTTCTACTTTTGGGAATTACGAAAATTTTACATCACACACTGTGCTCTTACTATACCTTTTCGTTTCAACTCACTCACTCTCTGCATTGACTCACTTTTATGAACTTCAAAGCATTCACTCTTTGAGAAAATTTGCGGCTCATTCAAAATGAATGATTAAACAATTGTAATTTTTTTTTGTAAACTCTACTTTGATTTAATTCACTCTTTTGGAGTGATCATTTGGGAATAGAAAAGGTTATTTATTCGAATCGAAAAAACTATGTCTCTTATCGAATGGTTACAATCCCGGAAGAGTGAGTGAGAAAAGAACGCGCAAAGAATGACCGGGTTGAAACGCAAAAAAGGAGTGAAAACGAATTTTTCAGATTTAACTCACTCACTCTCCAAAATTCGTTGTTCATAATTCTGGTGTATTTGTATTAACATTGCAATTTTCATCTATCAAATACATGTGACGTCAATGTTCAATAACTGTTATTCTTTTTTTGAATTATTCTATTTAAAATGAAGTGCATGCATCCATGAAGTGTCATCATTAGAAATTATTTACAGTTAAAAAAACATTATATTATTTACCCTCTTGTAATATCAGTCCCCTTCAGTTGCTTTTCAGATTAATTTTTTATCTTTATACGAAGTAGTGTATTAATAGGATTCTTTTATCGAGTGCTTGTGAGGAAAACAAAAATTCTTTCATTTACTTTATTTATTTATATACTTTATTATTTGCGAGTGTTTTATTATTCATATTGCTTAAATTCAATTGAAGTTAAACTGGAGGGAAATAAGAATTCTTGAGAATCCTTTATAAATAAGGGTGTGCGAAATGTAGCGAAAAGGGTGCCAGATTTTGAAATAGCTTGCACCATATGGCATATCAATGCAACAACACACATGGCACATAACTAGAATTTCAGTTTGGCATGATTTGAAAGGAAACAGTAGTAACATGTGGGTAGAGATAAATAGTTTTATTGTAATGTGATTTAATAATTGCATGAAATTTGATAAACAGTAAATAAGTAAACATTTTGATGTCTGGTGAAAAATTAGCCCATGATTTATGGTGTTGTAAGATACATTGTACATAATTGTCAAAAGAAGATATAAACAAACAAGTTTGACAGAATGGTTACTTTCGAAACGTTTATAATTTTAGCATATACATTCAAGAGAATGTGAAGTTATCAGTTATGCATGAGTTGAAATGTTCACTTTTTTCATAAGATTTCATTCGAAGCATTGTTCCCACTGATATGTCGTAAAATAATCACGTGACACAAATAATTTTAAAATATTAAGGTTTTAACACTTTCTTATAAAAAAATAAAGCTACTTTTTCATTAAGTTATTTGGATTAATCCACAGAAGCACCAAATTCCAAACAATAACGCAAACAACGTGTGCGGCCGCGAAACATGTTTTGGTTCGTAGTGTCTTCCACTGCCGGTTAAGAAGGATGATACGATTGGTGGACCGTTTCGGCACTGGTGCCCCATAATGTTTCCTTTTTCACGCTTCACCACTACGATTGGATAATGTGTGCACAGGATGTGGCAGTGTGATTTTTACAAGGCATCGTTTTATGTGCCTTTTGCTTTCCACCCGGTGATGTTCGTCTGGCGAGTCAGGAAAATTTCCCATTTCCTCCCACGGTAAGGACGGAACAGGAAAGGGATGGAACAGCATCCGAACGGACGAGGGCTCATTTAGCGAGTCTGCGCAGTGCACGACGGAAGTTCGGAAAATTGTTCGTGTTCGAAAATGCTCCATTTATTTGCCTGTTCGATTGCAGCGGAAACGAGTTACACGTCGTGATATGCTTAAAGCGTAATGCATATTGGATTATTTTTCGAATGAACTGTTTAATTTCAAGTTTTTTTGAAAATATGAACATTGAACACAGTTTGAAACGATCACAACATTTTAAAGGGTTGTTCAGTCCTAGTGATATTTTTTTTGCTAGATCTGGAATATTTGTCTCTTTTTGTCGCTGACTAACATATTTGTCATCCTTGAACGTTTCGCAAGTGTGTGAGTTAAGGATCGATTTCATTTTCTCGAGAAAGTATTGCAGATTTTACATCTACCTTCACATATTCCACTTCAACTTGAAAAGAGTCCAGAAATGGTTGAAACTTAAGAGCTACAAGTAGCTTTAAAATCTTTTGTTTCTGAAATATAATAATAAAAAAGGATATTGATTAACTAAAATTGGCCCAACTGATAGATTTGAGTACTGATAGATCTGGAATCTATCGTTCTGGTTTTTATTAAAGAATGAACATAATTGACTGTAATTAGTTTAACAGATGCATCTGTCATGTTGGAAAGTGTTGTGTGTCAGTTAAGAAAGCGTTTAATATAATCGCGTAAACATATTTCACTTCAACTTGAAAAGAATCCCGAAATGGCTGAACGTTTATCATTCTATACAGTTTAGTATATTATTTACTTTTCATATCACTTGTCACGTAATCTTCCATTGAACATGCCGTTTTGAAATATGTATTTTTTCTTATATCTTTTAATATATTCCACACGCTCGCTCTGCTGGAAAAAAAATCAAGGAAAAGAAATGGATAATCTTCTTGCTACTGAAGTTATTCTCTTAAGTAGACTTCCAAAGGAGTTTCCGTTGCACGATATGCAGCTTCCGTCATCTCGTCTAGTTTCTCTACTTTTCTCTTTCTCTCTTCCTGTCCTTATTTTTACTTACAGGGATTCGGGAGGAGAACCCCCTCAAAAAAAAAAGTCCGCAAAACTATTAACCATGCTAATCATAATAACTTTTTCTTCTACAATGTTTTTAGTAATGCTTACTTTATATTTACATAAAATACTACACTAAAATACTTGTCGGTTATCAATCGCTACGTTAATGTACATCTAAAGGATTGCTATTTACACTAACTTTGGTGGAGGATTTTTCCGAAATACTAACATCGGTTCTTTTCTGTTTTTTTTTTCTCTACTCTTGTTACTGTGTATCAACTTCCGAAAACTGTCTACGGAATCGGTGGTGGTGGGGCATTTTGACAGGTATGGTTCTCGAACCGGCGCGCAAAATGGCGACGGGAGGAGAAGCTCCGGTCGCAGAAACGGCTGATAAACCACGTGGGTGGAGTGGGCGGCGGAGGTGGAAGCGGTGGTGGACTGGGGAACGGTGGGCTGGGCACGAGCAGCCTCGGCGGCCAGTCGGGTGGCGGTGCGGGCCCAACCGGTGGTGTGATCGGTAGTATCGGATCGGCGGCCATCTGTTCACCGTCGGCGACGGCCGCCAAGCTGTACCAGTCCGAGTACGACAACCCGTACGGTGCGGCGGCGGCGGCTGCGGCCGTTGCCTCCGGTCAGCCCACCACCGCCGATTGCTACAGCAACGCGATCAGTAATTCGGCTGCCGCCGTCGGCCTTATGTCGGCCCAGCCGCCCCGCGACAACTACCAGTACTTGCTGTCGGATTCGCTGCATTCGCTCAGCATGCCTTACTCGTTCCACCACCGGCTACCGTGCAGTTCGCCGTCGTCCGTGCAACCGATGGATCTGAACACACACTCGGCCGCCTCGGCGGCTGCTGCAGCTGCGGCGGCCGCATCCGCAGCCGCCTACAGTCAGTCGATCAACATGACGGATCTGTCGCAGATGACGCCGCCGAGTGCGGCGGCAGCGGCGGCTGCTGCTGCCGCTGGGTTACCCCCGGTTCCGACCCGCCACCTGCCCATCATCACTAGTGCGATAACGGGGGGCGGCGGCGGTGGTGGTGGTAGTGGTGGTGGAGGTGGTGCTGCAAATGGTTCGGCAGCCGCCGGGGCGACCAACGATCTGGAGCCGGCGAGTGTTGTGGCGGCTGCTAGTGCAGGTAACGGTGGCGGTGGAGGAAGCGGTAGTGGTGGATCAGCAAACAGTGGGCAGCAGCAGCAACAACAGCAACAGCAGCAGCAACAGCAGCCGCCCCAGCAGAGTGGTGGCCATTACATTACGCGGCTGGAATAATCTTCAATCTCGTCGGCGGCAGCTGCAGCGGCCGCAGCGGCAGCAGCCGCCGCGGCTGCAGCCATGTTACCCATGCTGCATCCGAATCCGTCCTCGTCCTCCTCCCCCACACCGTCGTGCTCTTCCAGCTCCTCATCCCATCAGCCGCCGCTTCCGCTGCACAATCCACACCATCACACCCATCTCGGTCAGCATATGCATCCCGTACCGAGTGCACTGTCCTCTCCGACGCCTCCGAAGGTGGCGGCCGACATTGTGTCGGGGTTGTCCCATCATCTGTCCATCCTTTCCTCCTCCCCCACGTCCTCCTGTGCTTCAGCAACGTTGGGTGCGTTGGCGCAATCCTCACATCGGCACCAAACACACCATCTGTCGCACAATCTGCATGACCACCATCACCATCACTACCTGCACCATCATCAGCAGCAACAGCAACAGCAGCATCATCAACACCAGCAACAGCAACAACAACAGCAGCAGCAGCAGCAGCATCGACATCTTCATCCCTCGCACGGATCTCCTAGGCAGTCGCCATTGCACGGCAGCTCGCTGCTATCTGTCACCGGTACTGCTGCTTCGCTATCGTCGCTTGAGCAACACTCCAGTGCGTGCAGCATCCCTGGCACTCATCATTCCTCACTCTCCACCCTGCCGCATACCTCGCAGGAGCTTAACTTCCAGCATGGTAACCCTCACGGTCATCTGTTCCGCTCCTCGTACCGTACCCTGTTTCGCCATCCGGAAACATTACCCAGCTCAGCGGCTACCATCACCTCTTTACGATCGTCTTCCCCCGCTCATCATCCTCCGACAGCTTCCGCTCCTCCTCCAGTTCCTCCTCCTCCGCCGCCTCCACCGCCCGCTTCTGGCGCATCCTCCACCGGTCCCAACGAGCAAAGCAATGATAGTGGGCAGGGTGCCACACTAGCCTGCCGAGACTGAGCACCCACTCACATATGCACACAAACACACATACACACACAGACACACCGATTAAACGATTATGAGCCATTTTTCAGAAGCGTTGTCACACATCGAGACACGCAAATCGAAGACTATGGAAAAAGGATACGGTGAAAAATGTTTAAAGTGGTAGTTCTAAAACCCATTGTGATAATACCGTAATACGTGTTAATTAAAAAAACAGTTTGCAAATAACAATTGAACCATATTGAACTATTCGTGTATGTATGTATATTGTATATTTACCTGACACGTTTTATTCGATCAATTGAAGTCACCGGAGGAAACGAACCCCGTTTAAAAAAAAAGAAGGAAGAATGCCATCCTTAAAGAAGGATGGACATTCCGTTTCATTCTCTATATCAGCGAATAAGTAATCATACATACGAAACTGGGTACTGCAAGTACTACCGCACAATAAGCCGCCAGTGAGTTTGAGGAATTTGGTTGTTGAGAGAAACAAAAAACACGTAGAATAATCTTATTATTTGCTTGGATTTTAGAACTCTACCGTTCCGGGATGTTCTAGGAACTGATTTGAACATGTACGTGGGACAAATAGCCGTTACAATGAACTGAAGATTTGCAAATTTGGTTCACTTCATTACTTAAGTTTATGCAATATCCCAACCTTCTGTGTATAACAGTTCACATTGTAGAACACCATCATAAAAAAGAGCACAAATTGACGTCCAATATGAAACACAAATGAATGCCAATGAACACCGGAGCGATCGAGTTCTGCGACCCTAGCCATTGCCTTATTGATTTGGTGAAAAGGTAGAATAGAGCCCCATGTAACCGTTGGCAGCTTATGGACGCTTGTAGCAATCAGGGTCTGTGTACACTTTGTTTTTTAAGGTTCAAATTGATATTTTACATTATTTTATATAATTAATTGTAGAAGTATGATCAAAGATTTAACGATAAAGTGGCATTGTGAAGCTTTGGAATATACGAAATCGTCTACAATTTGTAGCAAATCGTTTTCACTAGTGCGAGGCGGCTTGAATGACCTGCCTCTAACGACGACTAGCTTTAGAGTTATGTTTAATTCCTAATGCTATACCATAAAATAAATATTCTAAGAATTTTGGAAAAAAAAGGATGCCAAACAATTTTTGAATTAGAATTTTTGTAACACATCAGATATCAACCACGATAACGAAATGAGCGAATAAGTGTGGTACCTTTATTCTACCTTTTGACCATTGATTTAACTGCAAAACTGAAACTGAAAACCGAGCGAGCCGGGTGTCTTTAGTGTTTATTTCCGATCGTTCCCTTCGACCCCATTAGCTGCGCAATGCACACAATTAGCGGAATGTAATCCCTCCGTATCGGACGGAACGCGCAAACGTTTGCGCCTTTTTAGAGCTTTTTAGCAATTAAATTACGAGTTTCTACTACAACTGACATAAACTAATGATGGCCTGAATGTAATAACGATAGGTGAAGTTGATATGTTTTATCTGACTTTTTTGTTTCGTTTTCTTGTAGCATTCATGAGTTAATCAATAGCAAGGCATTAGATATTACGATATTGAAGGAACTGGAGCAGTGCGAGACACTCTTAGAGTGCCGGAGCGGTATTGAAGGAATGATACAAACACACTAATACACCCATACAACACCTGATGTTACCTGTTATGCTATTTATTCTTGGGTCGACACAATAATGCGCTAGCAAACACACGAAAACGAATAAATCGGGACAAATAATGGAATTTGCGAGTGAGCGAGATAATGATGGTGCGCAGTCCATCGATCATGTATGTGTCACACTTACACCACTAATAGTATGACGTTTTGTTTTAATAGTTGAGAGCAAAGCGGAAGGCTGGAGAAACGTTTTAATCGATTTACAGTAACAAAATAGTACTTTTCAACCAAATAACTGCTATCATGTGTAATGAATCGCAATACATTTCCTTTATAGATTCATTAGAATCTTTTTTTTAATCTGAAAACTGTCACTGTGAATTACCAGAGATGAAAAGAGAGAGAGAAAGAGAGAGAGAAAGAGAGAGAGAGAGAGAGAGAGAGAGAGAGAGAGAGCGAAAGAAACAGATAAATCAAACAAAACGATAACGATCAAATGGCACAAAATGGATGGGAATGTAATGCAAAACACGAATAATAGGGATTATATTTTGTATAGAGGGAAGAGCAAGGGCAAAATCTTTCAGCACCAGTTCTGTCAATGAAGCTACACGTGTAAAATTAAACAAAAATCAACCGAGTACTAGATGGATGAAGCAATAAGAAACAAGGTAGTTTGTAAAACAAAGGCTGGAACACTGTGGAAAACAAAAAAGGAAACAAAACAAAACAAAGAAATCGTTTAGGAAATGAGAAAAACAAAACTATCAGTAACAAAAACCAAAATTAACGAATTTTGTGGATAAAAACAAGAACAACAAACAAAACCATTACCCCGTGTGTTTGTTTATCTTGCGTTGAGTTGGATGTGAGAAATTAACAAATGGCTGTGGGTATCTTAACATTACCTTACTTTACTTTCTTTTGAGTAGATGTATGGGCTATGGACGTTTCAACAATTCTGGTTTGTCGACAACAAGGTTTATGGTTGGTATTTATTTAATGTTTATTGTTGTTGCTATTAGTTTGGTTTTGGTGTGCTACTGTTTAACATTTGTCAATAATTTATTTATTTGTAGCAAAATGTTCATTTATGTGTATAGTTTTTCTTTATTTTCAGCATTACTTTGTTTATACCACTTCATTGTTTTGTCTTCCAATCATTTTAACACATTTCCTTTCCTCTTCTTCGTTCGTACGCGTTTACAGACACATTTTGTACGGTTTAAAAAAATGATCAAAATTAAATAAGCAAACTACCGTCATCTCGGTGCATGGAACGGCTCGTGCCCCGAAAGCAAACAAGTAACTGCATACATTCACAACATCGGGCGTGGACGCGAAGTCCACCACCAACGGACCAGTAATGATATCATTACCCTCCTCGGTGTCTTCGCCGTCTTCGGCGCCCCTCTTCAACGTGGTGGATGTGACCGGTTTGGGCCCGCCCGTCCATCCGGACAAATCGCGCAGCACCAATACGACGGGCGGACAGGCAGCTGTACGGCCGGCACATGCCACGTTAACGACCGCGGGCGGCAGCTTTCGTACGGAGGCGGACCAAATGATGAACGGTCCGGGTTTCGGTGGCCAGTGGCCAGTGCGCCACGCCAAGGGGCTCCTGAACGGTCCCGGGCAGAACAATTGTTTCCTCAACTGTGCGGTACAGGTAAGTGCAAAGTGATTGCGATAAATACTTAGGCCATTAATATAGAACTTTAGTGTTTGAAAAGCTCGCATTGGAAAATTTAGTGTGGTATAAAGTAACTTTGTATCTTCCCAAGAAACCTGAAGTTATTCATAACTGTTGAATATCGTAATCCGTAACAGTGTTGTAATGTATCCAAGATGGCAATACGATTCCTAGCAATTTCCCTGAAAAATTCCTCTTATAAGTATAACATATTTATAAATATACTTAACTAGCCCGGAGTTTTTGAGTGGATAATACAGCATTTGGATTTTTACTTATTTTATTGCACACACACAACATTTGCTCTTTTTATCAATTATCAGGAACGGATGAGTTTTACATTTTGAGGCACTTTATGTCCACCAGATATAGTCAATACGCTATGGTATATTCTTCTTGAGAAAGGCTGAATAACTACACATTTGAAATATGTAGAACTGAGATCCTGGAAAGTCAGAGCATCTGGCCAAACTGTGCAGAAGTACTACGTCTATCGGATGAGTACCGGATGAGATTAATCGCATCTGCGTAGAAGAAGAGTTTACGAGCACCATTCATGAAAAAAAAATCATCCTGACAAAGGGCATCGACAATACATTGACTTGATCTTGAATGACGTAGTCTAGCTACTAGACATTAGATATGAATATCTTTTGTCGGGACCGTATATTTTACGTCCTGCGCCATTGAAGACTAGTACACCATAGTTTAAGAAGAAAATCCTTCTGTTCTACACTGCAGATCTTGCAGTGATTTGTATTCCGCGCTTGAGATCTATTTGTCTGACTAGGTCTCGTCTATTATGTTTAGAAATCAATCAAGGATATTCGTTGGTTAGAAATACCACTAATCCTTCCAATATTAAGACGTAGCACTTATGGAGCCAAACCTACTCCAAAAAGTCTGAGACCAATTTGGAAATTCAGGCGGGTTGCCAAGGGTATAAACAGTAGAATTTTGTGTGACTTCAGTAAAGGCTCTCGCTAACTGACGTAATCTCGTGTTTTTCTCAATATCATTACAATTCAATCATTGGTTCCTCGACCCTCATTGTATTAATGAAGGTTATATGAATAATACACTTTTCTAATGAAACTTTAAGCATATTTTGCTCAAGGGTCGTAAAATTTTCAATACTTTTGTATTCTAATAATGTATATAATCTTAAATTGTTATTCTGAGCATGTTAAACGCTGTAAAGTGTGTAGTTTTTTTTAAATAACTAAAGCTTATCATAAAATCATATTAATATTTGATACTAGATATGTCTTCAGGCATTTAAGATTCGAATGCATTGTTACTGGTCTAAAATAATGCCAGTTAGAACCGTAATTTGTACAACCTTCTTTCAATTGTTCTAGAAAACAGCTTATGCTAAATGCTATTGAAAAAAAAACACTTTCAAATGTTAAATGTTTTAAAGTGTAAGATATTAAAGCAACAGTTCCATGGATTAAATAGCAGCTAAATGCAGGCAAATAGGTAATTGAATGAAATCCGGAGGGTATATGTTATGCTTTTGTTTTATTAGAACATGGCCCCCAAAGCTCCAACCGAACCAAAGAAATGAAGCTTCAAAAACTATATATCAGGACTTCACCTGGGGACGTTGAGGAGGTTGTTGAGTTTTCCATTTTTTTTTCGCCGGACGCGTATATTCTTCAAACTTTTCACTGCCGACCGATGCGAGCCATCGGGCTACGAATGTGAAAACATAAATTATCTACGCTTGGTGGAGCTTTCCCACACAAACCAACCAACCGAACCCGAACGGCGCGAGGCGGTAAGGCGGGGTCCCACGATGAACCATTGCACACACAGGCGCATCTGCGGTACAGTTGGTGCGTTCGCGGAGTTCACCGGGTGCTTTCTTTCTGCTCCGGTACAACCTGCTGCTGCTGCTGCTGCTGCTACACACATGTGTCAGGTGCCTGAGAAAAGATGGCAGTGGTTCCAAGCTGTGGTTATAAATGCACATGGCCTGCGTCCACCTGTTCGTCTGCCACGCGTTTTTAAGATTCTCGCAGCACACAAAGTTAAAGGGTTTTTGGCAGGTGGTCGTTTTGGGGTGATTTTTTTGCTTTCTTGCGCATAACCTTATTTTATTTTTTTGTACTACAAAGCTTTTTGGAGCAATTTTTGGTGTTGCTGTTGGGAGTTTTGTTGCAAGCGAAAAATGAGTCATTTACCGGGTTTGGGATGTATTTATGATTTTTATGGAGCTTTTATTTCGTTCTTGTGCTCATGAATATACGCGTTCGTCGCGTTTATTTGTAGTGATTGACATTTCCTTGTCTTGTTGATCAATCTCGAAGGAAACGTGCGTTTTTTAAATAAAATTATTATTCAATTAAACACTAGATAATGGTGAAACCAGGCCATTTTTATGATAATTATGGCCAGCGGTATACTACACGTGTTTTAATTTCCGAACGTCCCAGGGGCGCTGCATTCTAAGTGTGTCCGTTTTTTTTATTCTATCCTGATATTATCGTTTTAGATCAATCTTCCTATCGGAAGAAGGAAGAAAGAACGAACCATTTGCTGCATTACCGATAGCGCCCCGGTAGTTGTACCGTTGCGTGCAATCAGACCGGCTTCTTCGTCAGGCATCGGTGTGGACATTGATACGACACTGACCGTTAATTTATCGAACGTTGAAGGATGCTCCCGATTGTCATTATGCGCGATATAAACAGGTGCTAAGGTGTGCTGAAACTGAACCATTTCGCTCTGTTCTGCGCGTTCCACAAGCATCGGGGTTTTGCCTTAATAACTGAACGGAAATGATTAGTGGCACAGTGCGAAACCGGAATGATGAGGAAGGAAGCTGTCCTCTCCGTAGGCTGAGCGGTTCGTTTAATAATTACACGTAATTATACACTGCTGCACTGTAACATCCTGCGACAGGGCACACAACAACATCCGCTAGTCGGGCACGCCTGTAAGCAAATATCCATATCCGTTCTTGCGCTCGGATGGGTTGTCTGCGGACTGAGATCATGCAAAGAACCGTGAAGGAAAAAAAAAGCTTCCGAGCAACATTGTCATGAGGTTTTACACAATCGACATTTTTTTTATTCATAAAGGACGGTCAAAGCCGTATTGCTACAATTGGCATTGTAATCGTAAATATCTTTAAAATAGCCTCAAATATTTTTGTCTTTAAACCGAACGAAATAGTTGCTGGGATTATATGGGGTGTACTCATCTCAATCTTCAATTGCTGCTCAGTTGTTTAGATGTTGTCTATTTGAATCGTTGATATAGAAAACTATTCGCCAAGCTGAAGACTTAAAACTGAAATTATTTATTTACTTTAGTGACGTCTGTATTCTTAAGTTTACAATATATCCTCAATTTTAATAATGAACTGAATTAATTCTGTGATTCTTCTGTTATTCAAGGATTTTCAATGGCAATTTTAAAACAAGCTAAAAATCAACAACAGAGTTATAAACATTGATATTGGGTTCTATACATTTAGTCCTAGGTTTTGTTTCCCAATGAGTGTCAATATTTTCCAGAGTGTTCGAGTTCGCGAAGCAAGAAACAATGTCTGCATTTAAAACTCTTTACTAGTTACGAGACATGATTGCTAATAAACACTTATTCTCAGTCTACTTACAATACGCCTAATGCGAACTATTCTGGTTTCTATTGACTTTTTTTTCAAAAACGTTTGGCTCAAGCAGAAGCCTTCATTTTCGGCTACAGGCAAAAAACCCCAAATGAAGTACTTCAACAACAACAAAACCACAGGCACACTTTCATGCATTTCACCTATTCATTTTCCAGTTTCGGTTACCTTTACTTCCGAATCCGTATCGAATTCGGATCGCAGAAGGTTTCCCATTGTCATCTTGTGGGTGAGATGGCCGCCTATTCTCGATGCTTTTAACGAAGAAACTGCCGTGCCGCCCGGGTGTGAAACTGGGTAGCACGATTTGCATCCCTCTTCATCATCGTCTTCATCTGCGCGAGGAACAGTTTCGCGGGTGCGATTGTCCAACGTGAAGGAGAGCAGGCAACACACACAACCACCGGGAAAAGCAAAAGCAAAAAAAAGCAAATCAATTTTCACTCGATGGCAGTGTCTGCGACCTTCTTTAGCGGCATCGTGCCGGGATAATGTTTTTTTATACGTGTGTTCCATTTACGCGCACGTACACACATACAGTGAGCTCGTTTATTTTTTTCTCTGTTCATCCACTCTTATTCGCATGAGGGAAGCTTACTGATAACCGAGATTGGCGCGCTTTAAGCTTTCCAAGCGATGGGACAATTTGGTAGCAACAATGAAAGAACCGACCTGGATCGTTGTAAATTATGCAAAAAAGTATTTTATAATCATATTTTGCACCTAGAGACGGTGCTTCTAGAGATGCAGTTGGGTTGTGCACAGTACACATTATATCATTAACATTTGGGAGATATTATTAGTGCTCAGTTCCATAACCGTGCAGAGTTGGTCAAAGGTTGGATGTATTTCGCAGTACACGAATTGAAATGATAACTTATATCCAACTTAAGCTACCTCGAATTCTAGAGATCCAAGAAGATATTAACTCACAGATAGTTTTGAGCAAATGGTCTAGTAGATATTGAAGAGATGTTAATCCGTGAAGGACTCTTAAGCTCACGCATTCAGTCTTCCACCAATATCTATTGGAAAGCATTTTTATCAAACTAAAATTCAAAAGAATTCTACACATCTAAAGCGTTCTCCAAGCTCCTTATTTTACTGTTTTATGCACTTTTTAATCATTAAAAAAAGTTAGGAAATGCTCTAAAAACAATCCAAGTGATTTTAATCCGCGATTTACTTTGAAGTTCACGAATTTGAAGCTCATTTAATATTAGTGAGGTATCGAAGTAAAATTCGAAAGAATTGTAAAAACACAAAGCGTCCTTCAAACATTTTAAAAATTAGCTTCTGAATATCCAAAGCGTCTTCCAAACTCCTTCGAAGATATTTTTGAACGAATGCTCTAGAAACAATTGAAATAATGAGTATTAATTTCACGAATTAAAATCTCAATTAATGTGTATTGGAAATGCATTTAAAACAAATTGGAATTACAAAAAAATCCAAAAATCCTATGCATTTTTCAAACTCCTCAAAGATACTTTACTCAAATGTTAACTCGTGAAGTACTGATGATTTAAAATCTCAATTAATGTAATTGACAAAACATTTATATTGTACAGGAATTTGAAGGAATTCTAGTAAACCAAAGCATCCTCCAAATGTCTTAAAAAGAATAATTCTTAGTAGAATTCCCTGGGATAAATTGAAGTAACTACAATCTTTGAAGTACTTTCAAGTTCACGAATTTAAATCTCAATTAATGTTAATTGACAACAGACTTAAATTGAACTGGAATTTAAAGGAATCCTAATAAACCAAACCAATCCGCTTAAACTTTATGCTTTAATTCTCTAGAAGAAACTGAAGTAACTGCAATCCTTGAAGTACTTAGAAGTCGTCTACAAAACTCCTTTAAAAGATACTTTCTAAGACATTGTACAGAAATTTTAATTCGTGGAGCACTTATAAGTAAACTATTTAGCATCTCATTCAATGTTATTTTAACAGGATTTAGAAAAAAACTAGAATTGAAAGGAATTCTGAACACCCAAAAGCATTTAACAACTCGTTGAAAATATACTTTTCTTTTTAGCGAATGCTCTCAAAGAAATGGAAGTATTTTTTAATCAATAATGAACTCGTGTTCATTCCTTCGTTCGTTGCATTAAAAAAAAAGAAATAGCCATAAAAAGAGTTCTCCATAAACACAAAAACAACTGAATTGTTAATGTGTCGTACTCCCTTCTTCGGGATACCCTCCCTTCTCATATTTTTTAAATCCCTTCGCATCGCAATACCTTTGGATTCGATCTTTGGTATACGGTCCGCGTCTCTGTTGTGGGGCGTTGCGAAAGCCCTCTTATGGAGACCAACGCACGCGAAGTCGCCGTACAGTAGAAGCAGGAACGTAAAGCGAAATGAAGAAAAAAAAACCTCCAACGAATTGACCAACGGAATCGAACAGTGTGACCACCGGCGTATGGTGTCTTGGTGGTGATTTTGTTACTTCTTGGACGCTCTCTGCACTTCCACCGCCCTCTTGGTTCATCGTCAGCAGCATGCTGGCTATTTTCGTGGGCACCCTGGGCGATTTAAAAAAAAGGTTCCGGGCATGCGCGGTATGGGTAGCGCAAAGGGGGGTGACTATGTTTCCCGCTCTCCCGCCCAGGATGCTAGTGAGTTTTTTTTTTATATATTTTACTACAGTCTCTTTTACTCAGTACGATCTGTGGCGATGTGGATATGTTCGTTGTTCCGCATGTTTTATTCAAACGTACTACAACACTCGTACGTAGCCCGTGCCTACCACTAATGCTGATGAAGGGGTCAATTTAAAAAAGTGACCGCTGTTCTCCAAACAGCACCCTCTTCCTCTCCTTTAATCATGCATCACTCTTTGTCTGTTACTCAAAGAAACTCTAACCAAAGCGAAAACTGACATTTAATAGTAATAAGTGGTTTAATAAAGAAATACTTTATGCTTATATGTTTCGCGCTTGATTAGTTTGATGCTATTTTAATCAGTAGAATTATTTTTACCAATGATCGAAACACCAGTATGATTCTTTGCATATGCTGAGCGTTGAGGAAAACATGAGGGGAACTGAGGGGGAAAAACATTGAAGAAATCATTTCAAATTGCTAAACAGCAGTTTTTTGTAAAGTATGGTTTCAATTTATTTTGCTTACTTCTCCTCACGGTGTTTAAACTGACCAGTTGGTTTTGCTGTAAGCGTTTGGGTGACTTGTTATGCCTTTAAATAGAAGCTCAGAACGACGCTCGGTATAAGAACGGCCAAACGGCGCTCTTTTTCATTCGATTTCGTTGTATATGTTAGAAAACGATCCATAATTCAGCCCGGAGATGAAACGGATAAAATAAAAAAAGCACACACACACACACAAAACTAAGAGAGAAGCTGAGAGGAAAACAGAGAGAATCAGAAATAAATAAAAAGTTGTAGAAACTTGTAGGCAGAAACCGGGGAAACGAAAAAGAATTAAGGCAAGTGTGTAACCTGAACTAAAGATAAAGAGAAGTAGATAGAGGCAGCAGAAAGAAAAAGAAAACACACGAATCCGGCGGACCGGGGAAGGATAAGGAGAGCAACATGTAACTAAAAGCCCTTCGCATCTTTTTCCTCCCTGGCAGTTAGTAGGAGTAAGGAGATGAAATGAGAAGCAAAATGAAAAAAAAAAAATTAAAAAAACCCCATCCACTGTGCAACTTTAAAACGAAAGACTTCAACCAAAAGGGGCACGGCGAACGACGAACCTGGTGCGCGTCTCGCGGCTTAACCTTTCGTCTTGAGCTACCTGTAGCCCCCTTACCTGCCTGATGTCTCTCTTGCTCGCTCCAACTCCGTTTGTTGTGCTACTATCTGTTTCCTTCTTCTTCTTCTCCTTTTGCTCTTCGTTATGCTACGCTATGTTAAGACGTGACGCTGCGTTGTAGAAGCGGGTTACATGCTTGCGAGTTTCACGTATTGTTAGAGCTTTTTCTTCGCACCGACCGATCCATCCCAGTCTCACCCTCTGCAACCTCACTGGGTGAAGCATACCAAGCAAGCATCAACAAACACACACACACACACACACACACACACATGAGCCTTCGAGCCGCACAAGCATATTTCTTCTTCTTGTGTGGCTGCATACATTTCGTCTTTTGCTTCCAGAGCACGCTTTGTAGAAACGGGGTTGCTTCGTTATCTCTCTCTCTCCCTTTTTCTATCTCTCTCTCTCGCTCTTTCTCTCTCGATGTTGATCCATTCGTTCCTTCGTTTGGTTGTTTCTTCCCTCTCCCCCATCCCCTCTCGTCACATGACTAGAGATCAGGGAGCGCGGTGTGGGCTCGATCGTACGCCGTCTTCAGATCCCCCAAAGCATGATCAGTCTTCAGATGGCCAACATGATCTTAAGACGTGTTTCGTGTCAGCTGCGTTATTTTTATGTGCCGATTTTATGGCGCTCAGCGACGTGATTATTGCACGAGTGTGTGTGTGTGTGCGTGTGTTCGTGTACATCAGTGAGTGAGAGCGTGTCAGAAGATTCGTTTTACGGCGCACAGCTTTAGCCCCATAAACGAAAGATCGTGAAATAAAGATTGGGTGGCGAAGCAACACACAAACACGTTTGAGACGGTGTGGAGAATTAAACGGAAGCGTTTGCTGAACAGTGGTTTGTGTGAGTAGGTTTGCAGCCTGATGGTATGCAATCAGTATCGCACGTTTAAATCATTGCCAGTGGGGGATGCCTTACTATGGCGTCCAATGTGTTTGTTTGTGTTCTGGAGCAAGTGCATGG
This sequence comes from Anopheles minimus, assembly GCA_000349025.1. Taxonomy (NCBI): domain Eukaryota; kingdom Metazoa; phylum Arthropoda; class Insecta; order Diptera; family Culicidae; genus Anopheles; species Anopheles minimus. Next base: position 1,482,353 of record KB663710.1, read on the forward strand.
TTTAATCGTTAAGATGCGTATCGATTGTAGTGTGCACAACCAACTCCAATGTGTCACACGAGAGCAAATGATCGATCCCGCACAAATGCACCGATCCATAGCAGGGTGAAGACATTCGGTTTGCAATGTACAACCCGCGAAGCAAAGCATCAATCAAAATGTTTCTACACTCAACAAAACATTTATAAAACCAACATGGGAAAGAAACAACTTCCACTGCAAGTGCAGCTAGCAACGAGCGTCTGAGCGCATCATGCGGAACAGTGCTTCGCTCCGGAAGGGAATGTTAATTACGCAAGAAGGGGGAAAAAGAACAAGTGCAGCGTACCTCGTACGCTTACTACTACCACTTTATGCTGCGTGCGTGCCGGTGTAATCACATTACACGACTGATGTTTTAGTTCTTAATGCACGTGTTTCCGAAAGACGCTATTTCCTGTGTCACGCGTCGCCCATCGTTCTGCTGTGGTTTGATGAATATTTATACCCGAGTGGTTGTATCAGCATCAATGTTAAACAGTTAGTGTTGTTCTAAGGAAGAACTACTGTTTATCGAAATAACGTTAGTGACGAACCCGCAACACTGCTAATGCGCTCAAACAAAACAAAACGGACTATTAGGAAAACAACAGTGAAAAACACACACATCGAACAACCGAAAAACAATACCAGAAAACCGGCATAATGTTACTGCAACAAATCAACCCGATTGGAGCATTTTTTCAAACGTGCAAGGTAATGCTTGACTAATGTACATCTTATGTTTTCTTCCCCCTCCCCCTCTCCCCCCCGTCTATACATACAGACGGCGCCGTTCAGCGCAAGATGAAAAATTTGGTTTCACTCGATCAATTCTCTGTTGGCCGAGTGGTGGTGCTGGTGCTATTGCTGCATCAAAGCGTGTAGTGTAAAACGTATACTCATACGTACCGGACCATAAAGGTTTCAAATTGCACCATCCAGTGGAAGTTACAGCAATATGTCTCCTTTGCCCTGTTATTCCACGTGTCTGTTTTCCCCCTTTTCCCGGGGATGCCGTAACGCAAAGGCTGCATCGCGGCAGGTGCGCGCGAACGAAGAAAATAAGAAACCGGACGTTACTGAACATCTGCTGTCATAAGGTTATACTTATTGTAAACTTTAGCTAATGAGGAAGTGCGGGGATGACTATCCTTTTGTTTTGTCGTTCCTATTGTATCTTACAATACAGTACGGTAAAACGTGCCGTCCAGAAGCGCTAGCAGAGAGCGAAAACATAAGGAACAAAACAAAAGACTTGACGTAAAATATGTAAGCGACGAACTCTTCGATTATTGATGCGCAGCTTTGAAATGCGCTTAATTGTTATGCTTTTTTTCAACCTTAAGCCTATAAATATGCTGTTTTACAATAACGCGATTAAATCTCAAAACCATCATGTTTCTTAACATAATATTTTACATTTTTTTCTCCTTTTTATGTGATTCGTGACTGAATGTATATTAATTCTGTTTTCCTTTCCCTTCTGTTCTATGTGCGTGCACGAACATTCTAAACACCATTTACGATTGTCCGTGTGTTTGTGGATGTAACTGAAATAGGTGCTATGGCATCTAGACGCTTTCCGGCGATCGTTTAGGCAGCTACAAACACACGATTGCGGAGGTCCAGATTGCATCTTCTGTGCACTCAAGGTAGGTTTTTCATAATTTATTTTTTAACTGTAGTTCTAACATATTACGCGTGTAGATAGATTTGAATAACAATAATAAATATAGTAAATTTAAAACTGATCTCTCATTAGAGATTGAATAGTTCCAAAGAAAATGAAATTAGTTAATTATTAAGTTAGAAAATGAAATAAGGCAATATACTTGACTACTTGTTTAAGAACAGTTTTTTACAATAATTGTGGCTTAACGTTTTATTTAACGTAATAAATCAATCAACACGTTTAGGGTGGGCCCATTTCAATGTTGATATGATCGACAATAAAAAAAGAACTTGATCCAAGCGTGATGACGATAGCATACCTTTAGGCGTTTACATCTGCAAAGCGAAACGCTTGATCATTATTTTGCCTTTGTGTTAGTGGATGCAAGAGCACACGCTTCGTGCGCCCTCTGGTGGTAGGTTATATAACTAACGCGGGTTATGTGTGGAATTTAGATGATTTCTAAATTCCATCAATTATTAATATCCCTCTTATGAGATGATTGAAAAGTACATCATACTGTGGCACATTAGTTTGATGATACATTTATCTATGAAAAGGTGTCTATGCAGTTGATATAAGCCCGATCTTGGGGATGAACTTAGGCCACCGTTTTTGGCGCTAAGCTGCAGCACAAAAGCCACCGTCCGCCATACACGTTGCATGTGGGCTTTTACAGGGCCATGTTGTGGAATTCTCATCATAATCTCTTACCAACACATGCAGGCAGAGGTTGACGAAAAAAGGGGGAAAAATTTACTATACCTTGTAACTGTTGCTGCTTTGATACGGGATAAAACCGTGCGGACGAAACATGATTCAACACTTTCGTTGTATGGCTGTGTGTGTGAGAGTAATCTCGGTCAAACGAAATTGGAAGTTTCCGAAAGTCGATTGGGGCATTATTGCCGTATAGAGAAATTGTTTTACCCTCGTCAAGCGATGCTTTGATGTGTGTTTGTGGGTGGGAGCTCATTTTGAAGTTGTCCTGTCTCTTGCAAAAACTAATTGCAAGTTGGTTGATTTACCGGACTAGTCATTTAGATTGGTACGCTTCATTTGCATCACACTAATACTTGAGGTTAAATAATTCCAGCATACTTAATGTTAAACTTTCACATATCTATACTATAATATGAACTCCAATAAATATTAAAACATAGTCCAGCTGTTAGAATTTCTTCATGAAAACACTTTTAAAAAACGCTTAAAAGTTTTAGTGTTAACTATGTTTATAAGTTAAATTGTAATGATTATCAGTGTTTCTATTTTGAAATACGTCCCAAACGGAACGTTATAAAAATTATATTATTTAGAAAAATAAACACCGCTCTGCCAAGCATGACAAACATAAAGCATCAGTTTTGAACAATAACAAAATATTCTCAGGGAATATCCCACCTAATGCGCATAAAGACACTCGCTGGAATGTCTAGAAGCATTAAAATTCAATACACAAAGCAATCGATAAAATGGAAGAGGAAAAGGATCTTTAAGGAGGTTTAATGAGCACCGGCACCGGGAACGGTGTACGTTGGACCGGGTCAGCGAAGGAAGGATGAGGAAAATTTTTGCCTGCGCCGAAGGAAGTGCGTGACAGTGAATACAAAACGACGATATCCGTTGGATCGAGGATCAATACCTGTGCGCGTCGGACCGTGCCGGGCAATCAGTGCAGCGGAGCCGATCCAGAAGATTTCCGAGACGGTGTAATTACCTAACGCGACCTGCCCGAAGACCTCTCCGTGGTGTTTCTTCGTACCTATAGGGTCCTGCAAGTACGCCTGCAGGGCGTCACAGAAAATGACCTAACCAGATTGCCATGCAGCCATGCTGGCAGGGAGGAAGATGTTTTCCCGGTCCCTTTGCAATAATCCCTTCAATCTGTAAAGTGGATAGGTGCAGTAAACATGTACACAGACAGGAAATGAAATTGGAACCTTGCTAGATATGTAATTTGGATAGAATGTTTGAAGCAAAATTGTTGCATAATGTTTGTTATTTGTTATTTATTAATTGACTTCAACATACTACATGTGGCCTCCTTGACGCGTTGTCATTACATTGAACATTTAGTTTACTTTTACATTAACATTGTTTTACACTTAACAAGTAATCAGGCGCACTACACGTATACAGTTAAGAAACGCAGAAAGCGACAAATTCGGATCAAAACGATCACAAACGGCGTTTAATTCACGTTGAACGTTCAGTTGAAACATTTATTCGCTAGAATGATCTCTTGAAAAGATATAAAAGGTAATCGGATTAGGTTTTACGAAGTGTTTAAAAACATGGCTCAAAAAAGCTTCTGGCTTGGATTCAACACACGCAAATTCACCATCGACGTTCAAAATGTAGCTCTTTAAACGTCTCGTCAAAGCTCGAAACGGGTTCTGCTGGTAACGGTGCGCTGGGTGGTGAGTTTGCCGCTTTATTCACCACTAGCAGCAACTCGTGCACTTCGAGAGTCCGCCATAATTTTACACGAAGCACCTAAGGCCACATTTTTATTCAGCTTCACTCCCGACTCAGTTAGCTCAAGATAAAATTTAACAGATTCATCCCTCTAAATTCTTGCAGAAGGAAATAAAAGTTCTAGAACATAGCCGTAGTTTTAGCCGATAGAAGCTAATCCCAAAAAAGTACCATACGTGATCTTTGTTGATTTCTCGCATCCACCATAATGGTGGACGAGAAAAACAAAACCTTGTCTAAATGTAGAAACACACGTACACATGCAACCGGAGCATGGGACGGGCAATGGTTTTCAAAGTGCCACATTATTCAAAGCCTCCTTAGGGAAGCGGGCTCAACCTTACCCAACCGTACACGCTCCGGGGGACTCCGTCGACCACAGAGGGACATCAAGAAAAGGTTGATTGATGTGCTACACACCGTTTGCTCTAACAGGACAGGCAGAAAGTTGATTGGAAGAAAGGTGCAAAAGGCTCGAACAGGTATAAGGGCAAAGAAAGAGAAAGAGAGAGCACGATAGAGAGTAGCAACACAACACCAGCACAAAGGAAGCTAAAAGAAAGAACGATGCAGGGCATGAGGTTCATGAAGAAAACGCTCAAGAATCTCGAAAGGTTAAAGAATCGATATCATAGTGTGTGCGAAGAGAACACATTTAAAGAAACAAAAAAAAAAGAAAGGAACCTGACTGGGAGGGAAAAACAAAGCAACTTTATTAGCAGCTCCCTTTTTGCGGGCTCACCACCGAACGAGACTACAAGCGAGAAGCTCCACCACAGAAGGGTTGGAAAACGGGACGAGAGAAAAGCTCCAACTCCATTCCACTCCTCCCTCCTTCCCCCACCAACTCACAATGTGACTAAGATGTGAGTTAACCGTAAAGAACAAGCAAAGCGAAAAAGAAGCAGTTTAAAAAAGGCCAAGACTCAGCGAAACACGATGCCACGATGGAAGTTGGATATCGAAGCAACGGTAAGAACTGGCCAAGAAGAAGCGGAAAGTTGTTCAACTTGAAGCAGAAACGAGTTTTTGCTATCGTTTTCTCTTTTTTTTCCCTGAAGGATTGGCCACAGAAGGTGTGTTTCTCTTTCTTTCACTCGGTTGGACACACTGTAGTGAACGAATGTAACACGACGGAGCTTTTAATTCCAACAGGCTCCAGAATGGTACAACGCGACGTGATCGTTTGCTGCGGGTGAGAGAGGGCGAGAGGGAGGTGTGAGTGGAAGGGGATCATAAAACACGATTTTAAGAGTTTTTTTTTCTTAACACACAAAAGGCACAGAGAGGTGGGAGGGTTTCGGAAAGGAATAGAATCGTTGTCGGAGTTTGCGTTTTCGAAGATCGAAATTCGAACTCGTTGGTTCGTGTACTTTCTTAAGGTGGGTTGCTTTTGCGCTCTCAGCTTAAGCCAGAAAGCAGCGAATCAAAAGAGAAAGAGATCTCGATCTCTCGTTCTCCCTCTCGCTCTGTTTCTCATTTCGAACTTACTTACCTGAAGATTTGAGTTCACCTTCCACACCAACCTGAAGATCGTATCGTGGCCAGTTCGGGCCCGGTTCGGGTTCGTTTGTTACCCTTCCTTTCTCGGGCGTTTTTGTTTCCAAGCTGCCCGAACCCAGCTCGGCAGTTCAACTGCTCGAATCGCTCCCATCGTTGGTACACTCGGTGGTACAGCCACAGAACTCATTCGTTCCATGCAGGCTGTGGTGGTGAAGCGATAGTTTTGCTGTATATGTGTTGTTGGAGAGGAAGCAAACAAAAAATCAAAATGAGCTTAGTACATTTTGCAGCCGACCAGTTAGTTGAGCGGCTCTGCAAGGTGTGAGCGAACGTGCGGCAAACATTCTGATGCGAAGTTTTAGCAAGAAAGCATACGAGTGTGTTTGCACCTGCATTCAATGTGCGCTAGGTGACGAACCCACGGACAGCTCGCGCGGCTTAATCGCAGATCGGTGCAGAGCGTAAAGCAAAAACAAGTGTGTACATATAAGAGTTTACATAAGCTTTAGTGCATTTAGTGTTGATTTGACATTTGTTTTGGGTTTTTATTTGTGGAATAGTGTACTCCAACTGATCGCAAAATGATCTTCGCCACGCTTGTATTCCGAGACTTCTAGTTTCTTGTCTGGCTTCTGTGTCCATTAGAACCAACAAAAAAAGAAAAAAAAACAGAGGCCTAGAACAGGGGCCTTTCATTTAAGTGACTTTGTTTGTGTGTGTGTGTGAATGTGATTTTGTGAGTCAGTTCTTGGTACCATTGTTACAAGCCGAGAAAGATTGGTCGATTGAGAAAGCTTGGGATGAGAACAACACCTGCTATGGGAATGGCTGTGATGCGTTTGTGTTTGTACATGTGTGTGTGTGTGTTTGTACGGGCTCCTGCATCCCTCCAGAAGCTTGCGAAGGCATAAATGTCGAAAGAAGAAACGGGAACCTACCACTCACGACTTGAGCGTTGACCAAAAGAAGAAAATCAAACAGACACAACAAAAAAAAGCTCACTCTTCTCTTTCTCGGATCTCGGCGGTGTTGGATACGGTACGAGCTCGCGCACTCCCTCGTGTACACCCCAACACGTCGCACTCCGTTTCCCCAAACGGTGTTGATGTTTAGTTTGAAGCGTTATAAGAAGAAGAGGTAGATAAGAAGAAAAAAGCACGCGTTTATAATGTTTGCCTCCCAACGGAAACGGGGCGATGCTTGGTGTGCTCTCGGGTTGAGTTTTATGTTTTTGTCTGCTACGGTCGTCCATTTTCCTCCTCCCCAACTGGACGGGATGGACTCGCCCAGCGACCCAGAACGGTGGGTTCATGTGCAGCACAAATCCCGACCCTCGCGAACTCTCACATGACTCATGCACTCCTTCATTTTATTCCGATTGTGATATGCAATTACAGAGGGCGCATTAGGACTTTATCTCCCGCATATTTGTAGATGTGTACGTGCGCGCGCGTGTGTTGATATGTGCAAAGGTACAGATGGAGACAGAAATCGGGGTCATATCGTAGTGTCTCTCCCTGTTCCAAGGTGTGCTTGGAGCAGCAATCACAATCGGTGAAGCTGTGTAGCTATATTCCCTTCACCATGTGGCAGTGGCCACCGACATCCATCAACCACATCAAGTCAATCCGAGCAGACACCAACCAACATGGGGCACGAGTATGTGTGTGTGTTTTTTTGCGCCATTTAAATGGTAAAACCGCACCCCGGCAAAGCACCAGGTCATGTAAGACCAACAGCAATCAAACATAAGGCCATTTAGCGCTGATGTGGGATAGGCCACTACGATATTTAGTTTTTCTTTCGCTTCTGTTAAAAAAAGTGTGCTAAAATGCCTTAATTATGAACACGCTTTATGGGGACCTGGAGATTCCTGCCACGCCAGTAGTGCGCTTTTACCGCATAATGCAGCTCGATAATATACCTTCTAATGAGACCATTCTACGCGACTCTAAGCCTGGAAACGAAACTGCACTAGGACCGGTACAAAGCTCGCTCCGTTTAACGATCTTTTACGAACTGGAACGCATTGAAGTGTGCACATCATACTCGAGATAGAGAAAGAGAGCACGAAAAAACAAAACACGTTCATTGCGACATCTTGGTTGCAGCTACTTTTTCCGATTTTAATAATCCCGTCATTCGGCTTATCGGATCATTTCCACCCGGCCATATCATATCGTAATGCCACATCTTCACATCTTTCGGACGAGTGCGGGGATTTTGTGTAGTTAAATTGCAAATGTTGATAAGTTGATAATTAAGTTTTCTTCATCCAATATAACGGGTGCATCTATGCAATAATTTCTGATTTTAAGATCCAATTTGAAGATTTCATATCCGGTTTCGGGTGGTTTTTTTCCCCTCCTGGTGTTTCTGCTTATAAATTCAAACTCGTTTAATAACAATTAAATTCGAGATGGTTCTTATTAAGGCGCATAATCAAGAAAACGAAACGAAAGACTTGCGCGGGGTGAAACAAGCGACGAACCGGAATTTGCCATCTGTGTGGTGCAATATTTTGGCCTTCTACCTGTCATGGGTGAAGAATGCGATGGGATTTCCGATCGGCATGATTCATGCATAGCAGGAGTGTCAGGCTTAACCTTAAAAAAAGGGCATACCTCTGCGAGAAAGACAGAGTACCGCGTAAAGGTCGGACGGAAGAAGCAACTGATTGGGAGAAAGTTATGTAGAAATTTTTTTCTCTCTCACTCAGTTTTGGGTGTTTACTCATGCTTATCGGTTAAATAAATAGTTTTCCCTCCTATCTCACCACGTGCGGGCGTAGCCGTGTAAATGGTAAGCAGTCCTAAAAGTGTAGTGAAGTGCACCAAAAAACAATGATAAAGTTTCGGTACAAACGCAAAGATCCGGCACCGGTGAAAAAGTGTGACGATGGTGCGGGGACGAACTTTGCCGACTCTCGCGCTTCTACGACCAAATCGCAGCAAGCGTCGACGGGCGGTGGCGAAGTTGCGGGACGTCCTGCTGGTAGCCCTAGTCTACAGCCGACCCATTACGTACGGTCGGGTAGTACGCAGGGGAACAGTGCAACATTGCCGAAGGATCATCGCAGTACCGCTTGTCTGAATGGTGACCATCCGCCACAGTCGGAACGGGATGGGAATGATGAGACGGGCAGATTTGATGGACATCCTTGCTGGGGAAGTTACCAGCAACAACAGCAGCAGCAACAGCAGCAGCAGCAGCAACAACAGGCGGCACAGTATCATCAGGAGTTGCTCCAGAGAGTGAAGATTGAGAACGAACTGCATCAGCTGCAACAGCAGCAGCACTATGAATATCTGTCCTGCATCGATGCGGTCGTTGTGAGTTTCAATGTACAGAATCGAATGTTTAACCGCACACCATTTGCTAACCTTAAAAAAACTGGTCATTGTGGTTTCTTGCGAATTTAATTAAACACAAAACAAAGAATGTCTTACACGGTTAAGCTTGTTCTACCAAACTAATTCGCTTCCCTTTTTTTCGCTCTCCCATGTTTTCTCTTTTATTAGGAATTGTTTTCACAACTGCAAACCAGCTCGGAACCGGCGCTATGTCCGGAACCGTTGCGGCGTGCCCTGGCCAGCGGTCCCCTAGCCGGCCGGCGGTTCCCACTCGGCTGTCTGGGCGATGCGGCAGAATGCTTCGAGTTGCTGTTGCACCGCGTCCACCAACATCTGTCCCCGGTGGATAGCGATAGCTGCGAGGCATCGCAGTGTGTCGCCCATCAGCGTTTCGCAATGCGGGTCGTCGAGCAGAGCGTGTGCGAATGCGGTGCCAATTCAGAGAAGCTTCCATTTACTCAGGTATGTAGTGGGTTTATAATTTTTTGCATCGGTTTTCGCTTAGGATAGCATTTACGTTCTGGAACACGCCGCACGCCGGAACTCGAACGGAAGCGTTAAGTAAGCAAGTCGCTACACTGGTCTCTGTCGCTAGGTGTAAATGATACACCGAGCTGTTTGTTTGTTTTTCTTTTTCGTCTTTTTCGTCCTGATGGTGTGGCCAGGGTTAGATTTATGCTGTGAAATCGAGGAAAAAAAAAAGCAACACCCGCCATCAAACTTGGCCACGAGCGAATTATGTTAGTAGTGAGATTTTATTCTAATGCACATTTTATGTTACAGTGTATGTCTTAAAAGAAAAATCATGCACTAGAAAAAGATAGATTTTTTTAAAATAATTTGGCAAAAAGCTAAAATAGAATCAAAATTCATTTATTGACAGGAAATAAAAGCTCTACAGAAAAGCTCTCTAGTAATTGCTAATAATTTTATGATATTGTATTTTTCGATGATGGTGATTATTGGCATCACTTTTCATGCACTCTATAAAGGCGAGAAACCGTTTAGAACTTATCAACACATCATAAAATAACCACGACTTTAAAACATCATATCACAATGTTGTTTGTTAACGATTTAAAAAAACAGATTGAAATAATATGCTTTGAAATCGAAATATTCAGTCTGTAATGGTCGAAAAATAAGCGACTTTATACCTTTCTTTAAACAAGCCAGCAAATTGTGCTTTCATGTAGTATTTTACTTTAGTTTTTTTTTATCAACTACAATTTCAAATTATATTTTTTTATTATATCCGTGTTATATTTTTTTGTTATGAAAATTACTATTGGTTATTTCTTTTTTTTGTAACTGAAAACCACAACTGAACACACACTGTAAATCTGAATTCATCCAGTCAGACAATAACTGAACCAAATACAAAAGCTTAATGCGAACGTAACAAGTGCCCAGTTGAATTTTGAATGCGAATCTCCTCATAAACTATTTCCTCTTCATTCGCAATAAAAATCATCACAAATTCTTAAATAAACCAAGCGTTCGCAAAACAAGCACTCCCATACCGTAACCCGACTCCCTTCGCCGACGTTGTACCAAGAGCGTTTTCTTTTTTTAGCGAGCGCGTGCAGCATAACTTTGAAGCGTTGCCTTTTAACTGTCTCACATTGGGGGCGCACCCGGGAAGATCCGCGCTGCTAACGGGAATCGCACCACGATGAACTCGTTTTTAATTAATGCAAGCTAATGCGGCTTCGGCAACCACCTTCCTTCACACCGGCAAACCGCTTCATTGGTGTGGTTTTTCGTCCCCGATTTTATGGCCGTGAAGAAGCGACACGATCTGAATACGAACGCATCGTAAAATGCCTTTTTTTGGGAGCGGGAGGGGAAGGAGGGGGGAGGGGGAAGTGAGTTTGATAAGCTCCGGGTTAAAATAAACACGTTTACCGCCCCATCGGTGCTCCCTTCCTATTTCACCCCACGTTAAGCGGTTTACACAAAACACGGCTAAGTTTTCATAAAACGTCATTATCTCCCCATACTAATTTCTTCCACTTTCTGGTTCTGCTTTGTTCTATCGAATTTAATGCCACGTTATTTTACATGGAACGTTTGTGTGTGTTTTTTTCTCCCTGCTTTTCCTTCGTTTCTTTAGATGGTGCACTATGTGTCTGCTTCGGCGCTAACATCGCAAAACACGCTCTCGATACAACATCAGCAAAATATCACGTTCGGTCAGCTGCTGCGCAACGCGGGCAATATGGGTGACATCCGCGACTGTCCGGTAAGTTATTCGAGCTTTCTTTAGGATTACTATGCATATAAAATTAAATAGATATGGTTTATTGTATTCCAAACGAGTCTTGGTTCGTTAGAAAATTTGGTTTTCATGTATCTCGTGTTATACAAAATGAGAATAGATGTTACTATTCTCGGTAAATTTAGGAAGAAATTATCACACTGAGTGAAACACTCGTAAGTTAGCAAAAAGAACATTTTCGTGACTTTTTAAATACAAAGCTACTTTACATAATGAACTATTCAAATTTAATAAAATATTAAAAAAGAAATAAATATAAACAATACGTTTGTAAAACTGTCTTTGGGAAGAGCAATATTTGCATTATTCGTCAAAAATCATCAATTTAAAAACATTAAAATAACATATAAAAGACAATATTTCAGTCTAGTGCATGACGGGTTAGGTTTTGATATTTTTAATGACATTTATGGGCACTTGAGGTGTTTTTACTAAGAAGTTCTCGTTTTTTTGCCTACAAATGAGAAAGAAATCAATTTAAAGATATAGAAAAAATCGTCGTGTAACTATTTAAAAGTGTATGAAATCAACTTCTTTTTCTTTAATGGTACTTAAATCTCAAAAGGTCATTTTTAGCTTTCCTTGATTAAATTCACATCAAAGAGGCTGTTAGTACTGGGGAAATTGCCTGAATTAGATGTATGTATAGAACACCTGTTGATTTTACGTTAATTGTGATGCTCGAGTTTTCAAGACATTCTAAGTATCGAAACATGCGTAAGATTCCTCCCTGGGGCGTAACTTTGTTATTTGTCGGTAAATTGATTTGCCATTTCTAAAGGACTTCAAGATAATATACATATCTCCAGTTCCAAAGATGTTTAAATTTATATCTTAAAATAGAAGGATGTTAAACCCTTCATCGATTTCAGTTTAAGTTTAAATAACCTACGAACCTTGTAACATAAATTCTGAGTATCGATTTGCGAAAAGTTGTTTTGAGAAACATTGAGACATGTGTCGGTTTCGTTTGAGGATTAGATTACATTTTAGGACGAAACTTTGTTATTTGCGGGTATATTAATGTGCCATTTCAACTTCAACAAAATGTAGAGATCTCCAATTCCAGGGTTGAAGTATATGCCTTAAAGTAGAATGGACAATCCCAGCTTAAGTTTGTGCTACCTTTTGACTCTTAGTTTCACGATTTTACAATAGAATGTTGTTTATTTCTTTGTTTACGTTACGGCAATTATGTCGTCGTATTAGCTCTCTGTTATCGAATAGTTGTCAAATACTCAACAAAATATATCTGCATATCTTCAGAGGCTATTATGGAGTCTATGGATTTCCTGTTTTAGGTTTGGAGGACTTGATTTAATATACAATAATTACAATGTTTCTGATTTAGGAGCTTTAAGAGAATACGAAAGAGATATTTCTCAATGTTGACAGTGTATATCACCTTCATCATGGGGCTACCTTTATGTCTTTTCTATAAATCGTCAATTTGCGAGATGAGATAAATCCAAGAAAGAGACTTAAACAGATAAACGGTAAGAAGGCGACGAATGCATGTTTATTTTTGTCAAACAGAAGAAGAAGATCTGTTGAAATAGGAGGACATATTACATTGTTAATTGTATACCATCTACACGCTCAACTTCATCATCTTTTTGCCGACACGGTGAAGGCGAAAGTTTAAAGAGAAGGTAGTCACACGCCATGCTTCCATATGCATATCTGCTGCGGATGCACATTCGCTTACTAGTTCTCTTATGTAGTGACGGTTACCGCTTCTTTCAATGTCAGCGTTAAAATGTAGAAAAAAAAATGAAAGGGCGCCTCATTCGCTTCGAAACCTTGTAATACACTTTCCTTCTCCTCTCCCCCCCCCCCCACCACGCTAACCACAAAAGTAATAATCTTGTGAAGCAAAATTACATCTAACAAGGATTAGAAACACTCCACCATCTTGTGAGCGCAGCTGGACAAAGATGTATGTTTCGACACAAACATACGCATTCTCTGGTCTCCGCGTCTGTCAAAACGCCAAAATGGTATATCATACATCAAAATCGGCAAGCTCCAGCCGTTATTACAAAAGATGAGGAAAGATAAGATCGAACCCGTCAACAAATTGTTATTCTTGTATAATCTACAATTCATTTTCGTTCAAATAAACTGATACTTACTACTACTACTACTACTCTGGTCTCCGCGCTCTGCCTCGTTGCTGATGGATTTTCCGACGAGTGTTACATTGAAGGTGCTAAAGATCACCTCCCTGTCTCACTGCATCTTCCACCATCTGCACGGTAGCCGTATGCACAGATGAAGTGCGTGAGTAATAAGATATTTCTTTGGCTTTCCGTGGTACCTTTTCGAGGTGCTTTCCGACTATGCAGGGGAAGTTCCCCCCCCCCCCAACGGATGGCAGATGGCCATGAAAATTCGATGGCTTTTTGCGGAGCTAGTGGCCGTTCGTATGTGAGCGTGTGTCCTGCTTCTCTGTTCTCGAGTGTTGAGCGATTTCTTTGTTTGTTTGCCAGGCGCCACGGTTGTGCCAATGCCGTCTAACAGGCACAGCCCACTATAACGTCGGTCTACGGTAGTGTGGAGGTGAAAAAAAAACAGTCAGAGCAAATGACTCGGCAGCACGGGGGAGCTCTCTTTCTCTCTCTCTCTCTCCTCCACTGGAATTCCAACGGACCGATCGGTCCGGCCATCCATTGTCGTGCAGCACAGGGTGTCCAGCAAATGATCGCACTCAATGCAACATACTGCAATGCTGGAGGCTATGCAAATTAAACACAATGTGTCTCGCTCTGCATCGCTGCTGTGCGTGTGTGTATTCGATTGTGCACGCGCACAAGCTGACATTAGTGTTGCTCGCTGCCGTACAGCTTGCCTGGCTCTTAAATCATAACATTAATGTAATCCTGCGAGCACCTACACCAGGTCGTACGGGTGTTGATGTCTGGCTGGGGGAAGGGGGGAGGGGGGAGGGGGAGGCTCCGTTGCGTTCCATCCGAACCGGTGAATGAAAGGTTTATTGAATATAAAAACGAGCCCATGTCTCGGTACTCGGTTGTCAAGGCTAACGTGATCGTCCACCGTTTACCCCGTCCACCTTTTATTCGCCAGTTTTCTGCATTAGACGCGTGCTCGGAAAGTGCACAATTCGGTGCGTTACCTACGTTGTGAAGTGGAAGAAGATTACTCGTTGTTTAGCTTTTAGCTTTTCTCTTTGATGAAGGTCTTTCACTAGGGGGAGAAATAAAAACAACAAGCATCACGCGCAGATCCAAAACCATTAATTGATGGAGGTTCGATCAGTGTCTGAGAAATAGCTGCAGTCATGAATGTCATTGTTGGAGGGAATAATATTGATGGATTTTATATTATCCAACGTTAACATTTCCTCAATGCGAGTTTTAATGTGAATACATTTAATTTCCTGCCGTTAAAGAGACAGTTTTATTAATTTCAAACAAAGAATGACATTTAGAATATTAGAAGTACAGTATGACCATGAGGTCTTAGCGATGCAGCTAGTATTTTCTATTATCTTGATAGCTTTGTGTTAGTTGCATTGTTCAACAGAGTAACCTTTTGAGTTTGAGTAAAGTAAAAGGATCATTCGCATACCAGAGAATGTCTCAACACTAGTAATCCTTCAAAAATATTGAAAAATTGACAAAAAAATCTGATATACTAATCTGAGATATATTCGAATAGATTAAGACCCAAAACTGAATAATGATTGCCTGGACTTGGCGAGACTCAACATGGTTTTTCTGTGGATTTCCTCAAATCTTTGTGTTGGATTATGTATGGATCAACATGATGGTAGTATGAGGATAGCGAATAACGCAGGAGCAATCCAGTAAATTCTGTACGAACCGTGTTCCAAGTTTAAGACTAATTCCTCTGACTTTAAAGTGTCATAAAGAAGAGGTTATCGTTTACAACAATTGGACACAATCAAGTGGTATCCCGAGGTATTTAAAGGATGTAAGCGAACTTTTCGCAGAGACAAGATATTTTTGACTAGCTATTTTCCAGAAGGCAATAGTGTCGCAAAGGTAATCTTTCGCGCTTACAAGGAGAATAACATTTATGTTTTATTTCTTGTAGAATACTTCCGACAAACTGTATTATAGTATTAATAAACTGTGTAATTCCATCGAGAATACCGTAAATATTTATTTGCCAACCATATAACGCTGAGGTGTACAGCGGTTCTGCAAAGGAATCCTGATTCATTGGGTTTAGGGGAATTGCAGTTTAGTTCTGAGCAGCAGAGTTTAATCCCGCCCTAACATCGTGTGACAAATTTACGCTAAAAAACACGCTACAAGCCAATTTTACCGAGCTGAGCTCCCGAAGCTTATGAGCTAAGATTTTATGCTAAAAATTGTACAAATAGAACAACTAGCGTGTACCTAAAAATGTTTTCCAAGTTGCAGAATTCGCTAAATATTTATCCAATCGTTATTATTGTTATTCCTGAAAAAAACATTTACATCTCTAAACCGTGAAAGGGAATTTCATTGTGGTTATTATTATTATATGCGTATTATTTAATTTTAATACTAATTTATCAACTATCAAAACAAACATCTTATTTCGAAATCAATTAAGAAAGCGACAATGTCAAATAAACATTTCATTTTGAAACCTACACGAAAAAGAAGCATAAACTGAAAAATGGTTCAAGTTTCTCAATCCAATGCAATCTACTTTTATTTCAATTCCACTTGAAATAAACGCCAAAAAGGCGTTATTCTTGAAATACATCACTAATTAATCAAAAATAGCGTTTCAGCTTGTTAGCAATGTTTAGAAGTTCATCTAGTTTTATAAACAATCAATAAAAAAATAATTTCTTGAAAAGCCCGATTGAAAACCTAAACGAGGAGCCACCTCGATAGAGGTGCCTTACTTAGATGATCTAGTTTATGGAAGTAGAACACATATTGCACTATAGTCAATGCAGCAATGAAAGGTGTAAACTGTTCTCAAACAAGGTCGTAGGCGTTTCGTGTTCTTAAGTTCAGTTAAAATAACGGAGAAATATGTAAATAGATTCGAGTGGAACGGAGGAGAGTGACTCCAACGCATTGCTCAGTATAATTTTGCTGAGACTCGACATTTCTGCCAGGCGCTATGTTTAGACTGAAACCATTCCTCCAAACCCGTACTCAGACGAGAAAGAGATCACTAACACTCTGCAACAATCTCTGTCATCTCTTTTCCAGAGTGCATGTGGCGCCAAGATTGGTATCCGACGGGCGCTACTGAACCGGCCGGACGTTGTTTCGATCGGAGTGGTGTGGGACTCGGAGCGTCCACCGGCGGATCAGGTGCACGCAGTACTGAAGGCAATCGGGACCACGCTGCGACTGTGCGACGTGTTCCAGCAGGTGTCGGATCACCGATGGGCCCAAACCGTGCACCACGAGCTGGTGGGTGTCGTGTCGTACTACGGAAAACACTACACCACCTTCTTCTTTCACACGAAGCTGCGCGTTTGGGTATACTTTGACGATGCGAACGTGAAGGAGGTTGGTCCGAGCTGGGAAGGCGTGGTGGAGAAGTGCTCCCGAGGCCGATATCAACCGTTGCTGCTACTGTATGCTTTACCCCAGCCCCAGCAGCTTCAACAGCAGCAACAGCAGCAGCAGCTCCAACACCAACAAGAGCTAACGACGCTGGCCCAACACCGTAGGGCCGTTACCCCCAGCCCGGAAAAAGCTTCCATGGGCTCGAATGTCCGGCGTGCCATCACCCCTACCCCGAACCGGGCGCTTCCCATATGTGACTACCAGAATCTGACCGTTATACAGAGTAAAATATTCTCCTCGACGAATGGCAGCAACGGGGGCAGTAGTGCTGGTGAGGATGCACAGGAGAAGGAACACTACATTAGCCGTAAAGCGGTGCAGAACGTGCTGAACGCACAGTACCAAAACTTGTCCGTCATACAGGATAAAATCTTCCCGCCCACACACGACCAACAGCAGCAGCAACAACAACAGCAACAACAGCTAAGAATTTTAGCGAATGGTAGTAACAAGCAACAACACCATCAACAACAAAATCTGAGCTACAACCGTAACCTCGTGAATGGTGTTGAGGGTGGTGTTAGTAACGCTGTGGGTATGCCTAATGTGTCGCCCTCTTCCTCGAGCGGTACTGCTTCCTCACCGGATGGACTTTCCATGCCGGACCATCTTAATCAGCCACGGAGGCGTGATTCGGGCAACTGGAGCGGAGATCGCAACTCGGCATCTTCATCCTCCTCGACAACACTGGACAATCCTTACTTGTATCTTGTCGGTAAACGGCAAGTAGGTGGTAGTGTACCGGCGAGTCCAACACGCGGTAACAACTCCACCAACAACGGGCTAGGCACGATGGGAAGTGGCACAAATGGTGGACAGTTCTACGATGCCGGTTATGACTCGTACTCACTCTCCTCGACCGACTCATTCCCTTCGAAGCATCAATCGAGCGGAACGGCCGGTTCACTGCTGATGGCATCGTCCGGTTCGTCGTGCGGGAATGGCAACATGACCAAGATACCGGAATCTGTCGTGCTGTCCGGTGATTGCGAGAAGCTGTGCATGGAGGCGGACCAACTGTTGGAGAAGTCACGCTTGCTGGAGGATGCGCATGATCTCGAGACGGCTCTGGTGCTGTGTCATGCTGCCGCTAGTAAGGCCCGCGCTGCCATGGATGCACCGTACAGCAATCCCCACACCATGACGTTTGCCCGCATGAAGCACAACACCTGTGTGATGCGGGCTCGCTCACTAAACCGACGCATCCTAATCGAGAAGGGCGGAGAAATGATTAAAGAGCAGCAGCAACAACAGTTGCAGCTACAGCAACAGGCGCAGCTACATCTGCACCATCAAACCATGCAGCAATACCACGTGCTAACGAGCGGCGGCGCTCTACAGCATCGACGGCAGAACAGCAAAGAGAAAATGCTGACGGTCGGTGCATCCGCTCACCATGCACTTTCCGGATCGACCACGGCTGGCACGACGGCGGGAGCGGCGGTCGGTGCCGGGGCCGGCAGCGTGCTTCGTAACTCACCCTCGAAGAACATTGAAATCTACGCCACACTGCCGAAGAAGAAGGTCACACTGAAGTTGATCGAGGCGGAACACATTGAGCCGGAACCGGCGATCGACCTGAAGGCACCGACCGAGCGTGAAAGTCGTAGCCTGTTTTCGCGTGTCACCAGCGACAAGGATGGCAAGGAAGGCAAGGAAAAGCGCAGCCGTAGCGAGGATCGTAACAAAGCGCTCGCATCCAGTGCGTCCTACGCCGATCCGGGGCTCGTCAACGCGAAAGACACGCTGCGCAAACACAAGGAAGAGAAGGATGCGAACGATCGTAAGGAGAAGGAAGCAAAATCGGGTAAAAAGCAGCATAAGATCCGTCGGAAGCTATTGATGGGTGGTTTGATACGGCGGAAGAATCGCTCCATGCCGGATCTAACTGAGGCCGTAACGGGTGGTTCAGGTGCGGGTGGGCCCGGTAGTGAGAATGGGAACGGTGAGTCATCACTGCTGGACGGTGGTGTTGGTGGGACCGGAGTTGGAGGTCCACTCGGTACATCGTTGGACGACAGTGCGGTCGGGCTGAGCGTTAGTGCGAAGGACAATCCGAACAGTGGGTACCTTTCGGAGGGTCACTTCGACTACCATCCAATCTCGAACACGAACCCAAATCTCGAACGAAGCAAACTGATGCGCAAGAGCTTCCACGGTAGTGGACGTTCCCTGTCCATTCCGAAAGTGCCACCGCCCCCTCCGGTTAGGATCGGGTCGGCACTTACTGCCGTTTCGAGTGCTACGTCCACGGCACAACAGCAACATCAGCCTGCGAACGCATACCCGGTGTCTTCAGCGTCTTCTGCGTCACCTTCCATGCTGCAGATGCAGAAACTACCCCTGAACGGTGTTAATCTGCGACATCTCGAGTACGTAACGGAGGCGGCAGCGGCCGCTAATAGTGGACTGCCAACTCATCCCCCTAGTGGTATTAAACCATTTCACGAGGCGAACGTATCGAACCTTTCCACGATGAGTTCCAACACCAGCATGAGCGAGGACTCGTGTCAAACCATCATTACGACATGTGCAGTAGTGCACCAGGAACAGTCACCGGTGAAATCGCAAGATCTACCGCCTCCACCATCGTCGCCGTCGGTGGTCGGGATGGAAGAAGTTGACTCCATCGTTCGATACCAGCAACATCAACAGCCGCAACAGCAACCAGTGGGCACGCTACTGGAATTGCCACCGTATCCGAGTCCGCCCTCCACTACGTGCCATTCGCGGCAGGCAAGCGAGGACTTCCCACCGCCACCACCTGCTATTGATTTTGAGCCGTTGCACGAACAGCTGAACGAAATACAATGTCTGCAGGTGGCTGCTACGAACGGTGGACCAGGCATAAAACATCAGCAGCAGCAACAACAGTCGATGCCCCAGAGTCAGTCAGGCATACAGAATACGACGAGTATTTTGGCACAGCTGCAGGCAAAGCAACTGCAGCAACAGCAACATCAACTGCAGCTCCAGCAGCAGCAGCAGTATCAACATCTGCAGGACCAACACCAGCAGCATATGCAATCGAACAGTGCCAGCAACCCCAACAATCCGATCAGCACTAGTGAAATACTGAACGAAACGACTCGTTCGGAAATCTGGCTGAAGGAGTTGCAGCTGAAGCAGCTCGCACTAAAGCAACAGCAACAGTGCCGAGAAGCTGGTAGCGGTGCCGTCACGCAACAATATCAACAGCAGCAACAAGGACAGAAGAACAACAACATGACCATTACAGCCGCGCCTTCTAATGGAGGTGATCAACGTAGTGTGCGTGATCTTGCGTCACGTTTCGAACAGATTAAGCTATCGGTTGGTTCACAACTCCAGCAGCAACAGCAGCAGCAACAACTTCATCCACCAAACATTCGCACCGGCATGAGCGGACTGTTGCTTGCCGATCAGCAGCAGAAGGCAGCTCGGACAACACCACCACCACCACCGCCTCCACCCGCAACCGACAACCTGGTGGGGGAGGCGAATGGTAGTGCCGACTTTTCCAGCAACAGTGGCATCGATGTGGTGGACTGTCCGCGTGATGTTGGAGTCGTGTACCGGATGCAGCTGCCGAAACCACGGTACGACATCGCGCAGAGTCAAATACAAGAAGAGATCCGTGAGGTGGAGATGCTGAACCAGGTCGTACAGCAAACGCTTAACAATGGTACTGCCGGTGTTGGAAGTGCTACCCAGCCCAACAAATCACAACTGTTGCATTGCACCGACACAGCACCGGTTTCGTCCGGGCGCACCAAGAAGAAGAGCGTTTCGTTCTGCGATCAGGTTATACTGGTAGCTACGGCAGATGAGGACGAAGATGATGGGTTCATACCGAATCCAATACTCGAACGCGTGCTACGTACGGCTGGTGGTGGCAACAGTACGACTGGTACGAGCTGCACCGATAGCGACTCAACAACAGGCGTACTTATGTCTGTAGGGTCTGGTGAAGGTAGCGCGTCCGGACAGTCACAACCACTGCCAGCAACGGGAATGCAGGAACGTTTGCCGACACTTTCGACCAGCATTACGTACCACCCAATAAAGGCACCCTCACCAACACAACAGCTGAAACAATCGCCACTCCCACCGGTATCTGCTGGTCCAGTATACTCTCTCGCTGCTGATATGCACAAGCAGAACATGGAGATACAGCGACAGCTGCAGCAACAACAGCAGCAGTACTATGGTGTTGTTAACAATGGACCCGATCTGGAGAGCTACAAACAGCAGCAACAACAACAGCAGCAGCAGCAGCAGCAGTACAGCTCCATACCAGCGAACGCAACCATATTCAAGACGCATCAGTTCAGTGCAACAATGCCGACGAAGAGTACACCGTCACTGTACGGCGTAGCGCCCAACATGACACTCCAGCTACATCAGCAACAACATCAGCAGCAGCAGCAGCAGCAACGTCTCTATGGCAGTGATACAGGCAGTGAGCTCAGCTTTGATGGTCGGACATCCGGAGCTTCATCGCAGCTGTCCGGTGTTTCCGCCTCACCGTACATGACCGTGCCCCACATGCTTGATGGGGGTCCACAGGTTGGTTATCAAACTGTGTCCGCATCGCCAACCACCATTACCACCAACACGAGTCCCGCCTCCAACACGTTGCTCCGTCAGAATTTAGCCTCTCTGCTGCAGCATCAGCAGCAAGCGATGGGTGGTGTTGGTGGAGTCATGACTTCCTCCACGATACGTACTGCACCGCAGAACGGTATCGGGCTGGTATCGAACGTGTACCAGAAACCGCCGAAGCCACTTAACGGCTTTCAACAGCAACAGCAGCAGCAACAGCAACAACATCAAATGCAACAACTCGCCAGCACATATAATGGTAATGTGGCTCTGCCTTATGTTCAGCATCAACAGCAACCACCGCAACAATCAACGAGTGTTGCACCCTCGTCCTCTCCTTACCAACGAGTGCCGGTACCACTAGGATACGATGGCATGAGCTCCTCGCTCTACCACGACCAAACGACCATCGGTTTGTTGAACCAACAGCAGCATCAGCAGCAGCAGCAACAACAACATCTACCACACGGCGGATCTTCACCCTCCGCAACACTGCAGCCGAAACCGACCCAGAAGAAGGTGAGCTTCGAGCCGGGTACTAAGGGTGGCGGTCCGGATGCAGCCACTGGTACACAGTCGCCATCGCCGTCAGCTAGCAACACCTGCCATCAACCGCCCCAGCATTATCAGCTACAGATGGAGGTGCAGCTCCAGCAGCAGCAGCAGCAGCAACAAAATGTCGTCGGTTTGCCGTCGACGCGCGTCGTGCCGATTGCAACGTACAATGGGAACGCCATTGTGAAACCGTCCGCCAAAGCCGTCCAGTGCAACCTCTGCCGCAAGAAGCACTGCATCCTGCCGGCAATTTACTGTACCGATTGTGAAACCTATCTTGCCCGCTTCCAGATGCCGGTACGACGGTAATCTCTGTGTGGGTTTGTTGGTTTTCGCTCGATGTATGTATTTGCCGGAGGTAGGAGGCCATCTTGTACAGTAGGGATATTCGCTTGGGTAGGGAGTGGAAGCAGAAGCAAACAAAAAGCAGGCCCAGCTGGTTGTGAACCAAACGTGGAGGAGTGGGTGTAAACGGTTGGGAGAGGTTGGCTCTCCTGACTTCACCCCGTCATACCGTGCCTGAATGTGATATCTATGAAAGAAAATAAGAGAATACCTAAAGAACGAGAGAGGGATGGGGATTATGTGGGTCCAACGTCATCAACATCTTGAATGGGATGATTTTTGTTTTACTAAAGGGTGCTGCTTTTCATTTCTTAAGTAAAAATCTCCAGCACTGTGATGCTGCTGTTGGATATTACTGCTGCTACAGCAGTAGCTGTGTGCAAAAAACAGTTCGCATGTGTTAGAAGTGTAACTGTTGCAACGCAACAGATGATTCCTGAGTAAGAGCGAACGTTTTCTTTTAATATCGCGTTCATTCGATTATGCACCGAGAAAAACTTGACAATATTAAAAAATTTAACGTGCGTTCTTTCGCTCTCCTGAAGTAGGAATGCTTCCTGCTACGTGTGTTACGCCGGTCATCGCCTTCGCCTGCCGGTCATCGACTCGCCACTCATCCTAACTGAGTGCAAACCGACAGGCGCGTTCGGCTAGATCACCACGATGCATCGACCGTTGATTTTGTCAACAGTAACATTATGCTAGAAGCATATTAGTACTGTTGTAAATTAGACTAAAATGCCTTAGTTCCGGCACTTTATATGTCCGGCCTCGTCCGGAACAGTATTTCTTCCGTCCCAAACCGACAAACCGTTCGAAGCTGACAGCGCACACGCGTTAGTTTACCGGTTGATTTTATGAAATGTTATATTAAAAATGGCGATTGAGTAGATAGGAGTCCCTACCTTCGCTTTCAATTTCGCATCCCACACAGTAACAACTGTCGAAACGTAACACTAATGACGGCCTTACTACTTAACCTTATGATAACTTCTTCTTTTTTTTAAAGCTAGTATTAGACTTAGTGACATACTGTAGATGCCCTTTTTTAATTGGATAATTTTAAGTGATAGAAAAGAGGGGGTGAGATAGTGAGAGCTCGTAGTAAGGACCCGAAGGGGTCGATCGATGCGTGCGAGAGAAAGAGGTTTCTGCACAAGGGATATTTTCTGCTAGTAAGATCAATTCGAACCCGTCCAGTTCGCTCGACTGCTCGAAATGGAACAAACCTACATAATGAAGGACGATCGAACCTCGCAGCGCTGGATCGGTTGGTGCCATCGTCCCGTCTGCCGCTTCTTTATATGCGTAGCGGTTGGCAGGACAACAGAAGGGAAGTTATTCTACCGAGTTATTGTACGATAACGCGTTTTAAGATAAAGAAATTATCTCCATCCATGCTTAACTTCCGTCGAAATCGATTCCCGAACCGAGATAATCTAGTTAGTAGTTTTACATACATTTTTTTAAACACAATTTTAAGCTGTAAGCAATCCCCTAAACTAAGCAAGAGTGGTAAAGCAAGAAAATGGACACGTCTCCACTTTTTTTCACTTTAGTGTGCGTTTTAATCTCCTCATTTGGTACATACTCAACTCAACTGCCAGCGGGGAAAATCAAACCGTGGGTAATGGGAATATTATAATGTAAGAATAACTAATTAGAAACGAAACAAATTTATAATTCCTGCTTCTAAAACTAAAACCCCATTCGTTTGTTCATAAGCCCCCATTCCAATTATATTTCCTCTGTCTTATCTTCATTTTATTCCATTTTAGCAGCTATAGGCCTAGAGATATAAAATATTAAAAATTTATCGAGTTTTTCTACCTAGTTTTTTCTTTTCTAGAAGAAGCGGTACGAGCATAATCAACAGCGTGTGTGACGTATTGCAAATGACGTTGCATAACCATACGTGCGCGTAAGATTTATAACGTTTTATATGAAAAAATAAACCTATGCAACGTTACGCCCGACAGCGTAGCGTTGCATTAGTATAACAAAATAATAAAATATTACCTTAACTATTTACAGAAAAATAAACCATTCGTGTTGAAATTATTTCGCGTTGTTGCAATATTGAGAAAAGGTTTGCTTTCGTTTGGCCTTCGATCGTACTTTTCCACCGGCTAGAGGGGACGTCTTCCTGATTTTAAAATAATTCACTAACAAATTACAAATTTCAAGGGATTGAATAGGAGAAGGGTGAGATGTCTACTGTGTTACTGTTTTCCTGCAACTCTTGCAACCACCTCTTTTTGGTATCGACTGTGTTTACCGTCTTCAGTGCTAATTTCACCACGTTAAAATTTAGAACACCAATATTTTATGATTGATTTTGGTGGAGTAGTGTCCAGAAACTCTTCATCAAGCCAATTTCTGGCTTGGATCGTATTTTGCGCCTTCAAAAAGCAATACTTTAGCATCACTCGAAATTCCTTCTTTTCCATGATTACTCCACATACAAATGTTACGGCACACAAAATGCTCTAGTTCAGTAGGTTATTGTCCGAGTGCTGTGAAATATTGAACTCGAAAACTCGTTTCAAAGTTACTACAAACTAACAATTATATGGACGGAATTATCCTTACGATATTTGTGCTCTTATGAACAAAATATATCCCTAACTAACAATCGTAAAAAGTGGTGGCATTGAAGATCATTTTGAAGAGTCCCCCGAGTCATACGTGTTTCTAAGATGACCAACAACATTCCATCGAGGAAGACGGGTCACATTTCATAACAGAAGTATCCTAATGTACCCTTTATATAGCTATTCAATAACCGATAATTCACTACATTTTGGGACACCACTACAACTTACATATAACTGTTTGAAAACGAAGAGTTTCAAGCACTCTGAGACAATAAGTTCGGAACTCTGGCCTCATCTGCCCTGCGTGTACAGTACCCATGAACGTCAGATCCCCGAACGATCCCCGAAGATACCCTGACAATTGGCCGTTCATTAGACGATATGTAAAAGCCATGGTTTGGTACACAATCCTTTGCTCTACAGACATCCATTGTAGGGTATCTAGCATAACAGCAGACGATCTTCGTCGACCATAACCCAAAATCAGCCTCATGATACGATTTTGCAATCGTTGAAGCCTTATAATTTGCCCCTTACTGCCGATAAACAGAATGGACGAGCAAAAGTCAAAGTGTGGGGAAACCAGTGATTTGTAGCCTACTTATCACTCCACACTTCTTTGCCATAATTAACCTGACGGGCCCTCGCGATTCGTTCCGTATTGATAACAATAGATGGAGGGCTTTACAATCCATCCATCGACATCCACATGTAACTGGTTTTCTTAATGTTAAGTGCCAGCCAAACATCTAGAGCGTTTAAATCGAAAATCATCAGAGACTCTCCTTGTTTGATGTCTTTGTAGGAGACAAACATAACAGTATCGTCAGCAAAAAGATTGATCTCACAAGAATTCAAAACCTGTTTCATGTCATTGATATGCATGATAAACAAAATTGGTCCAAGAACACTTTCTTGTGGAACTCCAAGGGTGTTTTCAATAGGCTCTGATGTAGAGGCACCAAATAACGTTCTCTGAGTTCTTCTTCTTCTTTAGCCTAACGACCTACTCGGTCATGCCTGCCATTTCTGGCTCACGAGACTTATTAATACCACGTAGTTGGATAGTCAGTCCTCACTACGGGGGAACGGTCCGGATGGGATTTGAACCCCGGTCCTGCCGTTTACGACCGGCGCCGCTTATCTCCTCGGCCACCGGACCGTTCTCTGAGTTCTGTCTTTTGAATAATTATCGAACCAATTGAGCTCCATCCCCACAATACCAAAACGCTTTAGTGTTGACAACAGTAACGGTCTCGATATCGTCTCAAATGCTCGTTTTAGATCCAAAAAGACGGCAATTATCGTTTCCTTTCGTTGGGAAAAATTGTCACTTTCTAGTGATTCATTTATCACCATTAGAAGATTTTCTCCCATTACATGGAAGCAGTCCTGGATTTAATAATTTTAGAATTCACTCTCCCTGGATCTGTCGTTTTAGTCAGGTTGAAACAAATCGTTTTTAGTTTCTCACGTGTGATCTTTTGAATTTTGGAGAATTCATTAGAATTCATTAGAATTCATTAGAATTCATTGAATTGGAATTTTGGAGATTCATTAGTTAACAGGTAATCAGGATTACTGACAGCATCAATGTTTTGATTTATGTTTAAAACACTGTTAAAACACTTATTACAAATGATAGAATCATTAGATTCAACCAAGTTCTCAAATTTAACAACATAAGTGCGTGATGCGTCTGGTTTTATCATACTTTTTTTTAACTTTCCAAAGCTCTTTACTATTCCCGTTATGCTTGGATATCTCATTGTAAAAGTAGTTCCTACGTGTTGTTTTGAGACTCCTGCTGTATAAATTCCTGAGTTTAGTATATTCATTCCAATCGTTAGCTGAGTTTGTTCTAATAAATAATTTGTATGCTTTGTCTCTCTTCCGTTTAGTACGTGCAAGAACCAAATTATACCATTTACTAGTCTCTCTTGTTACGATTGTTTTTTCTTAGACCAAGTTGTTCATTGCACTTCCTAATGCGTTCCATAACAAGCCTCATCTAAACTAGACGCTGCATGCTGCTAACCTGCGGACACGTTGGTTGCAAGAGCATGTTTCGAGTACCTATTCCAGCATTTTACTTTTCGTTCAATCGTTTCACAACGTTCATCGTTCATATTCAAAACAAGTGTTTCATAATCTGTTACTTTCAATAACGGATCAGTAGCGACTTTGATTGAGTCCGTGTTACTATATACATGATCAATCAATGTTCTGCTCTGTCTAGCAATACGCGTGGCCTCATTGACTTTCTGTTTCATACTTACTGAATCCATTAAGCTTTTCAACTTAGCGGATTTTTCCGTATTCAACCAGTCAATATTGAAGTCACCGACGATTACAGGAGAGTGATATAAAATTCCCCGCGAAACTGCTACCCCAAGAAACCAATTGACTTCCAATGATTAATTGAAAATCACTCTAAGGACAATGCCGCTCCTGGCATAAACAGCAACGCCTCCTGTATGGCGTGAAAGGGAGAGACATGACACTACTTTGTATCCCCTTACATAATATTGTTGGAATGCTTCTTCCTCAGTCACTGAACTTTTTCTATGAAAAGTCAGTCACATTTACATATAAAACCTCTTTGTACCATCCTAACACCATCCCTCCCTGCTAATGAGAAAGCAAGAATTTATTTGATACTTGTAGATCTTATTTTCAAAAAATCCAATAACCTTAACCTGTTTCCAGGGAATACCTCCATTTTGTGTTTTCAAAAGATCTACTAACTTCGCGTCTGAGTATTTCTCACCTAATTAATGTTTTCAACATCTTTTCTAGTGTCATCAACATTGACCTAAGCAGGACATTGTACATAAACTTGACCGTCTTTGCCATTACGGAAGTCCGATAATTGCTGCCTTCTTGGATCTAATTTAGCGCGTAAGTCAGCTCTTGTTTTCTCACAAGATTGACCTACCTTAGGAACAATAACCAGAGTTTTGCTGTTTTTAGTCTTAATTGATACCTTGGGGCCCTTAGTATTGTGAAATACTAATGCGCTTAGGAGTCGATACTAAGTATACGTTGACTTCGATGCATAACTCACTAGAAGCACAACGTTAGCTGTGTATAGAGATTACGACGAATTGGCTTTAAACAAGGCTTCACTTATCTTCAATTACACCAGCTATGGGTGACTATGCGATGGAACACAGCCACAGAGTTCGAATCAGCAAGATTCAAGAAGACATGTTCATGTTCGCAGCATGGACCCTCTCATTTGCCTTGAGGGTGTCTTTACCATCGAAAGATGGATCAGGCGACCAGGTCAGACTTAGACAATTCGTTTCAAAGCTAACGTTGATCGTTGCATTTCAATTAACGTTTGTAGTACCTTCCCATTAAGCTAGGATATATGTAACTAGTGAGACTGAGCATGACCTCACCCACATACGTCGCGAGAAGGCAGGGATCGGATTTCGCCAATGGACATTGTAGAGTTGGCGGATGTTTGCCGGCCTCAAAGGCGCAATTAGACACTGGCAAATCTGGGAAAATCAAGAGAAGTGTCCCCCTTTTGCTGGAATAAAATCCATCAATCCACTACCTCCTGCACCCTAAATTTTCCAATGATCGCTTTTCGCTTTATCATGCGCCGCTTGAGCAGGAAAAAATTTGCGATAATTTAAGAAAGACTACCACAATCCTCTTTAGCTGGAGGAAACTCATCCCATCGTCTTTTCAGTCACCTAGAAGGCGAAGTTTAGCTGGGAAAAATTCTAAAATATTAACGTTTCAACCTAGATGGCGCATTTTGGCCCGGAAAAGTCTAGGAAAACTCAGGAAGCATCCTAGTCGCCTCCTACGATTTTTTAAAATTATGATGATGACTGATGGTTTAGTTTTTTTTCAGTTCTGAAAAGCGCATTTGACAGAATCCGGGAAATTTAGGAAAGCATGCGAACGTCCCTTCTTGTTGAAGGAAAAACCTCCTTTTACTATATGATTTTCCATTGCAAAGTGTTGAAGAAAATCCATTTTTGATGGTTTTTCCGCCCTTGACGGCGCAAAATAGATGTGTAAAATCAGGTAATCCCATTTTCTAAAGGAAGAATTGCTATTATCCCTTTCTGAATCCTCCAAGCATTACCAAACTAGAGAAAACCCAATTTTCTATTTTAGAAAAAAGGCAATAATTTTGTAATTTTAAGGACGGTATGCTAGTGTTCTCTCTGCCTGGGAAGAAAGGAACATTACAAGCAAGTTTTGTAAGCACACCTGCAAAAGAATAATTTAATGTACTAGTAATGTTCTAGAACACATAGCAAATGTTAAACTTTCTGGCATTTTAATCGTAACCACACAATTCATATGTTCATTCAAAAGAATTTATTTGCCCATCTCTAGTTACGCCATTACGCTTACAATGTACTTTGCGAAAGTATATAAATCGCATACTGCAATCACAAACACACACACGCGCGCACACACATACACTTGCAAGAGGCTTTATTATTTTTTTTGGACATATGTTCTGCCGTTTTCTTGTCATCTAAATCAATTTCACTTCCGGTCCCGGTTTTGGTTTTGTTATTTCTATTTTGTTTCTGTTTTGTTTTGCTTGTGTTTTCGATCGATTTTCCTCATCTGTTTGTTTGGTGTACTTTGTTCGTGCTGTGATGGCCATTTTGAACAATCCGTTTGTTTCCCTAATTACACGAACAGGACCTACTGATCTTGCGTGTGACTTTGCGTGCGCGTGTGTGTGTATGCATGGGTGCTAGAGTTTTATTTGATTATTTTGTTCTATAACTTTCCGTTCGACGCCTACTTCACGCCTACTCTTGCTCGTACTGGTTCGTTTTGCGTTTCTTATTTTGTTACACCTGTCCATCTATCAACACTTCTCGATACCACGCCTGTCTTCTTACCTCTCTTCTTCAAAGTCATTATTCATCTATATTTCTCGTTTTCTTATTCGCCCATTTGCTTCCTTCGTGACGACACAACACTTTGTAAATTCGTTCACTAGAACAGCATTCGAAAGACGTTCGCGCATTGTAATAAATAATAATACACAAAGAAAACAGATAAAACAAGCTAGCAATTTTACAGTACAGTAATGCGCGTGTGATTTGCCCGAAACATATCATCTTCGCTGAGGGGGTGGTAAATAATAATAAACGAAAAAACAGGCGCTCCTCAGCAGCTTTCACAGCTTTTTTTCCTTTTTCTTTTGCAAACAGTTTTCCGTGCTAAAGGGGCTTTTTTACTTATTTCTATATCTCATCTCGCTCGTCTATTCTAATGTAGGTTCGATTTTGTTTCAGCTTTCTCTCCTCGCGAAACAGAAGCGGAGTGAAGCGTAATTACCGCATAACTGGACGTTTATAGGATTGCAAAATATACGTATGATAGTTTCCCGGTAAGAACGGATTTAATCTTAAGGACGCCGAAGTGTATGTCCAGCTATAAAAGGATGCGAAAATCATTAAAAACCAGTCTCACGATTGTACGTATTACAATCGAAAACGAAACCTAAATAGAACACTGCAGAAAAAAACACAAATATACATAAGTGCGCTGTTAAAAACGGTACAAAAATTTACACTTTTAAAACAAACAAAAATAAACACCGTAACAATCCAATAGACATGGCGCGGCCTTTTACACGAAACATGATTCGAAGCACTCCTCGAAACACCGCATCGCGGTTCATCCTTTACACGCATTTAAAAACAAAAATCAATAAAAGAGACCTTCCCCTCCCCGCATACATTCGCACGTTCGTAATTACATAGTATGTATATTCCGCCATTGTTCGAAGCGCTATAACGTGCGCCATTTTTAAAAATCTCTATCATAACAATAAATAAAGTTTCGCTAGGTAAGTATGTCGCACGCAACCGTGGTTGTGATTTTGTTTTTTTCGTTTCAGCGCTGTGTGTTATACGTTGTGGTTTGAATAAAAAGCGGTTCAGTGATGGTTGAAGGGATAGAAGAGTTTTCTGCAAGTTGACATTCTCTTTTGCAGAAAAGCGAGAGAGAAAGAGAGAGAGATGTGACATGGGGACATGGGTGTGCAATATAAAAAATCGCTGACTATTAGAAGTTTAATAATTCTAGATAAAGATTGGTTGCAAATTACGCTGTGTGTAATAAAATAGTCTTATAGCGTGTCACTGTGGCAATTGCGAAGTTTAAGAAGAAAGGAATAGGGAGATGTTGCATGATAATGAAGGATGAACGAAACAAACCATCCTCTACACAACTGCAGCGAGTCCAGCGCTGCTTGTATTTCGTGTGCACATCACAACAATTCTAACACAAGAAAAGGGACGAAACAATGGAGTGAGTCTATTCGTTCGTTTGCATTAATTTACTATTAGTTACAATGTATGTTCCGTAGTGCTTCTGTAACCAACGCTATGGGTTCGTAGGTTTGGATCGAATGAGTTACCCAACATAAGGCCAACCACCTAGGCAGGACATGTACACCAAATACTAGGGCACCAGATGAATCCTTTTACCGGCCCGTGCTTTTATAACGTATTTGAACGTTGATAGAACGCTATAACGATGATGTAACGCGCGTATCTATGCGCTAATGGCAGAAGCGGATTTATTTTTTTTTTGTTTCTTTTATATAAAGTAATAATAAAGCATTGCCTAAATAAATAATGGACACAGGGAGAAGGAATACACACGCCGACTCAGTACAATCTTTATTCCAAGCCAAACGACTTGGTGGCTTAACACAACAAAACAAAAAGTAAACGAAACTTCATGCTTTGCGAAATAATAACAAGTTGCGCTTGTAACAATGGGCAATAACGCAAATATCGTATGCGTGCGGAAATAGCAACGCTACCGAGGAGAAGGTAAAGCCGAACGGGCGGCAAACAAAATCATCCGATGCACTTAGCTTGCTAACATTCAATCATGTCTGTACGGGCGACCGGCAATGAAAGCTATTCCCTTCTTCTCGCCTAATTGGTCAAAGGAATATATTACATATCCGCCTTCAACCCAAGTACGTTTTCATCGGCGTAGCAGTGGGTCACTTTAGAAAAAAAAATCATACATCACGGTTAGTGGGAAGGAGCGCGGGCATAGGGGATGATGGTTTGATCGGGCGCGAATAATGAACCGAGCTTGGGAATGATGGTCTTGTGCTAACGAAGGAGTATCCTAGACGCGGCTAGATACGGTTGGTTGGTTGGTTGGTTTACTAATTATTTGTTCCCATGTGCCGATCCTCGGCCGTCCCTGTGCGTCGCGGATGTTACAGGGTGACTGGGGACGCCCGATTCCTATCATATATCCTTCAGTATGTTGCTCTTGACGTTCTTAAGTTTGTCTAGCCGCTTCAGCAGATGGTTGTTCGATGTTTCTAGCTCTTCCAGACGATCCATAGCTTCGCGGTTCTGTTGGGAGTTACAAACAAAAAGAGCTCAATTAGTATTAAACGTGTGCGCACCCGTATTCTCGTCGTTAGTGAAACAGCATTAAAAGTGAACAGCAGTTTAGAAACAATACTGTCCGTAACGTAACTATAAGATTACTAGTTTAAAAAAAAAACTGGAAAAGTTGAGCAATTTTTATTCGGTAACGGTGCACGATTCAACCGTTCTGGTACGCATTTAACGGTGATGGCAGGAGATTCAAGGCAGACAGTACGAGCTACCACTGTACCAGTAAACAAATGTAATTATAAGGCCAAATCATAATTTTCATATTCGTTAAAAATTGTAAGTAGGGGCGGCCCAGTGGGGTAGTGGTATCGGCGCTGCTCTCTCACACGACAGACCGGGACCAAAATCCCATCCGGACCGCTCGCCCGTAGCGGTGATTGACTATCCTGCTACGTGGTAAACTAAGTCTAATACGGCCAGGCCGTCATACAATAACGAAAAAAAGGTAAGTAACTTAAATGACTCTCGAATAATGTAAATATACTTTTTAAACATTTTTTTCAACGTCTGGGTAACCGTGGCATGCAAAAATTTGCGGCTTCAAGCTTAGTTTTGTATATTTTGAATTGTATATTTTTGTTATGCGCACATTTTGGTTAAATATGTTTTATAACTTTTAAGCCACAAAAATAACCATTCAAAATATGCATAAACATCCCTGACACAATTTCGATAACATGTGGAGGGGCTAATTACATGTAGGAAGAAAATGGTGTGGAAAATGAAAAAATATATTTTAAAAAACTATCATCAACTAAAAAAATTAAACATCATTTCTACCGATCTCTTCAACTTTTCCAGTTATTTTTAAAAAATTAGTGGTCTTATAGTTATGCCACAGACTGTATAAAAAAACTTGGTGTTTCTGTTGATTGCATTATAACGCCGAACAGAAGAGCGTTGAGAAACGGACGTGTACGATATGGGTTGGAATTCGACGCAATTGGTCCAAACACACCATACCTCAGATAACTGGGATGGTTCATTTTATTTTGTAAAGTTAATGCGGTAAACAGGACATGTTTTTATTCAAAGAAAACAACAAAAATAAAAGGCACAAATTAACAAACATGATTGGTTGGTGGAATGAAATGAAATATCGGGCGGAAGAATATAATGTAGGGCATACAACAAAAATCAAAACAAAACCCCTGTGTGTCGAGTATTATGTACATGAAGATTAAAAACATCCTTCCTCAACAACGGCAGAGGTTGGTGGACTCATGACGATCGTTTGATGAGCGAAAGGTATGTGTTTCGTAGGTTGCAACTAATTTTTAAAAGCATCAAACGTAAACAAACAAACGGGCAATCGGGGCAAAACTTACAAACGTTCCACACTCGTAAGGGAATAAATCACATAGCTTAACATACCGTTCAGCAGAACAAAAAAGTTTTACTATATAACGCTGCGTGCGGTAGATAATTTGGGCACGCACGATTCGATGGGCAGACACATCGGTAAACAGAAAGATAACGCTTCGAAAGATGTCTCGTAAAGAGGCATCAGATGGTGGCAGTGGTTTTGGCTGTGGAAATAGGTTCGCAAGGACGGTGACGCAGTGTAACGAAAGGCAGAGTTCACTGACAGTGGCACTCGTCCCAGTATTGAGTAATTATTGGCTACAAGCATACGCCGCGTTATCAGCCGTACGTAGAACGAAACGAAATGGAAGAGAGACAACAATTCAGTACAACGTTTCGCTGTCGCTGGACTGGTTTTCGGGCTAGACTGGCATGTAAAGTGCTTTACATGCGTTACTGCTTACCTCGCGTTGCAGCTTTCTTCGCTCAATCTTAAGATCGCTTTCCGCTTTCTCTGCCGCCTCGGCCGTGCTCTTGTACCGGATCACCTGCGTTTCCGAACGTGCCAGACTTGCCTGCAGGTTTGCGATCTCTTGCTCCGCTTTCTGCAGCTTGTATTTATACTCCGTGATCAACTTGTTTGCTTCCCCTGGAAATAATGAATGGAATGGAATGGAGTCGGTGCGCCATGAATGTTTTACCACCACACAGCAGGATCGTCGCACCGGACCGGATGTACTTACGCTGCGCATCTTCGTAATCGTCATCAACGAGCGAACCGTTCATGGAAGTGTACCGTCTGCCCTTGCTCTTGATATCGTTCAGCTGCTGCTGCAATGCCTGCAGTTCGGTCTGCAGCTCGTGCTTTTCGGCCGCGAACTTCTTCAGTCTTACGTCTGGAAGCGGGAAACAAACGAAACCATGTTAGTGCTAGGAGCTCCCACATGGCAGAAGCAATCGCTCTCGTTTACCCACCTAACGAGCCGGGAACAGATTTGAGCAGTTGTGCGTTATCCGCTGTGACTAGAGCGCGGTGCGCATCCGTACCATCCTCATTCTCTACCGTTACTATTACTAGTCCGTGCTGTTCTATCAGTGCATCACGCTCCTGTAGCTGACCCTGCACGAGCTTCAACTCTTCGCTGAGTTTGTCGTTGTTGCGCTTGAGCGCTTCCCGGTCGCGACACTTTTCCCGATACTCTCGCTGCAGCTGCGAGTGCGACTCTTCCACCTCCTCCAGCTTATCCTTTAGCAGCTGAATTTGATAGTTAAGCGAGGACCGTTCATTGTCTAACTGGGCGTTCGCAATCATCGCCTTGCGGAAACGCTCCTCTACGTCCTAAAAGAAAGTCGGAAAATATTTTTTTAAAAAATTCATCCCATCACCTATCCAACTCCTTTGATAATAATATGAGAGATTCGAAAATGCTCACTACGTGCTAGACAAACTTTTCTGATTATTATGTTACATAGACCTGGAATGTGTATTGCGAAGTAAACATCTTTTTGCTCTCCATTTGGTTGGTTTCGTGGAAAGAAAATTTAGCGGCAGTGTTCAATTCCATTTACAGATTTGATTTAGAACTACTACAACGAAGAGGACTTGTCATTTAAAGCCTAACAGGGAAGCAGAGTAACAGGTGACGTTTTCGAGGTAGATTACTTTAGCTCTTTTAACCTTCATTTCAATGACCACCTCTTACTCGGGTATGTTTTGCACTTTTAATTCTTAATAACTTTCAAGAAAACAGAGCTATCGGCTTGTAATTTTGAGAACGCATAGAGAAACATGTTTTCTATCATATCAGCAAAAAACTAGAATTTTGCTATTTGTTTTAATATTGTTTTGTTTCTAATTTCTGTTGATGCCCCTTATCTTTAAAGTACCTTCCCGGGTAGGCAACACATTTTTTAAGTAATTTTACAATTTTCTGTGGTATAGTTTAGTATAACGAAACTGTATTTTGGATAAATTAATAGAATACGACAGCTTGAACCGAAGATATTCGCCTTTTGACCCATAATCGAGCCATTTCAAATACAAAAGCTACCCGTGTAGGTAATTTTAGAAGTGAAGAGGTAAATATATTTGCATAAAACAAAGATGATGCGGAGGTTTTTAAATCCTGTTTTTAAAATAAAATTAGGTTGTTTTATAGTATAGTGCCACTAATCTGAAAATTAGAAGTCTTCACAACAAATAATATCGCATATAAACACATTTCAACATGTAAAGTAGTAACATTCCATGCAAAATGTACTACCTATGTAAAGACGGTGGTTATCGAAATGAAAGTGTATTTTTGATTATTAAAACAAAGGTTAAGGAATACAGGAATAGGAGCATGCTAAGCGTCCCAAACATTTCTTCTATCTTTGAAAGGCAACTTTTATCATCGATACTTTCGATTAGCCTCAACGGGTGCTAAGAATTCCTGGGACTAAGCTGGCGGAAGCAGCTAATATTCTGGCTATATTTTAGACGGTATTTATAAGTAGAATAAAACATGTAATAGCTGAGGTGTTGGGCGTAAAAAATCACCTGACAATGGCGAAGACTACCTAGAGCAAATAAAGCGTAAAGCAGTGGTCGACTGATTTCTCCATATATCCAGAAACTATTGCTTGCTTTGACTCGACAGTGAGCAGACGAATCATCCCTGGTACTTACTTTCAGCTCATGCCGAAGATCCCGTAGACTACGGGCTTCCTCCTCTAAGGAATCCTCACTGTTACGGCGGGACGATAGGGCACTGCCACGCGTCACTGCGTTCTGGGCCAGTATGCGGCTCGAGCGTGGCGTGGCAACCATGTTGGCTGGTTCGGACAGACCGATCGACTGCTGCTGCAGATCAAACACCCGGTCGGCTGTTTGCTCCAGCTCTTTCTGTTGTCGCTCCAGTTCTCGCATGCGTATTTCACGAGCCTCTGCACGTGCCTGACGTCTAGCTGCTAATCGCGCCTCGGCCTTAAGATGCAAATGTGCGCGCGCGGTCGTGAGAGAGAGAGAGATAGAATGGGATGAAAAAGAAGACGAAATCGTTGTAAGTAGTAGCAGACAAACATGGGGAATATTGGCATGTGGCAAAACGACATGATAGACACGTACGATACACGGATGAGAGATGGTAAGCGGACAACGTTCACACGTATATGCGACACATAATGATTACTACTCCCGTTTGGAACAAGCGACTGTTAGTCGCGACAGAGTGTGCTAGATACAAATGCTCTAGATGAACATCTCCAGACAGAAGATGCGTAACAGTACAGATTAACTTCTGGGACACGACTGGACGAAGAAGTTGCAATTATAACCTTCACCAGTAAGAATTCAACAGAGCGTACGTGAGGAGTTGATCAACTTGAAAGTGTTCTCTTACAGGTATTCTGTGCATTCATCGTCTGTAACTTGAGAGCTGTTTGATTAGAAACATAATACCCACAACGGATGTCAGTTACGTAAAGCAATTTCATTCCATTGGTTTGACCTTTGATCAAGATTTTTCTCATACACAAAATGAATCACTTTCCATCATCACCGGTGATAGTGACACAGTCAAAGTGGGAGCGGTGAGTGTGAATCTTCTTACATCAATATTCTTGCAATACGACACAAAAGCGGTGATAAACATTGAAGACGAAAGATGCGGAAGTCCCATATTTCAGCTATGGACGTACTATCAACATTGAATCCCACCTCCAGACACGCGAACCGACAGAAGTTGTCGATTAAGGACAGATTCAACAACAAACTAAGGAAACCTCTCATAAGCGAAACCCACCACCCACAATGAGGAGTGCACCGTGTCTCATCCAGATAGGCGTTAACGACAGTCGCTGTTGCTGTCGCAACGCGAAAAGCCAATAACCTACAATGTCACTAGCGCGCTCGAGCAGCTCCACAAACGCTTCGTCCTCCTCGGAACTAAACTCGTCCCCGGTGTGCGACACCGATAGTCGATGATACTGCCGATGTGGTTCGTAACCGTGGGGCGGAAGGGAACCATGCTGATGGAGCAAGTCTGGATCCTGCAGCGAGGATGAGTCATGGTAGCTGTCGCTCCGGACACTGCTGCTGTTGCGGCTCGCATCCCTGGGCGGCTGCTCGGGGGAAGACGAACCACTGGTGTTAGTGCAGGCGAAGTAATCATCCGCATCCGCCGGAACTGGAACCGTATTTCGGTTCACTGTGAGTGCGCTCAGGTCGAGAACTTTCTGCAGCGAGGGTTGACCCTCGAGCGTATCCAGCACCAGCTCACTGTTTGCTAGCTCATAAATATCTCCCACACTGCTGCTATTGCTTTTGCAAACACCATTACTGGCGGAACAATCGGAAGATGACCCAACAGTATGGCCATTACCGTTCCACACACTTTTATAGCAATCCATCTCGGACGATACTATTTGCTCTATGCAATTTTGCATAATGATCTCTTTATGTTCATTCTCAGTATAAAATTATTCGTAGAGTTTCTTTTCTGCAAAAGTGGCCAAAAAACTATTTTCAAGTTGTGTCGTGCACTTTGGGTGGTCTGCAATGTTTTGAATTCAATTCTACGTTTGCTTTGATCGGGCAGCACGGTTAATCGGAGATGTCATCACACACCGGTTTGCCAGCACGGTCTATACTGTTTGAATTGACTGGCAAGCATAGTGGGAGTGGCGGTTGAACTGTTGTAATACGAGGGTGAATATTGAGTTTCAGCTCGACCGAGGGCACACTGACGAGATGCGTTCAATTGGCACACCTCATCCACCCGCCCACACGATGATTCCGTATGACCGTTGTGATGTAAATGATGCATAGATCAATGACGGAACAAGCGTTGACGATACACACACGACGCAAGCGCGCACACACAACAAATTAATGTTTAGCTAGACGTGATCCCTTGCTCATCACAATAACTTGTTTTGGAGGCACGATAGATAATGAACTAGGGCAGAGTGAAGATAAACGTATCCACTGGTCGAGAGCCCACAGGAAAGCTACAGCACGGTCACTAACGTTCGCACCGTACGGCAAACCGTGTTCAAATGCCGGAGCCCATTGCGAGTGGGATCGTTTCCAGCAGGCAGCGCGTGTACCGAAACGAACACGAACGAGCAGTGAAAGTGTATGCGAGATCCGACCACGATCACTGATGATGCGGGCGAGCGGCAATCGGACGATGACGGTGGGTTAGTGTGTATACACTATAGGTTGATATTTTAAAGCAAGAGAAGCTACACGTAATACACGTTCCCACTGTGTTGTATGTTTGTCTCATGCCTGCGAAAAACAAACATTCCTGCCAGTGCGCGTCACCGTACGCATCCGCTAACAATGGGGCCTGAAGCGCAACGGGTCACATCACTTATCGGAAGAACATGCCCATCTTCTCACCTCTGCTGGGAGGACATTTTCGCCAATTCCGGTGCACTAAAGCGATCGCACACTATTATTACACCGGGGCAACCTTCGAACCGACCAAACGATCGGTCTCGTGGGAAGAACATTCGGCATTTGGAATTGTGTGCGCTCGAAATGGTGAACAAAGCCTGAAGACAAAATAACGGCTATACGACAATCGTCATGTTCATACAGAGGAGGGATGAAGATTGAGATTTAGAAGCCGTATTACGTCAATCATCAAATAAGTGACGGACAGAGACAGAGAACAATTGCCTACGAAAGTCTGCCGGTGGTGTATACAATATGACTAAGAGACTAAGAAAGCAAAACAAAAAAGGTGCTATAGGGTTTAGCAAATAAAAAAAAAAACGATCACGACGAATACTTTAACTCCTCCACATTAAACCCACTCCACACGGGCTTGCTGTATCTATCAGCAAGCGAATCAGTTTGGTCGTTAGAAAGAATATTTCGATAAAAAAATAAAAATCATCGCAACAATATATTAAGTTGTGTGATATGTGTTGTTCTTGCTTACTGCTCAACTATAAAGAGACTAGTGTAAGATTAAAAGAGAAAAAAAACAATAGAACTTTATACCGTGCTTCAAAGTTGTCAAACGGTCGTGCTGGTGCTAGTAAATGCATGTAAAAGGTCACGAACAATAGCCCCAAGCCGGGTGGAAATGAACAATCACACAATGGTGAATGTGAGAACAGTTCCCATGGAATAACAACAGAATGAGATGAAATTTAACGACTATCGTGCTATCCCGAGCCCGGTTCCCTGACTGGAGGTGGCGTTTTTAGTTTGCGGTACATTTATTCTGACTTTGTGGTAAGTTTTTAAATTAAACTTTACCAACATATACAACGGTGTTTGATTTTTAATTTGCAAAATTTCTAATCGTATTAAAAGGAGAGGCAATTTCGTGTGAAGCTAAATGAAGGCATTTAAACCGTGCGCATCCTAGTGTTAAACCCGTTCGCAGCCCACAATGCATTTATGGAAGAGCCCAACGAATTGAATGCT
The DNA here is from genome assembly GCA_000349025.1 of Anopheles minimus. Classification (NCBI taxonomy): domain Eukaryota; kingdom Metazoa; phylum Arthropoda; class Insecta; order Diptera; family Culicidae; genus Anopheles; species Anopheles minimus. Next base: position 1,522,483 of record KB663710.1, read on the forward strand.
GCAACACTCTACCGCCAAAGGCACGATCTGCATGATGCTTCTTTACATGCTCTATTAACTCGCTATCGAGCAAATATGTAGGTGTGCCTGTTTTTCACTTTTTGCGAACGCCAACAAATGCGCATGCTTTCTACCTTGGATGCACTCTGCTCAATGATACATTTTGGCACATCGATCGTCTCACTAGACCGGGGTACTGGAAATCTGTTGCTAATCGGAGCGAAGAACTAATCACCAACAGCGTTGGGAATAGGACAGTAACTTCATGCTTAAAATTAATGATGAGCAATAACTTGTTGATTTATAATAAAAAAAGGATTAGAATTCCCAACACAACACAACCGGTTGATGGTTTGATTAGTTTTGTGGTAGAAAATGTCGTCAAAGCTGTGGTATTTTAGACTTCGTTCGTTGCGTGGAAAATCGGCTTGAAAACGTGTTCATTTAACTTTTTTTTTAAAAGGATAATCATTGGTTTGTTAGTTTATTGCAACTTTGCAATGGACTCCGACCATCGGACCATCTCTTATTTGAAAATGCATTATATGATCTTGCATACGCTGCAACGATCGCTTATGGGTATTTGGAAAGAAAAGCATAAAGTGATTGGAGTCGAATTTATAAAACGATTATATGTTATGATCGTTTATGGACCATTTCATTAAAGAAATCATTTATATTTTGAGAAAAGAATAATTTTACAATATTTTTTATAGGGAAAAATTGATTGGAAAAAAACAACGTTAATATTTTATAATATTTGTGTACTGATAGTTATAAAAAACAGTATTGAAAATAAATATAAGTTGTTATAAAATGTTATCATCCTGTTAGCTAGGATCCAGTTGATTACAAGTGATGTTTAAGCTCATAAACATCAGCTCATTAAAGCAATAAACATCATAAGAACACCAATAACTACGTGTTTTACGTCTTCATTGAACAGTGTACTCATTTTTCAACATAAAAGCATTTAGATTTTTGCAGAATAGTCAGGCTTGCGTAGGGAGGACCTGTTTGTATGGAATATGATACCATACCTGAACAGTTAAATCAACATAACCTTTTAAAACAATAAAATCAAATTAAAATAGAAGTAGTATGTTTAGTTTACTACTATGCGAGAAAGTGGACAACGTTTTTCGTAAACATGTTATAACATTTAAGAATATTTATGTTTTTGTATTGCCTCGTATTTTTTACAATGAAGGTCGTTGACCTCATTTTCAAGTGAATGACGATCGTAATCGTAACGAGCTACATCCAGCAAACCACTGAATATATCTGGTCTCATTTGTAACCAGCTGGCTTTCATTTACAAACAAACCAGGAAACTTAAAACAAAAAAAGCTTGTAAAAGATACGACCAGTGAAAGGTACGCTTTCATCCCATGCTGACCGCATACGTTGCCGTGGTTTTGTTGCTCAAATAAAGGTGCCACTGTAAATTGTCAACACATGCGATGGGGAAACCTACACGACGGTAGGGATTTATATTTAGCAAACACAAAATGCATTTGAATTTGCATTTCCGCAGCTCAAAACGACATGAATGAAAGCGGTGGGACGTTACTGTGCGTTACCCCCGGCAACGGCGGTTCACCCGTCTGCCAACTGTAGAATGTTACTCACGTAGCGCCACGTTCCCTTGACGGCAAGGCCTTTCGGTTGACCGGCAGCTTCCAGCTCGAGACAGTCGCTAAGCGACGGTCCATACTGATGCTGCACCACTAGCTTGCTGGCGAGCGAGTTTTGCTGCGGTTTAAGCTGCACCATTTTGTTGCCTCGATGGATGACGTTTCGAACGCCGTTGATTGGTGATGCGTTGAAGATTACTAAGCAATGGGACGGAACAGACTGGACGGTTTTTTTTTACATACGTCCAGAGCAGAATTTCATCGTACGAAAGAAATTGATTTGATAACTTAGTTTCACACAACACATCCAACCGGCTCTTTTGCTAATTAGCACTTCTTGAAATCTGATGTATCTGTTCACTTCTGAGTGTGGTTTCCCAGAGCACCGGAGCACCAGAGCACACCGCATACGCAGAAGGGCCTTCACCACGCGGTGAAAGCAGCTGACACTCTGCCGAATGCACGCACACCGTGTCTCTTCTGCAGCCACGAGGACAGAACAGCAGCAGTGTACTGTGCGCGTGCACTACGTTCCGTCAACCGGGAGCAACTGTTAACGATCCACGCTTGCCGAATGACTTTACCTCTCCCTGACATCTTCAATCCTGAGTTAGCATGCCCCCGATACGCAAGGAGACGCATTTCCGTTCCGACCCAAAGCGTACACGCCGCACTTCACTCCGGTCCTCCTATCGACGCGTCTTCTGAACGCACTGGGCGAGACAGAGCAGGACGATGCCACGGCGACGGAAGCATGACAGCAGCGATCCGTCTGGCAGGCGCGGATTTGTTATTTTTGGACATCCGTCTGAATGGGTCGCGCCCGTACGCGTGTCGGTTGCGAAGCCGGCTTAAAACTGCAGCTCGGAAGTTGTGCATCGGGCCGGTACGTGCGTGCGTGCGTGCATACGTGCAGCTTGTGAGCAAGTTTTGGCACTCTCGTATAGGGGAGGCACGCACGATCATGATCATATGCAACGCCATCGACCTTGTTCTAGCGGTGGTACTCAGACGACAGTCATTATGCACACAAACTTCATTCTTTGACAACAATTACATTTTGTTGGATTCTTGAAAAACTCCGGTAGTGAGATAAAAATAATCTTTTTTAAATGTGATTATTACCATCACCTAATATTGTGTGTTTTGCGCACAAAAGATTAAAAAAAAAGAAATAATATCTAATTGGTAGAAGAGGTAGAAAAGAGATACGACAGGACTTATCACCCGTTGGTTTATGGATGTTACGGGCAACGTTGTTGCTTTGCTAATTTTTGGCGTTCTTGATCTGTGGGAATTATTCAACTAAGCTTTAAAATTAGTTCGTTGGTTAAAATGTTTTCGGTCTAGCGAATTTTGATATGACCAGTGGGTCCCAAACATTTTTATGCAGCCAGGCCTCATTCATTAAGCTATATTCGTTGTTTACAAGTTTCATTTTTTATTTTGCAGAAATAAAACAAATTTCTGTAAATTCTATGTGAAGAATCGACTTGATGATTTCTTTTTAAATTAGTGAAATGCTACAAGGAATATTTTGGCTATTTTTCATTATTTGGAATGAAAACAAATTCTACAAGAGGTCTTGAAGAAAACAAGACCAAGAGTGCTTGCACGACACTTTGCAGCAAACAAATTGTATATGATTTAAATTTATAAACAAAGCTGTTATTAAGAGACAATAAATATAGAAGCGTTGATTGCATAACGTAGGTGAAACTTAGCTAAACATGGCAAATTACGGTTTCTTTTGAGTAGAATAATATGCTGTTTGAGTAAGGTGAAACTTAGCAAAACATGGCAAATTACGGCTTCGTTTGAGTAGAATAATGAACAGTGCTGAATTGTTGTATTTCTGGGTCGGCTACCACGAATATTTCGAAATTGTTTCATTAATTAGGATAAAGGAGTAACGATAAAGGTATGACACGGTATTTTGCAGCTAAAAAAAAACTCATAATCTGTTGTGAAAGTGATGTTACACTGAATATAAATAATGGCCCGGTAGTATCACTCTTGCTCTAGATGAATCTTTAAAAATAACTATTTCGCGTGACCATATCCTTTTTTAAATGATAATAAGGCTTGATTAATATTAATTAATAATTGAGTAAATTGTTAGATATATATGAGATATAAGGAAAGGCTTCGAAAGGACGAGCAAGTCCATTAATTATTTGAAGAACATCGCTCATCAATTATTACCGCCCCCTGGTGGTCGTTAGAGATTACTTTGAGAATCACTGCATTCCAAAATTCTCACTTCCATTACAGCTAAATGATAAACATTTGTGTTGATATTCGGAGTTGCAGGTATCGTTTTCCGACTCAAAACATCTTTTCTGTTGAGGTGTCACTTCTCCCACAAATCATGAAATGTCTAATAGTTCGATATAATATTGTGCCTTTTTGTTATCTTCCCTGAAAACAATGGTGATTTCTAGGCAACTGAGCGCGTGCGGCATCAGTGATTCTTGTACGACTCGGTTTAATGTTAACCTAGTAATAATAATTCATTTTCGAATAATAGTTCGGCAATGTTGTTTATCAAAAGCAATTATTTTGTGACAGACATTTTTTTAACTTTGTTCTTTTTTTCAAACAGTGTCGGTTGGACAAAAATTTTATAAATAATGTGTCAGACCGGCATCCTATTGAACTACGTATTAAATGTTGATATTCTTGCAATGAAATTAAATAGCATGTTTGACAAGCATTAACAAAAATAATCGTTTTGAATATGTATCTCATACTTTAGAAATTTGAAAGCTTAAATGACGTTACAATGACCTTTTTCCAAACAATTAGGAATGATCGTACCTGCGTAGGCCAGTTCATTTTGCAAGCAACCGTCAACGTATAACGCATTTTTGGTGAACACGTATGAACAGTGTTGACAACTGCTACGATAGCTGTTGGAACTAATGAAATCCAACATACCACGGGATAATGATTTTTTTCCCAAGTAGTAATCGCCATCTTTCTCTATAGATCACACATAGCATCGTTACCGTTTATCAAAGTCCTACAGAAAGGAAGTGCGGGAAATACTGATCCAGCACCATCTGTCAACGGGTGTCGTATTTTGGCCTTCCCCCCTCCACTAAATTCCCCCACGAAACTGCAAACAATAGCTGAGCCAAAACGAGAAAAGCAGAGGTGGGGAGCAAGGGAGCGAACATAGCTGACAGATTCCTCCGGAACCAGATTGATGTGTCTAGCGTCCAGGTCAGGCATTGCAACCGAACCCGCGCGCGCACGTCACGACACACCCGTCTATCTTTAGCCGCGCGAATCCGACGAGCTCATGTGACGCCGGGCCGTGTCAATGTTTCATCGTTCCGTTGCATCGGTTTCCTTCTTTTTCCGGTTTTCCACAGACCGGCGCGCCGTGTACGCAACGCGCACCCTCTTGATGATGGAGAGCGGGCGCCGCCAGAACGCATGACGAACGGTCTCCTCTCTAGGTGGCCGTACGTAAACGGCAATACAAAGGAACCTCTCCCAATATCCGTCCATCAGAGTTTGTTGGATGGTCTTTATAAAACAATTTAGCTTCCGTTCATTGCGTGCGTGATTTTCTTTTTTTTTGCGTAATTGTTGCTCATGTCTGAGGAAACACAATAAATAGAATAAACCAATCGGTGAACGATCGCTGGAGGAACACGGGAGAGCGCAACATTTCGATGCACTTCACCGATGGAGACACGCATTTTCTTCCCCGAACCCCCAAAAAGGAACGTCCTTCTGGGAAAGGTGGTTCGCACCCGGGGGTTGAAGGTTTAATTTTAGTCACTTTTAGCGTATGGTACCACGCGTATCCGACATACGGCACCGTAACGGCACAGCAAAATCTTGCATCACTTCAATCTCGGTGTTTTCTTCCTCCACTCAGTCGGGTTACATTGCAGAAATTGCCTATTCCATGGCGAGGCTTAATTTCTTTGCGAAATGGTCAATTAAAATGTCCCGCACAGCGGAAAGATGTTTTAATAATCTTTGTCTGGTGGCAGATTAATGAAAAAAAAAAAACATCTTCCAAACCTCCAGATACTTATATGATGCTACAGGGTGTACGAAACCCCATTCGGAAACATTTCCTAGAGCAACGGACATTCTATTTTTCCGCTTCCGGCTGTCGCAGACAGGGATTATACTGGGCCTTAGTTGCAGCATCGGTGAAGCGTAGAGGAGCAATTTACCATTTTCCCCTCTCGGATTCTGTTACACTGCCCTCCGGTTGTATTGTTTTACGTAGCTGTCCCCTACCGAGCCAGTCAGGAATGTCTCTTGTGCGTGGCTGTCAGTCAATCGTTTAACGTGTTTTTTTGTTGTTTCCCCCGCTGCATTAGGCGCACATCTGTGCACCGCGAGCAACACGTACTGATACCTCCTCGGCAATGTGACAAAGATCGATTGATCGTTTGCGATACGTGAGCTGGGGTTAGGAGTGGGGATGTGGAAGGCACCGGGGGTTCCGAATGTGACGTAGGTTTTCCGGTTCCGTTTTCCAGTTGCTCTAGCCACATTGCTGTTACCCTTTTTGTTTGCCTAAGCCACGAAAAGCTTAACTTAATCGTTTGCTTTTACTCAGCGAAAAGCCATGCGTGCAACATTGCTCAACAACGCGCGTTGTTGCGTGTTTAGATCATCTCTGGAGCTTAAGTAGCAATTGTTCCATTCAGCACGACATCCGGTTGAGAAGAATTATTTTTAACAATAACCCTAAAAAGAAGTAGACGGAAAAAGTTTGTATGAATAATTTCAAGATAACCACCCGAATCAGGATTTTAAATTCCCGGTTTATTCCCAGTTTTTTTTCGTGATCAATACAGGGTTTCGAAACCCGCTGTGGAACTTTGCAATAATATAATGAAAAATTTGATACAGACAGGGGATATTTGCAACTCGGCCTTGGAGCTGTCAAAACGCCACCACGAATTCAGGGATGATTGCCCATTTTCCCGCGTTTCCAGGTTGGGTAGCTACCCTGTTAATAGAGTGACTATCCATACGTTAGCCAACGGCATGCAATTTATCAATAAGATAGTAACACTCCCCATTCTTATCAATCCTACCCAAAATGGCAAAACACTCGTAAGATATGTGTTATCAATTTGAAAAGAAAGTTTCGTATTGGTCGAAATCTAGCTGTCCAAAACATGTGCAATCAATTTCGTTTTCCAAGCAAGTTATCGTTTATTTTTGGCAAAGAAAAGCGAGAGATAAAAACCTCTTCCATATCTGTTAAATGTTTGCCATTGATAACCAATATTTACCCGGTGCCATAATTAGCTGAAGCAAAACAGCAATAAAAACGTTCAAATAAACACATTTTTCAACGGCAATGAAACATGCGCCCGAATGAGGAAAATTCACGCGTCAGGCATATTTCACGCGATCCTCCCCCCCTTACACGTTCGTGTGCAGCATCGCATGCTAAATGCAGCACAGCGGTCGAGGGCAATGGCAGTATCGAGACCTTTCACCCTGAATTTGGAACATTTCACCCACCCATCGAACGATTCACGCAGCAAACCAGACGGAGCGTTCCGTTCGACCCCTCGTCAGTCTGTCGGAAAGGTAATGGAGGGTAATTTTTCTTGCACCCTTACCATTACTGATTACCGTGTGCCCGATACGATGGAAATAGAACATTTCCCTGTCCGGCAACGGTGCACGCATCGGTCGTGCGGTCGGCAGAGCGAGATAATAGCCCAAAAACGTTTGGGTAACGCGTTCGATCTATAAAATCAATTGCACCGGGATGTTGTGAAAAGCGGGAGAAAACCGACAAAAGACAAATAAACGATCATTACCGGCCGCATGCTTAATGTGCCGTTTGCGACCGACGAAAGCGAGAAGAAGACGATGGGGCGAAACATAAAACATCACCTTACAATCAAGCCCCACAGCTGCGACCGATGGGACACAATTGGCGGGGATGCGCGTTTGAGTTTTCCAGCATTTTTCGGTAATGTCAACGCATCAACTACACGAAGACAACGAGACGATAAATGGTAGGTAATGTGTTCCAATCGGTGTGTTGTTCTCTCTCCCTCTCTCGCCCAAGCACATCTGCCGAATGATATTTCCGAACAGTGACGAAACATTTTTACGACGCTCAATTGCTTGATCCGGAGCTGCACTTATTGCCGCATGCTTACTACAGTCGGTCGGCAATTGCATTCGACATAAAAAATGCATTTAGCCTTGTGCGAGTATAGGCTCGGAAAACATCCGCCCTTACAGCCGCTGGTTTGCTTACCAATCGGCTCTCAGTAATGGTTGGGCAGCTTTTTGGTCCATTAGCGGTGCGCCGGGTTATTGATCGCGCTTTACCGGAAGCTTCGAATGTCATCCGCAAGTGGACACACCGAACCTGGATGCTGTAGAGTTAATGGGCGAAGGTATTTGTATGATTATCCCGATCAATTATTGAGCTTAATCTCTTTTTAACGGAACCGATCGTAACTGGCTGCTAACGCAATTGCCTAGAATGGTGGCCCACAACACTTCTTGCAGTAAAGCACCAAAAATATAAAAATTTGGCACCTTCAAATTTGGCATTTTCAAAGTATATTGGATATTATAATTATATTAATTTCCTCCAAATCAATGTGTTATTTAAATATCTGCAAAATTCCTCAACTGTAGTTGGTTTTAGAATAGCGTAGAAACAATTTTAAGATATGAGAGATTGTATTTCCTCTTATGATCACAACGTGTAAACAAACTATAGAATAATGCATAATTAGATATTGTATAAAAGCCGTTTTATTGCTTAGATAATATTATCAAACTTACAGTAAGAGAAGAGATAAGTGCAGAATCTTCAATTTTCAAGGAAACAAGAATTAGAGTTTATTTTACTATTCGCATGAATATAGTTTAAATAAAGTTATAATTTGAGGCAAACTTTCAGCAAGGTTAACCCTGTCACCTTTGATCACCTTAACGCGTGATTCAATATCGATGCAGTGTTTAGATGAAAATTAATTCAATTTTTCTAGTTTCAATTGCTGTAAACGTATTATCTCAACTCCATATAGTTTTCACGTAATGGTACTTGAAAGTTTCAATGATTTTATTTTTTTCAGAAAAATGTAAAAACGCAAAAAAAATTTCTATAATTTTGTTATAAGTTCCTAAAAAGTTAAAGGTATTTTAGTTTCAATAAAAACCGTTACAAAAGACCAGTTTGAATATTTAGCAATTAATATGAGAAATCTATATGGTTTTGACGATCGCGTGATATTTTATATAGGTTGCTCAATACGCAAATTTATGTCCAGCAACGGTTGTTATTCAAACTTTGTTACCTATAACTTTGTAATTACATGCAGTAAAAATCTGACAAAATATGTTACACTCGTTATATAAACTCTTCATAACTGTAAGCAGCATTTTGTTGGAAAAATTTTATAAAGTGCCTAAATAATTGTTTTTTTTTCGTATTTTACATTTTTCTAAAAAAATCATGTCAACTTCGAAGAACCATCAGGTAAAACCTATTTGAAGTTGAGATAATATGTTTACAGTAATGGAAAATAGAACAGTTAAATTAATTCACAAATTGTTGGGCCAAAGCTCAAACGTGGTAGCCCAAACGGTACAATCAGTCGCGCAACTATTACCACACACAGATCTATCGAATACAATATGAGCAGTAAATAAAAGTTTCTGGGCATTGATACTTGAAGCTTTCCATCTCCTTCATCCTGTTCTTTCCAGTTTGTGGCATTGAAAATAGAATTTGTTTGTATTGAGCACCTTTGCAATAAGTAAATTGTTTCGCGATCCAGATGTGATTTCTCAGTTTCATCTATCACTGCGGACTGTCAAATTATTAGATTGATAGAAAATTGATGTTGGCAATGAAATGAAATCATAAGAACTATAGATTTACGAACTAACGTTAGCTTAACAGCTTTAAGCTGAACACAGCAAAGTGATTTTTTACGAGTGCAAAACATAACACTTCCTTCGACTTCAACTGTGCGACTGACCTACCGCACGCGTTCAGTTCACTGTACTGAACGAATTATACCGCACGCGTTCAAAGGAATGGATCAAACTTCCCAAGCCTAGAATGGACCCTCGATCGAAGCAATCCGGATTCAAGCTCACTTCTTGGATCTACTGGATTACTTGGGAACTTTGTCATGATTGGCAAACAAAACAAGATTTCGGAAATGGATCTCACGGGATCTGACTTGTACTTCACTGACATAATGCAGTTTATTTAATGCAATCTGCACAAAGGAATAGACAACACTTAGTCTGTTGAATGAATGAATCAGAAATCAGATCATGTGACCCACAAGATTTTTTTAATTTGCATTTATAAAGGCCTGTCAACTAGAATAAGTTTGACATCACTGATTAGCGTGTGTAAACTTAATATTTTCTAACTGAAGCTTTAAAAATATGTTGGGTTCAAATCCCACACCGGTTGTTTTTCCATCATCATATTACCTGCCTAACAGCATAAATGGTTATCAGTGACTTCAATTAATCATACCAATCATTTTAGCGGAAATGGTGAAGCCTACATTTTTACCCATATCGGGCGTTATGTGTCCAAATAAATACTTATTTTCCGTTTACACTATTTCATTTAATCGCAAATTCCTTCAAAGTTCATGGTGATCATGAGCACCATTGTTCTATGGCAACGCTGAAAAATAGAGTGTTTTATTGATGCATTTTCCTTCGCGTTATGTCCGAAAGGAAAGTGCTACAAACAAGCGTATCAGTATCACCTACAATGGCAGTGTGGTTTAACTTACCTCCTTTGCAATCTGATCAAGGGCCTGATCTTCGGCATTGATTCGCGAATTACCGCGACGTCTCCCACCGGCACTCGGGCTCTCCATGTCGGTGTCTGTTGTATTGTGTGGCTCAGCGAATGATGCTGTTGTGCGTTTATGTTGCTGATTGATCGATGCCAAAATACAGAAAAATTACGAAATGCAACAGCCAGTGATACCGGATGCAATGGGTGCGTCGTGTACAGTGTGTACTGTGTTGCTAGATGCCGTTTATGCTGCGATTGCACATATAGACTGTAGAATGGTTTTCTACCGTATCCACAGTAACATCCGGCTCGCGCTAACCTTCGTCGTAGCGATGCAATCTCAGTTCATGCACGGTGTGTACAATTGTTCTGTACAATTTGTCTTTTATTGCACCTGTGTGCTTAGCAGTGTAACGGAACGAAAACTCGTAGCACAATAAGGATATAAAAAAATAACCACTATACACTATAAATATGGTTCACTGTACACTTTTGCTTGCTTGGAATCAACTACATTTACACAAGCAATTGATTATTTTGATTCCACTATTTACCAGGTAGTATCACACATTTTTTCTCGCAACATTAAACATAATAAATTTGATACAAAAGCACATTTATAAAACACTGTACACCAAGTTGGATATGCAATACGAACATACCTTTGAAATGCACTGTTAATTTAGTTACATAAACAGTATCGAAACATAATTACAATATCACATTGTACATATTGCTCTCTCGCCACATTTACAGTATCGTAAAGTGGTAACTGTTGCCCTATACAGATATACGTACTTAAGACACATTAAAAAGGTTTTATAAAATAAATCGCATTACTCGTACCACACCGACTGTTCAACTTGCGGGTATGTGTTAGGGAAGCAAACGCTATTCCGGCCGGTGAAAAAATCCGTTGCAAAATGAAATCGATACAAAAAAAACGTTCACATCTTCACTGCCCCTGCTGCTATGCATGTTTAGTACCGCCGCGACAGGCGGATTAGGATGATGGTGAACGTGTTCGAATATCGATCGGTGTTTTTGGATGTCGATAGTAGTAGATGATCGGTCCAGTGTGATGATGATCATGTTAGCGTGTTGCACGGCACGGAACCATATTGGTATGAAAATAAAAAGGGGAAAAATGGTTTTTAATGTTAATATCAATCTAGTTCTACACAAAGAATGGGAAATTTGTTCAAAATGGTTCCCCCTTTTTCTATGAACAAAGAAAGAATAAAACAAGTCTAGCGAAATGCTCCATTTGTTCTGAAATTAGGTAAACTTCAAATACAAAAACACATGTTTTCTTAAAAACACATTCAAACTTCTATCAGGTTCTGGTCCAGTAAGACTACCTAACTAAGAAATATACGTACACTTTATCTACATCACAGTTCAAAAGTTTATACACAAAATGGGGAAAAACATAATTCTTTATATATACCTGACGGTATAACTACAACACATGGCACTCGGCAAGCTTTTGAAACACTTTGAGTTGTGTACGATTGCGTGTATGGTCGATATGTTATAACATCATTTACGTACATTATTTTTTCGTCGTCCACCGTTTCGATGTCCCATTGCAAACCGTTTTACGAGGTTTCGAACGATAACAGCAGATTCGATTATAAATTCCTTCTCCTTTATGAATGACTCATTGCACTATCAATACGTACCCGGTGATATGGTGCATGAATGGAACAAATAATGTAACACAGTCAATCAGTTCAACGTAATAGCGCCGTAATGATGAAGTGCAGCATTCGAAATGATTGTCATGAAATGATATTTACAAAAAAAAGTTATATATAAATTATTAAAACATTCTGTTTAATAAATTGTGACCGTAATACAGTCTGCATATATAAAATAGATTTCGAATGAAAGAATACATACCTTTAAAAAATATTTTACCAAGCAGCGTTCTCCCAAGCAGATGGGGCGTGTGTAGAAGCGAAGAATAAAACAACGTTGCAAAAACAACAAATCGAACGCCGGCTGGGATTATATTGCCTTCCGCAGTTGCCTACAAAGAAAAGGAAAGACATGTTAATATGATTGTTAAACGATTTGCTAATGAATATCAATGAAAGCACCAAAATAGCTGCGTGAAATGGTGGGAATCATTTGATTTTTGACGAATTGATTGGTGTTGCGGGAATGGTTACGGTTTGCTGACTCACTGTCGTACGCTTGCACCGCATTACGCTAGCGCTTCGGTGTGAATCCTGTTTTAAAAATATTCCCGATTATTCGTCCGAGGGTGAAATGTCAGGATGGTTGAGGGTGGAACATTGATCGGTGTGTGTGCTTTTTTTTCTGCTGTTAGTGGTTGTACCGCTTAATTAGGAGTAAGTGTTTTCTTTCACCAGCTCATGTTAACGTTCGCTGCCGTATCGTACCGTGTTCGGTAATCTGTACCCGGAACATAATCAGATGTTTGGTAGCAATATCTATGCAATCTACCTTCAGCGATACAGCTTCCAATTTACGCTTGCATGCATATGTGTTGGTAGCTCGGTGGCTCCGCACGGCGTATATCTCGCACTTGCCGTACGCATGTATGTGTATGCGTACGGGATTTTAATGCATTTTGTAACGATTGGAAGCGATCTTCCGTTTTGGGCTTTCGGAAGGTTAACCTTTTCAGACAAAAGTCGTTTTACTCGCTGCCACACGTAACTTCACCTTATCACAGCATGTTCGGGAGTCTATAGTTTCATTCGCCTCGAAATCTATCACATGCGGCACCAGGTTTCTAGAGCATCCCAGAAACGGTCCCACAAAAACACTTATCGCTGACTGAACCAAGGGTTTCGCGAGCACCGAACTACAGCTTTATCCAAGCGATTAGTTCTTTGATAGAAGAATGTAACTTTTCACGGACATGCTTGGAACGGATTGAATGCCGAATTTTTTCAATATAATCCCAACCCGATGGGATGGTTTGCAACAATGACAAGTGGTTTTTTTCCTTGTACATCTCTCATTCTCACTATACATACTACGTTAAAAAAGGAAGGTTGATTTCACAAATGCTGGGTTGGTGTGCTGTGGCATGGGTGTATTGCCGCTGGTTGCTGGTCACTGCACGTGCACTTACCGTTTGCCCGTAGTTTTCCCACCAGTGGAAATTTTGAACACAGTTTCCGCAAATTTGTCGATTTTTTCGTCGCACCTTTTTGGCTCAGGTCATTTAGGTTATAATTTTACCCACAAACACACAACAATACGTCGTGCATGCACACACCACGCACGCACATACACACAACAGGGCTATGAGAGAACGTGCTATTTTAGGGGGGAGGGTTACGTTTGTGTGCGTACCGACATGCGTTCAACGAAAGATCAATCATTCTGCTTTTTTTCTTTTAACGAAACGTTCGCTCACTGAACGAAACACGTCAAACAAACGTCAGTTTCGAAATTAATTTATTTTCATACGTAAAGCATGTTTGCTTATTGTGTTGCTTGCTGAATGTATAGCAATAGTTTTGTGTAAATGAATATTTTTTAAAAGTTCGCTAAAATCATGTTCAAATGATGAATGAATTTAGATGATTTTTAAATTTGAAATCTGTTATCAGTACTGAACTGGATAGTATATATGCGCACTTGAAGGCCAAATCAAATGTCAAAAATATTTCCAGCAAAACAACTGACCGCTAAATTGAATACCATCGCTCGGATCAGCCACAGGTCAGTTTGGTGATGAACGAAAATTTTCCCTATTGTTTCCTTTAATTCTACTCGTTGTATGTAGATTTTTTGCACGTGCCATCGTCGCTCATGTTACGCTCGCTTCCCTTTGTATCGTCCATCATCCGCAGCACAACTTCTATCAACACCAGCAGAAGGATGGCTACCGATGCGGCAACGCCGGCAAACGAATATTCTGTGGCGTTCGTAACCGTACCGGATAACAAAGTGGCCGTTAATGTGGCCCGCCAGCTTGTGGAGAAAAGTTTGGTTGCGTGCGTTAACATCATACCCGGACTGACTTCCATTTACGCGTGGGAGGGTAAGATTAACGAAGATCCGGAAGTGCTGATGATGATCAAGACGCGTACCAGCCGGGTGGATGAGCTCATACGGTTCGTGCGCGAAATTCATCCGTACAGCGTGGCGGAGGTAATTTCATTTCCAATTGCTAGTGGAAATGCACCATATTTGGAGTGGATCGGTAAAACCGTTCCGAAAGGAGGAACCGCGTGAGGATTATGGGTAGCACGAAATGAGTTTTTGTCTTAAGGAAGAAATTGGATCTAAAGCTCGTGAGATTTTTAATTTCTGAGCATGCAGAATTGATTTGGTGGGTGAAATGGGTGGGAAAAATGATATTACATAGAATATAAATTTGTTTGCTTAAACCAACGTGAACCTCTTTTTTGTAGAAATTATCATTAACCAGTTAAATTTTCTCACCTAACACAAACTATTTCAGTAATGCGAAAGTCTAGCCTTATTGTTTACTTTGCATGTAGATAGGAAGTAATCGAAAAGTGAACAATTTCGTCAGCACGATTACTAACTGAAAATATTTTCAAGTTCCTTTTCTCTTCATAAACAAAACCGCATTCTACTAAAGAAGTTCTAATCATTTGCAGATTTATTGTTTTTTTTCTCTTGTTTCGTTGAAATCTTCCCATTCTAAATTTGGCATCCCCAGGCAAAATAATGATTCCGGTAAAATAATAATATTACATCAAATAATCATACAAGCTTGTAATATAACTTTCCTTTGGACAGGATTCTCTTCCACCGTTGTGTCCCTCTCCCGTTGCTGAACAGTTTTCATTTCTTATACAGAGAGTAATTGATGTGTGCTGGCATTTTAGTAGTGATACAGCTTATCACAAGAGTAGAATTTTCATGTCAGTTACACTGAGCATGAAATGTACAGTACATGTTGAGCAAATATAGTACGTAGAGATGAAGAATGGAAAGTAAATCGAAATAATATTCGATTCAATTTCGGAAACGCAAAACAGCCACAAGAAACAGGCGTGAGAAGAAAACCCGAATGCTACATCTGCTTACGTAAATTTGTATGTGTTTTTCTTTTGTTTCTGTTTCTATTCCCTGGAGTGAAAATAGCCTCGACATTATTTTGCGCCATGTAAAACATCGAAATATTGTGTAATGTTGTTACCGTCGATGAAGCGAACAAAGGTCTTCCGATTTTTTTTTCTTCTGTTTTTCAACCTGATACACTCTGCTGGCACTGACGATCGTTATCTCGCGTAGAGTGTTTTTGTTGTTTATACGTGCTGCTGGATGATGATTAAAGAACCGAAAAAAACCTTTGATTCATATGAAATCACACGAAGGACATGTATTGGATATATTTTACAGGGTGTACATATTATCTATCTTACGCCTTGGTTCTTTAGCTATAACGCATTAGTCTGCTTTATGTATGTGTGTGTGTGTGTGTGCTTATGTGTACGCAGATAACGCACATTCCATCAATCTTGCATCCGTACGGATGCGCGCTAAGATGCATAGCAGACGATCAATAGCAAAAACAGAACAATTAACACGTCACAACGGCGAATAGGTTAAAACATGGTTCACTGCAAACGTAATCAATAATATCGTCCATATAATCGATCACACACCGCGTGGTCTTGAACGCTTCATCAACGGGGTAAATGGTTAGTTTTTTTCACCCGCGTTTGCTTGACCCGTGCCGGGAGAGTGTTAGAATTGTGTATGTTTACCAAGGTGTTGTGATCTTTCTTTTGTGATTTGTTTCTTCTTTAGATTTGCTTTGCTTACTTCAATATAGCTAATCCTGCTAGTGTTCATAATTTCTGTTCAGTTATTTTGTTTTCCTCTCTTTTAGTAACATCAATTTATTTTCCATCTCACGTTGATTCTACGTTTCGTTTCTCGTCTTCTCGGTTAACTGCAAAACGTTACGTTTTTGCAAACTCGTATCCATCACAAACGGAAATAAGCTGGTTGCTTCGCTTAAAGCTACTGCTTTTGATTTGTTTTATATTTTAACCCTTTCTCTCTATCTCTCGCATTGCAACTAAATGCACACATCCCGCTTCTTCGATATTATGTGTTTGTGTGTCGCTTTCCTTTACCTTTACGCTGCTGAGATACAATTGTTTTCGCAAACGCTAAGCACAAAACACACAACAGCCCAGCAGCTTTAACGACAAAATTGGTAAAGCAGAGAAGGAAAAAAAACAATAATTTGTTACTATATTTTGCTAACCTCTAAACGCAACATGTAATGGGTGTGGGGACACATTAAAAAAAAAGGTTATTGGTTTTACGATAAAAAATTTGTTTTTCGGTTCAAAGATGTAATAAAACACTAAATGAAGCGAATAAGTAAAAAAAAACTATACACACACACATTGGCGATCTTTTTTCTTAGAACGAATTTGTTATAACATTGCCGCTGCTTTTCAACTGTCATTTTGCTACCAACGTAACTATAAAGCTAAGTGCGATGTAGGACTCCACGGTTCGCATCCTTGAAGTGCGGAGGATAGGCGCAGGGGGCAGGTGGGAAGGGAATGGAAGGTGGGGTTGGTTTAGTAGGCTAGAGTTGAGTTAGCAACGCTAAGCTCAAAATGGTCTACGCTAACGTTAATGAAATTATGCTTTTTTGCACGATTACGCTTGCGCGTTTGATTTGATACCGCTACAAACTATTCCTACTACCATGTGTATCCATCAACGCCGTGTAGCATCGGCTGCACGATACCAAGCAATACTCGGCTGGATGGCCATATACAATCGATTCATTCGGGACAGACGTGAGAGCTCGGGACACTTTGCGCGCGTCTAGCCGAGTAGCGTATGTGTGTGAATGATAATTTACCTTGCGCACGGTGACCCGGCACTAACCTGCCGACCGGCAATAAACTTATATATCAGCTACTAATTTCATCTTTTGGCCCTGTGTTGGTCTCGAATCGTATGGCCGATCAAAGCCCGAGCGAAATCTTAAACGCAAAAAACGCAGGTAAAAGCACGGCACCGAAACGCGAACGGAATCGCGGAACCACCACCCACACGCCGCGGGGAGGTTAAACGCTGCGCACCAACGTCGGCGAATGGAGGCGTGACATCCATCTGCCAACCGGATGCATCGGCGACACACCAAACCGGTAAGCACACTACGTACAGCAGGCTTTGTACGCGGGTAACCGCTCGCCGGTGCTTCTGTTGACGACCACTCGGTCGGGGTTGTCGGTCGTTTCCTTGCCGGCGATCTTGTCCAGGATTGCTTCGGCAAGTTCGCGGAACGCTAGTTCGATGTTCGTGTTTGCTTTTGCGGACGTTTCCATAAAACGTATGTCATGTTCACGGGCAATCTGGAAGAGAGATTTGTGTGATTAATCTTATTATCATTATGATGAATGATGCTGGAAAATTCCTTCTCGACCTCCGAGGATTGAGGTATTTTAAAATATATTTCTTTTATTATCAAAGTGGCGATATCAAAATGAATATCCAGGATAACATTAGCAGCTCATTCTTGGTATTATAAAACGTGTACCACAACTATATGGACATCTGTTTTTTACGATTTACTTTTTTGAATGCTAGATGCTATATTCGTATTTTTACGTACATAATTACGTTTTTTTATTGCAAAACATAAGTATATGGAAACTTCGAAAAAGTATAGTTTTTCACATTAGATAATGAAATTAAAATCGTAAAAATTACTACAATGTAATTGACGTTAGTTTACACTAGAATATATTATTTAACAGTTTTTTAATGCATAACTAATATGAATTAAAGGCTATATACCTTTTTTATATTTTAGCAGGGTTTCGATCACTATTTGAACTTTAAACATTTTAAAAACCTATTTAAAAAAATTATTTTTTGTAGCTTATGTATTTTTTTATAAAATAACCTATCAAAATAATTATATATTTTGAAAGAACATGGTCAGAAACGAGAAGAGAAGCATCACTAACATAGAGAAAAAAGGTTAAACAAGTGACATGTAAAATGAAAAACGGTCTTAAAATAATAACCTGCAATTTTTTTTCCTACATCTACACTAAATATGAAAAAAATTAAAGACGTGAAATTGTATGTCACACAAATAATACGAAAACTGTTTTTATCTATCTCTTGAAGATTTTAAGTAAATCGAAAAAAACAGGTATCCATATACTTGTGGTACGCGATGTACTAATCTACACTGCGTTACAAAATGATAACCTCACCCTGTTTTTTACATCATACAATGGTTTTAAAACCCATTTGGTATATCAATTTTTAGAAAAAATATTTATTTTTGACCAAGAAATGATATTCAGTTCAGTTAAAAAAAAAACGAATAAAAACTATGTCTTCAAGCCAAAAACAACAAAATGAATGCCGGAAGATTAATTCCTTGAGGGAGCGCAAACCCCCAGGTGAGAGTGGTCATTTTAGGACACCAGATTGTTTTTTTTTGTTTTTGGTACTAAGACATCATTCGTTTCCTAAAAAGTCAACGGAATATCATTTCTTGTTCAAAAATACATATATTTCTATAAATTGGCCTTTAAAAGTATGAGTACGATAGAAAAAAACAGGGTGAGAATATCATTTTGAAACGCAGCGTAATATGCTATGACAGAAACGAATTCGTGTTCAATATGATAAACACTTCAACGCCCTTTTGGTAATATCAGTGCACTAAATCAGTGAGGATCGTTACTGATCCTCAAGATCTGCTTAATTGCGCTGGTCTCATTAACAGAGATAAGCGTACAGAGTTCCAAAGCATGAAAACCTATTGCATCAGAAATGGCCACTTTTATAGTTTCCATGATGACTTCGACAGATTGCTCTAATGTGACACATTCAACCATGTTATCTCTTTCATTATGTTTCTATTATTAAGTTTGGGGGTTTTCAACAACTTCTTTATAGAAAACCTGTAGAAATCATTAAATTGTCGATTGATCGAACATCTCAATCTTTTGAAAGGTGGATTATCATTGTAATTTTTCCAAAATTAACAAATAAAAATTAAAGATTCATCATCTTCTTACAGACAGGTGATGCGCGATTGTCTTACTAAAACGTCCAAACGTATGTGTCTAGGAAACTTTTAATAATACTGAATGTTTGCTAAGTAAAGGAAGCGTTACCCGAAATAAAGATTGATATTCTGGGGTCCTCTCCTTAACGTGTGCTAATGTTCGAACTCCTTACTCATTATTTCAAACAAATGTTGTTACATCGGTCGATTCACAAGATTATAGATATATAGCATTGTTTGTAACACAATTCTCGGTAAAAAGGTAGAAGAGAGTCCCCATTCATCCGTCGACAACCAATAAAGTTTGAAGCGATTAGGGTCAGGGTATGAAAATAATTTATGTTGAAAATCTGGTTGCTGATAAGGCATTCATCAGGGGTAAAGGGGATTACAAGGAAACTAATATGGCGATCTGAAGCATTGGTATAAATAAAATCGTATAAACTAAATTAAAAAAAAACTCCTACCGGCAAGATCGAGGCGGCTTATTTGAAAGGGTATGGATGGTACGGTTCTATCGACGACAAGCTTTCTACTAATGCTTAATTCTGAAAGCAATGCCATTTTCTGACCAGAAACAAATATTTAATCTCTAAAAAATAATCATTTTTGTAGTGTAAATAACATTTGGTATCACTTTTCTTGCTCTAAACAGCATCTAAAGAACGTTTCGAATATTTTTAACACATCAGATAACAAACACGACATGAAAAAGTCTCTGCACAATTGTTATCGAACTGACCGGAAAATCTTCCATTGAAATAAAAATGTCCAGTCTTTCTACACTTTTACTCAATTCTCTGTTCTACTGACATCTTGCTCAGATAATCCAGCAGCACGACAGCAACTTCATTTTGTATTAATTGCAATATTGTATTAGATCTTCAGACAATTGCCCAGAAACAGAATTCTTCGTTTTTCTGTGGTACTACAACCGTTTAGAGAGGTTTAAGTATGCAGTTCCTGACTTCCGTGACATTGGCCGCAAAAGGATAGTCAACCGTGTGGGCAGAAAAAGAAAAGAGTGGTGGAGAGTTGTACCCGCTCCACCAAGTTCTGGTTTTTACCGATCCCAATTAACACCTCACACCGTTAAGCAATAAAATTCACCTTAGCATTCAGTATTACTCCCAGATATTTAATCTGAGAGAGGTATTAAATTAACTCATTCTATCATTTTCCGCATATACATTGAGTGATTTGTTACTCTATGGAGATATTTCCTGCATAAAAATCGAATATAATAAACACAATTATTATGGTATCTTACATTTTCTCCCCTTTCTTTGCGTACAGCACGCTTATCCGCCATATCGCATTTGTTGCCGAGAATCATTTTTTCCACATCCTCATTGGCGTGCTGGAAAACAGTTTTTAAAACAATTAGTTAAACACAATCGTAGCAGCGTGCAGGTTCGTACACCTACCTCGTCTATGTTTCGCAACCATTTTACTATATTATCAAAACTTTTCTCGTTCGTTATATCATACACGAGCATGATGCCCATGGCACCGCGGTAGTAGGAGGTTGTGATGGTGTGAAACCTTTCCTGTCCGGCAGTGTCCCAAATTTGTAGCTTTATTTTTTTACCCCGCAGCTCAATTGTTTTAATTTTGAAGTCAATACCTGCAAGAAATAAGTCGTGATAAGTATGTTAAGAAATTTATCACTCAAAGTAATGCGTAAACAAACTTATATGTTAATAATATTAATATTAAACGATCTCCGCCTCACGCGTACGACTAGTGTACGTTTATCGGCTTACGGTTGCTGGTAGCAGATTAGCTAACAGGTGTTAATAAGGAATGTATGCCGAAATCTCCAACTGACAAAGTGTGGTTCCTGATCGATCAGCTATAAAGTGAACCTTGATTTTAATGGATAAGTGTGTTAGATAATCCACCTTTCGTACGATCAAAACGTATCCAATTAAATAAATGTGTCTCGGCAGCGCACTACCACACAGTAAATTGCAAATGTGCCGCATACAGGCAAGAAAGAATATTATCTAATCAAGAGCGAAGAAGTAGGATTTACTACCGTAAATATCAATTTCCGATAATCAACTGGACAAGCGATTTACTTCCTGGATCTTACACGATGTTAAAGTTTATTTAATTTTGCCTCTTTCGAATTAGGTGGCCTACTGTCGGGAAAATGCCGAACCAACTGAAGAATCGTTATTTATAGGGAACCGTTTAAGAGGGTTTATCTATCAAGCAATCGATGAGTCATAAGTTACAAATCAATGTCAATCAACAGAATCGCTGATCCATTCAAATCACCGGAAGTAAGCGTTTCATACTGGAACCTAACTAAAAAAAAATTATCATTACAGAAGGATATGCTAAATAGCTTACCGATAGTGGAGATAAAGGTGGAAGTAAATGCATCGTCGGAAAAGCGGAACAGGATGCAGGTTTTCCCAACGCCCGAATCGCCAATGAGCAGTAGCTTGAACAGCAGATCGTACGTTTTCTTGGCCATCGTAAACTTCTGTTTGTTTCTGCTGGTCGAACTTGTTGCTTGCTTGCAGGGCTTGGTGTGAGCCTATGTGCTTCGTGAGTTGCTGGGCGGTAAATTTGATTACTCGTTTGAGGTTCGGTTGATCGGAGCGGATAGTTTTCTGGTGGGTTTTGCTTTGTCACTTGTACGTTATGGCCCGTTGCACGCACCTGGTTACTTTAAAAGCACGAATCCTTCCGCCAGCGCGTTGTGATGGTGTGCGTGAGTCGATGGTGGGGTTCGGTTTTCTACCCAGCTTCAAAACACCGCTTGGGAATTAAGCTCTCGGGAGGATTAACACACCTTCGGATGATTCGTCACTGTTTGGAAGTGAGGTAAGCTTAAATTACACTCGTGTTTATAAAGGTACATAACAGTATGGATGATTGAATTCGGTTGCGATTATTCCATTTAAAAACTAGCTCAATCGAACACAATTACTAATAGCTATCAGCAAAGGATCAACACAGTTCAATAGGGCAAATACTTTTTCTTTTTACAGTTCGCTGGATGCGCCACAAAAAGTGCACCTTTTATTCATCAAGCCAACAAACACGCACGGATTTACTTAGTTGCGTGCAGGCCCCGCAGGAGTTCTTTTTTCTTTTTTGGGTATCCTTCCCTTTCCTATCAATACCACCACGTACGGCACAAAACGAAATGATGGAATGATTTTTGGTACGGTACTATATTTGTCGATGTTCTAATGTGATCTTGCTGCGTACACCGTAGAATGGAGCCCCCTCCGACTTGCCTGTTAATTAATGGCTGCGAGCGAGAAAACAAAACTCGTGAATCACACGGCACTTTGACGTGGGTTTTGGGTGGCGGCCGCTCAAAGTTTTCTTTCACTTAATGCTTTTGCTTTTAGATTGCTCTCTCTGTTATCTTGTGATTTTGCTTGTCCGAAGTGACTTTTCTATTTTTTCCTTTTCTTTTTTGTGGCTGGGCAACTGTTCAGCCGTGGCCACACCGTGCTAGCAAAACATCACACCGATGACAGCTGGTTGACAGCTGCGTTTGACAACTGGCTGGTGCGCAAGATTCAATCGTACGGTTGTAACCCCGTTCGAATGCATGCGTTTAATGTATTTTAATTATTTTCTTTTACTCTCCGATTAGTAAACTTATTTATCGTTATATTTCCTTTGTGTAGTGCAAAACTAAGCGATGAAATTTTATCGCAAAACCACAAACAATATTCATTTGACTGCACGCTTAGACCATTCTGTACCGGGGGAAGGTTTTCTACATCTAGTTGAATAATCAGGTTTGTTGAGTAGATACCAATGTTTTGCGCTCAAATTTTATTAAACCGATAAATAAGATAGTGTTTCGCGCTATACTTCATAGCTCCAATGGTTTTGACTTGCAGCATCGCCTCAAGAAAGCTGAACTGTATGAAAAGCCAAACCGTTGCATTAATATATGCACCGCGATCGCTTAGCTGAGCTGGGGCAGAAACATGTGTGCATAGAATATCATATTAATGTAGAGCAGCACGACGATGATGGTGGTGGCAGCCTGGTGATATCACTTTTTCTTCGCATCCTTCAGTCCGGCACCGGCATTAAACTTGAAGAAGATGATATCGCCATCCTCAACGACGTAGTTACGACCCTGCTGTCGGTACTTGCCGGCGGCCTTTGCCGCTGCCTCGCTGCCCTCCTCCTTGAAATCGATAAAGTGCATCACTTCCGCCATGATGAAACCCTTCTCGAAGTCGGTGTGAATGCGGCCGGCCGCCGCCGGTGCCTTCGTACCCTTCTGGATCGTCCAAGCCTTCACCTCGTCCGGGCCGGCCGTGAAGAAGTATTCGAGCTGCAGCGCCTTGTAGCCTGTGGTGATAATTTTGTCCAGCACCGAGACACATTTGTGCTCCTCCTCGTACGCTTTACGGTCGGCGTCCGTTTCCAGCTCGGCCAGCTGATGCTCGAATGCACCGGAGAAGGGGATAATCGGTGCGCCCGGGTCATTCTTATCGACCCACTCCTTGATCTTCAGCAGCCACTTGTTCTTCTTGCGTATAAAGTCCTTATCTGACAGGTTTACGAGATAGATGCACGGTTTGGACGTCAGGAAGAAGTATTTGTTTAGCACCTCAATGTCGTGCGCGCTCCAATCAGCAAACCGGATGTGTTTCTTCTCGTCAACCAGAACTTCTTTGATTTTCAACAAAGTTTCCTAAACCAACGGGACAAATACACACACACACACAAAAGAGTCGATATTAATAAAAATGTTTTAATTTTAAGGAACAATAAAGAAATGAAACTGTAGCTATAGGTAACGACACAATAAACCTAACGAGAGTAGGGGATTCTTTAACAAATTATTAAAGCCGTTCACCGCGAATGAACATCAACGTCGAAAAAAAGCACACACAATGCCCAAGAATGATAAATGACTTTTGATTGATAGGAAAAAGTACGTTTATGAGTCTTTTGGCTTCATAAAAGGTACTTCTTCTCAGAACCGTAACTGGAGAAAAGTTTACTCGATCAAGCAGAACTGAACAAGGGGGTGTTGTAGTGAATGGACTTCTTTATGCACCAATCACAACATTTCCCAACATAAAAGACCGTCGGAATCGCATAACAACTCCTACACGCTTTGTCAACGGCTTGTTAATCAGATAGTGGACAAACCAAACAAGCTAATAGATTAAGCTTGAAGCGAATGATTAACCATCCTAATGGTTCCCCATTTTGATGCTTTACTTCCAGAAACACCCTAGCAGGTGGTCCCCGGATGTAGGGTGCTTCTCTTTGGTGGATAGAAATATGTCTTTTGAGGGTGGATCTTCCTACCAACACGACCAAGGCCGGAGGAAAATGAACAACAATCAATACAGACTGATGAAATGATTAATCTTCTTGCCCATTTCGCTTTGCGGCGTACTTCCACTGTTGTGCATGTGCCTTGTAACACATTTTACCACGTTCCAATCTATCACGTGCCATCAAACGACATTCAATTCAAATTCGAGTGGTTTCCTATAGTTTCGCCTTGCGTCCCAAAGCCACAACTTGTCCGCACTGCTTCGAGAAAGGGGGTCCCGCAGGGTTCTACTTCCAAAGCGAGCAGCGGAAAATTGGATGGCCCCGTGGCTTTCTTTTCGCCATTGTACATGTTTTCTTAGGGGTGCGCTGGAATGAATCCTTCCGTCGGGATGCTTGGGTCAATTATAGGTACTTTACAAAGTGACAGGCAGTTTTTTTCTTCTTCATCTGAATAAATCTCTAACACGATTACATTCAATTGAACGCATTTGCACGCACGGATAATTAATCATTATTGACGAGAAATATTGTTTTGTTTGCTATTTGGGGAAAGTAAGTAACGTGATTAATTTTATAATATGGATACGCGAAAGATAATATTTTCTTGAAGGATATGAATGCTCAATAAACCACTTAACATTTTGTTTTAAAGAAATGTTTCAAAAATCGCAATTTTGATAAATGCCTTAATAATCGATAACGCAATGATGTATAAAATTATTGAAAAACAAATTATTGGATTATTTTTTTAAAATGAATTAAGAAAAGAAAGATTTGGTGGAGTTACTTGATAACTTGCCTAACTTAAACAACCAGCAGTGTTTGAAGTGGCTCGGAAGTGGAGCGGCTCGATGACCGATGAGATAACGGTCAGGCCAAAAATTCTCGAGGTTCTAGTGCCATAGCAGAAGAAGAAAAATTGTTTGAAGTACCACTTGAATTATATAAACTTGTATGCTTCACTACAATTGAATGTATTGAGGCCGACGGAAAAATGCTTTAAAAATGTTCTTTAACGAACAGTGGAGTGTTACTCCCTTAAATGCACAGATGAAGATGAATTTCTACAGAGCACTATCTTTTCATTGATCTTTTCAACATTGTCTCGTACATGTTTCTGTGTGGACCTCTTACTACATGGTCAAAATCGTGTATTATATCTAAAAAAAACGAACAACATAAAGCATATGGCACCGTTTGTGGTTTCATTCATGCCGAAATCAATGAAATGATGCTTGAATATTTTCCGCTGATTGTTAATAGATTTAGATGCTCTTTAACACCGTACCATTATTGTTTGATTTCGTGGGTGCGTCAGGACGTTGTGGCTGGTTGTGTTACAAGCGACAGGTGGTAAGGGAAGAGTGTGAAGATAAATGGTCGAACGAGTCTAAATTTAATTTTCTCCAGACCACGTAGTCGTTGGTTTCTTCCGTGTTTTTTTTTTTTTTTTTTGTTGGTTCCACCGGTGAAACCACTCCTAGAGGAACAAATAACACCTATCTATCGGTATAATACGCTTTGGGACCATGACACACCGCCTTCTAGATTGTGAGGGGGTAAACGCAATCAATTGGCCGGATTGTGCCGGCATGGGGCGGGTAGCCACAGTGGGAAGTGTAAGTTTTGGGGTGTGAAACATTAAATTAATCCTTACAGGTGGTCCAATCGTGAACTTTGATCCCCATCCGAGCATAGTGCAGTATAACAAGCGATATTATTGATCAAATCGTACCGGTATCACATGGAACGGGTATCGGATGCCTTCGAAACGAAACGCTTCACTTTTTATAACACGTGCCTTCGAAGGCTCAAAACTTCAAAAATATTGCAAGAAGTTTTGGGCTCGTGTTCAGGGGAATGATTAATGAATGTTTTCTTAAGGTGGATGAAAGCAATAGAAAACAGTATGACTTTCTCAGCGGGTGCTAATGCTTGTAGACATTATCTCCCACTTATCCGAAAAGACCTACCGCCAAGGGTGTGGGTGTGTGTGTGTGAGCAAACAATACACAGCTAACCATTCCGAATTTTGCTACGTTATTTGTACATCTCATAGAACCCTACTGAGACATTCAGTCGGAATGCCTTTTTGGAGAATAAATCTTTACCGTCAGCTTCCACAACTTACATATTCCGGCTTGCTTTTCTTGTCACCTCCGCGCGTGACCAGCTTCTCCAGCTTGTCAAGGTTAATCATCAGCTTTTCCTCATCCTTCAAACGCAGCTCCTCGCTTATGATGGATAGATCGCGTACCGGATCCACTTCGCCCTCCACGTGTGTCACGTCCGGATCATCAAACGCACCTACAGGAACGCAACAGTGTGGTCACATGCAAAAATCCGCACTAAAGTAATGCTCTGCCCGAAAAATCGGTGTGGCGCGACGTTAACACTTACGGCAAAGATGGAAAATCGCATCGCACGCGTTGATGTGCGAGAGGAATGCATTCCCGAGACCTTGCCCCTCGGCAGCACCTTTCACCAGTCCGGCAATATCGACCACGTTCAAGTACGCTGGCACCTTACTAAAGAAATACAGCGAAAAAAGAAGTTAGGGATTAATAAAACTTTTACGAAAAGTATTTTTCTCATATTTTCATAAACCTTTTCTTTGTAATAAATATAAAATATAGTTGTTTTCACAATAGTTGCTACTTTACAGTGTATCGGATGCACATTCAAATAGCGGATAATGATGAACCGTAGAGAGAAATTTCATCAGTGCGCTAAGAACAGCCAGAACTATGCAGGACGCTAAATAACCGGTCGGTTATGCATACGGCATGTGTGTAATTTGCTTAATTTTTCAATCGAAGCCATCTCGATTCATTCTCGAGCTGGTAATCGCCCAAGGATCGGTTGTTTTTTCTTCCACCCAATGCTGCTGATATTGGAAGTAAAAATACAACAAAAAGATAACCACTCCACGTCCAGCCTCCAAGGTATGCAAAAGGAGGGATCAGAAGAGAGGGGCACACTTGGACAATCACCGTGAACTGGTAGACAAACCTGAAGCACTACAAGGCAAGTATACAAAATTAAAAAAGAGGTCGCACTGTAAATTGTAGAGCGTATTGGAGGAATGGTTTCTGTGCTGTATCTGTGTTGCTATAAATATATACACCGAAGCCAGCATTACGCAACAATATCTGTCTAAAACACGTGGCAAAGCTGTAAACTGTGTATTGGTGCGTATTAAAGAAGCAGTTCACCTACTCGCAACCATTTTAAACTGCATTGCGAGCACAATGTATCAAAATGTATAGGTAATGCATTTACAGCAGGATTGATTCAACTTAATTCAGTCCAATCTGCATATCTCACACGTAGTTTTGCGCTCGTTAACCCGGCTCCATCATTCCTAGGCGTCCTTAACATTTTACCTCTTACACCGACAGAAATCCTTCCCCCCCCTCCCTCCGCTCCCAACCGGGTCCAACCGCCAACAGCGCAAAGCATGAAGGAACAGTGAATTTCTGCGAAGGTACCTAATTTCGGCTATTATTGGTCCCTGCCTGTTCATGATGAGGCTCCCGAGACGCGGCTGTGTCTGTATACCCGTAGCCGGTTACCTGGAACCGGGTTCCTCGAACGACCCCCGATCGATCGGAGAAAATCGATTTGTCCTTCCCTGGGAACGGTATCCTCCGGGAGCGGCCATACCGGTGGATGGTGCTGTTGCTGCCGCTGCTGCTCCTCTGCGGGTTTTCGCAACGGGTCGGGGGAAAGATTGCCGTACGAAGGTAGCAATTATATGCGGACTCGTTCTAGAGGTACATTTTGATATGCTAATGCCGCGATACTTTTCCATGGACTTGACGCGAAGTTTTAACATTTTCTGCTATTGGTATGTGTGCGCTGTAATGGCCAGGTCGCGCCGAGGATGTCTGAATGATGAGCTCCACAATGCAGGAGCTCGCGACGGTAAGCATCATCAGGACGGGGGTTTCTTTCTTAACCGGTGTCCGAAGCGTATAATCAAAATTCTGACAAACGTAAAGAAGTCCTAGAAAAAAGCAAACAATTTTATAATAAATTGCTATAACCAAATTGGGCTTGGACTTTATAGGCCAACCCTTTCGAACAATTCTATTCAATGTTAGGAACGATTTGACGGATTTAAACTATTGTGCTGTCCAACCACGCAACAACGATACCCAACATTCGTTGTTGCACTATTGGCCATTTATACTTCAATTGGGTTAATAGAATCCACGTTCATTAATCTGATTGATAATCTTTGATCATTCTACAGATACTAGGCGAATCTATAAAGATTCATGAAGCGTGAGCATTCATAAATCGCTGGAGATACTCGGCAGCCTATAATCAGATTATCTCAAGATGCAAAATGGGTGACCCAAGCAATGTTAGGTTCTGATTGCATAGCGAGGTACATGAGAATTGTAGAGTAAATCCTGCATGTTGTTAAAAATTTCTCAAGAATCCCTCTAGGCTCGTTGCGATCTTCTTCCTCGGGTTATCTTGTGCCACAAATGAAGTTTAATGACTCAAACCAAACAACCAGGTTCTGGTTCTAAAAACTTAAAACACTCTAATCTATTTAAAACATCAACTAGGAAGATGCATGAAGCTTTTAACAATTCAAGAGTTTCCTGTTCTAGTACTCTGCTGTCAGTTTCAGTTCGTTTGCCTACAAGCGCCTAAAGTACCTAATTTGCCACATGAATTTTCATTTGGACAATTGAAAATTGATTTCAATTGTGTAAATACATAAATAAATTATTAATCTGAAGGACATTCTTGGATAAAAGATTCCTATACTCTGGATTTTTAATACTATACATAATTAAAATTTCATTACAAAATTTCACACACCATTCCTTGTGTATTTTTATGAAATTTTGGTATTTGCTCTGTTTTTGAAAGAGTTTGAAATTCATTTAAAAAATACAATGCCACATATCATCTGGATCCATACGCATGACAGCCTATCTTGCTATGGGTAATTTTAGTAATTTAGAATGGAATACAATAATCAATTAACCAATACATTTACGCTATTTTTTATGAATTCAAAACAAAAATGATTCCAGAAGCTCAAAAGGATAAGAATTTAAGCATATAATATTTTTTAGTTTCCACTAGTTGGTGGGCCCTGTAACTTACCAGTTATGTTGGTTGATTGCCAAAATTGTCGAGTCGTAATTTAAGGATTTTTGTAGTCAAAATAGCACCCGAGATAAAGTGCCCTTTCACGGTTTAGAGAAGGAAATGTCTACTAACCAAAGTAAATTGCAATCTAAATTAAGTTTAGGTATTTGTTCTATTTATAAGCAATACGGCCTGGCCGATTCTTATAAATAAATCAAAGGAAACAAAAAACAGATAGAGATATCCCAAAAATTATCGTCAGAAATTATGAACTGTGGAAATTACGTTGCTGGAATAAGGAACAAGTAAAGAAGGACTTGATAACAGGATTGAAGCGTTCTAAGAACATGGACATAAATTTCCATTTTATAAAAGATTTGCTACAAAAACCCGACTTCGAAGTAATGTATTGGCCAGAAGCGGATGTGCTAGCGGATATTTTAACTAAGCCGTAAAACGAGTTAAGCTTGACGACATGCACGCGCGGATAGGACGGTGAATCCTACTCGACGGAGAGGAGTGATAACAGTAATGTGATGTTAAAAAGCATCGCAAGTTAATCCAATAGATCGAGATATAAAAAGATTACTTAATTTTAGAACCTCAAAAGGATACTATCTATATTCTCAAATTAGTTTCCACAAATTGAACCGTCTTCTCAACTATAAACATACAAATGAATCTTTGGAGATTAGAGGTGTATGTATCCTTGAAGAGATTCATAGTTCGAACAATTCTTTACTGAAGTTTCATATGAATCAATCTCCATGAAATACTCAGGAAGTACAACACTAATTTCTACTCTCTTTTAGTTCAAATTTCAGTGTCACAAATTTGGAAAATCCTGCCAAATATCGAAAACTTTGCTGTGCTCCTAATATTCATATCCTTAGACACTAGCCTAACTTCCCTTGTACCAGCACACGTTTGCCCCACAATGGTTCGCATCCTCAGGCGGGAAGGATATGAAAGCCGCAAACGATGGGAATATGAATACGCGTGTGTGTGTTCGAAATTTGTGCAATTTTACGTAATTTTGGCCAATTTTGTATAATTATGTGCCTCTTTCTCTTGTTTCGGAATCTGTTACAGTTGCCCCGTTGTGGGTCGGTTGCTTCCATTTTTTTTTCTCTCCACCGCACATGGAATCATTTTGCACACTTGACGATCGCCATTATCTTTCGCCATGCTTCGCCATTGCTATCGAGAGAAAGAGCATGAATCCGTCCATGTTTTTTTGTTGTTTTATTGTTGCTTGGAACATATTTTGTTAAGTTAATGGATGGAGTTTTCTCATATTTTTTAACAATCCAAATTTGTAACGTCGTCTCCTTGAGGTGTGTATGAATCGGACGACGGTGGATCGTTCTCATTTGCACATTGCGTTTGCTCCTTCCGCGGACCACAAACATATTGTTGTTAAAGATGTGCCGATTAGTCTTGTGTTTCGATTGTGAATTCTACATTCCCGAATGCTGAGGTCATACATAAATGTGAGCGCTACAAAGAAAAAAATACCTTCCGACTTGCCGAATGTTTCAGATGAAAAAAAATCAATTCCTCGGGTAGAAAAAAAACACCCCGACTCGACAACAACAAAAAGAGCATGAACCACAAACGAACACATAAAGTGCGCAACGATGGCAATGATTATAGGGTGTGTAACGGCATAATGACGTCTGGGCATGCATTTCCGTTGCTCTGCCCTGTGTATTGCGGTGGTGCATACTTTACCCCGGGGGTTGCTGGATTGTGCTTACCGGGCTGCGCTTTCAGAAGCAACCGAAAAATTCTTCCGCCGAAATAAAAATCGCTGACAAAACCGGGCCACGGCTGTGGGGAGCCAAGGTAGTGCACGCAGATCGTTAGCGGAGGGCTCGCACCGAAGTGCAAGAAATCGGAACCACAATTCCT
Organism: Anopheles minimus; assembly: GCA_000349025.1. NCBI lineage: Eukaryota > Metazoa > Arthropoda > Insecta > Diptera > Culicidae > Anopheles > Anopheles minimus. Next base: position 1,554,272 of record KB663710.1, read on the forward strand.
GCCCGGCCACAAAACCAACCGGAGGTTTTTCTTTTGCGCCCCAAAATGTTCCACCAACAATATTCCAACAGAGCAGCAGGGGAAAACGAAATAAGTGAGAAAAGAAAAAAGAACACCAAGTCCCAGCGTTGAGTGTAAGAAATTCTAAGAATTTTTACCCTTAACCACCCGGCAGATGATTGCTAGGTGATTTGAATAATATTGTTCCCTCGCGTTGCTGTTGTTGGTCGCGCGCACTAGCTACACTAGGGCTATTTGTGGCCGTGCCGTGTGTGTCGCCATTTCTCGCCTGCAATTTGCCTCGCCAAAGGACTTGATAAAAGGGGGGGCTTTTTTTCCTCTACTTCTTTCCGCCCGAAAAGCTGTTGCACCGGCTGCTTATAGCACGGACCAGGCCCGGCTTTGCAGCGTGTCTCTCCTTTTTTGGGATCTCGGATCGTTCGAACCGGGATGGAAATATCTGTTCGCCGTATTTGCATAATGACCGACCCCTGCCGGGTGCTAGGGTGCTTTGCGTAGCAAATAGTAGTGTGTGCCCTGCCCGGACCCAAGCTGGACAACGTTCTTGGGCTATTAAGGACAAGCTGCTTCCTGTTACGGTCGCACAGACAACACAGTAGACATTTTGTGGAGAGTTGAAGGTTAAAGCACCAGTGCAAATCACGTAACATCCTAGCGGATTCAGGTGGATATCATCAGTACAATATATCTAATATAGGAACATTCAGAGTGACCTTCCGAATTAGGATTTTAAACTCCCGGTTTTCCCGGGTTACTCATGGTCAATACAGGGTTTCGAAATCCGTTGTGGAGCTTTACAATCATATAGTAGGAGATTGCATACAGACAAGGGACATTTGCAACTCGACTCTGGTGCTGTCAAAACGCCACCTGTAACTGTATATAGAGTGGACGAAGCGCTCGACAGATTTGCCCATCGGCGTTTCAATTCCACAACCGAGTTGCAAATTTCCCCTGACTGTATGCAATATTCCACTATATAACTGCAACGCCTCACAACAGGTTTGCAATGCTCCACTCCATCCATATGCAACATTATACTTAGGGATACAGAAGTTCCATTATATGATGAAGCTTACACGATACAACTATGTCAATGTATTATATTATTTGTGGGACCCCTACGTAAGGAGAAAGCGCAATAGGAAAAGACGGAGACTAAATTCGGGATGCACTGTACTTTTACGGTTTAAACCCCATTGGGTACTAAAAAAGTATTAGTTTAAATTTCTGATTATAAGCAATACGGCCTGGCCCTTATTCAAGAGTTAGAAAAATCCATGTTGGCACCTTCTGGTAGCAATCTTCTAATGGATGTTATCTCTACAGCATACTGCGCATTTTGCAGCACATATAACACACCCGCCATTTAAAACCCGGCAACCAATCGAATGGAGTAATGTGGAATGCACCAACAAGAATTAAAAAAGAAATAAAGATAAAACTTGTTACCCCACTTATTCATGAAATTCCGGACATCTATACATCCCTGAAGGCTCCCGTAGTGCCCAGTGGTACACCCGTGGGCGCCATTTTTCTTCTCCCTTGTACCATTTATGCAGCCCGCGGTCATGGAAGGACCGAGTGTGGCGTACGGCAAACAAGGATAGGGCTCCATTTTGGTTGTTGTTTTGTTTTGTTTTCCGTCCAATTCTGCTCCCGGTGTTCGGCCGTAGTCGGACAATTTTTGCCTACATTTGCGCAGCCTATTGCTGGCTTGTTCCCTTTCTTTTCTGATTAATCAAACTCGCTCTCGCTTCTTGCTCTCGCCTGCATGTTCTCGCGCTTGTGCGCTTCAGCCTTGAGGATGGATGGAGCCTTCGTATCAGAAGGGGGAATCGGGAAGCCGTAAATAGGCTGGGGTAAAAGAACGCGAAACGCAACACCTTTCCACACTCCCCATTTAACGATAGGGAAAGATTGGCACGGAAGCCGGAGCCTGTTTCGTTGATGGTCGAGCTACCGTTTGTTGTAGTCTCTTTTTTTTTCGTTTCATCGCACGATTACACCGCTCTGGAAGGGGAGCTTACAGTAGCAGTGTTCAGGTGCTCAAAGGGCTATCCCAATTGGTCGAAATGGTTCACCCAGCCGGGGCAGCAACATAAATTCGCGTGTCAGTTCTTTAGGACTTTTTGCCTTGCCGATTAGTTCTCCTGCTCTTACATCGTCTCGGTGGTACGTTTTACTTTGTTTTACATTTCTCGTACGCGAATACTTCTCCATTTTATGTTTTCGCGGTGCGTCCACCATCATGGTGGCGTTATGTGTGCTAGCTAGTTTCTAAATATTAAAACATGTTCCTAAAAATAAAATTATTTACATAATACTTCTTTACATTAATTATTTGAAGATAAAATTGTTCTTCTTCTATAGACAGAATAAATTAATCGTGCATCCTAGATGCTGTTCTACCAACAGTATGTAGAACAGCGTTCGCCAATATGAAAATTAATACTGACCGAATGAAAAGCAAAACTGCACACAACATCAGTGGCTGTTGGAGCGGTATGCAAAGTGATTGATGAACAGCAAAGTACGCCACGCCTCTTTTCAGGTGCGGAGGATACACGGCTAGTCCTTTGGGGAAAATTTCAGTAGCAGAAAAAAGATATTGCCACCGCACGAACGGACGCAGGATATGATTCGCATTACCGTATACACCTTTATCCTTCACTCCTTGTCTCGTTATGTTTCGAAATTAAACGTTTAGTTCGTATACGTCTGTGTGTGTATGTGTCTGTGTGCAACCCCGATGGCACTACCGTCACAAATAACTATTGTTTATAGTGCCATAAGATATCGTATCGACGTAATATCTGCTTTCACGTTCGATAGGGCGCGGTTTTCCAATCATTGTCCAATTTCCTACCCTTAATCTGACGTCCGTTCGATGATGGTAACCATGCGGCCATGCGGTATTTCGATACGGTCAGTAGACGTATTTAGTAGAATCACTATAATTGCAAAATCGCATTAAACTACACCGCACATTGGCGTTCTGTGGCTTCCGGCGCTCAGAACCACGGTGTAAAGTAGATAGCCCTTAACATTTTACGTGCCGCGAGTACAGCTCCTTTTCCTCGCCTTCTGTTCGCTGGAGTTCACCTTACTGGAGCGTAGAATATTGCTGAAGCTTTTGTGCCATTTATTGGTTGATTGTTGTGACTCGTTGAGATTGGATTCGGACATTAAACAGTGAGTATATACTATTGGGATAGCTCAATAGTTTGGGGCTGTTTTGGGCAAATAACAATTCGCAAACTACACGCGGTTTTTTAACACTGGCAATGTGCCATTTGCCGAATATTAACCGTTTATATCTTTCGAACATTTAATGTTGTTACTCCTCCATGTGAACTTGGGATCCTTTTAAATCCGTAGTGATCGCAAATACCTAGGACTTTTGTCATACTTTTGTCAGTATTAATTTTCATATATGTTTGATAACATACTAAACCGCGTGCCACAACTATATGGACATTTGTTTATTGCGACAACGTTGTCACAAAAACAATTTAAATTTGAAATGTTTTTAAAGCATTTGAAATAACCTTTTTCAAAAAAAATTTACTAACTTTTCAATAAAATAATTATATATGTTGCTAGTAATAGGTCTAAAATGAAATCAGAAGCATCACTTACTTAGAGAAGTAAGGGTAAAAACATGACATGAACAAGGAAAAACGGCATAAAAAATTCAAAAATTAATTTGAGGCAGGACCAAAATCTTTTATGGTGTTTTTGAAGTAGTTAACGAATATAATCATCATCTGCTCATTTTTTCCCCTACAACTACACACTTAACCATAGCAGTTTTCTTCATAGATAAACATAAACATAGAAAACAGAAAATTATTAAAATTCTGAAAGTAAAAGTATGCAAACTTATGACCAATGTAACACGCTATCTCTTAAGATTGTTCAATAAAACACGATAAACAAGTGCCCAAATAGTTGTGGTACGCGCTGTTTAAACAGTAGAACGACTTTTGAATAACTTTTAGTAGGTAACAATAAGTTATGGATTCTACAATTTCATAATCCACGTAATATCAGTTTATCTTAAAAAACGTATGGGACACACTTTTACACGTGTCGATGAGAGGCAGAATTCAGATATCTCTGTTTAATGAGTTGAAATTAATTGAAAGATATTTTAAGAAGATATTAAAGAAGTAAATTTGAAGGATACTTTCGAATATCCTTGAAATGTACCCAATAGACCCACGAATTACTCAATATACTTCAAAGCAGTGATTCCCAAAGTGGTCCGTTTCGTCCTCTAACGGGTGGTGGGCAATATTTGATGGACTTTGATTTCTAATAAATAAAAGAAGAATTTGAACTCTTTTTATAATTTTTTTCAGTTGTTTTAAATATGGTTCCCTTAATTTCAAATATTATTATTCAAAGTTTCAGAAAACTCCAAAAAGATTTGAAACTTCAAATTTATGGAAAACAAATAAAATATTCCTTGTGTGTCCCATCTAGTAAAACACCTAGTGGCCTAGATAAACTTTTTTAAATTAAGAAAGAAATACACAAATCTTGTGGATTCTTCACATTGACGTTACAGATAATTGATTAATTTCTGCTAAATCAATAATGAAAATTAAAACTAATGAACATGGAAGATGGTGCCAAAATTGATATAAATAACACAAAGGCTATTGATATTGGGCATATCACAGATAACAATAAAATAAATGTTCCATGGTTAAACGAAGGCCCAACAATACAACTACTTGAAGTAAAATTTTACAACTCAATTCGAATAATGGCAAAATTGAATTGGATAGTAGCTACACGAAAATGCGGAAAGTAGTAGGGTGATCCGGTGGACGAGACGATAGTGAGGAGGAACGGAAGGACAGGGGTTCGAATTCAATCCGGACTGTTCCCCGACTAACTACGTGGTATCAATAAGTCTAGTAAATCATAAAGGGCAGGCATGACCGAGCATAGGGGAGGACTGGTAGGACACTTACTGTAGTAGAACTTGTGAACGAACCATTGAAAAATATTCAACACAATTTTAAAACGTGTCCAAAAGTCACAAAAACCTAAACGGAAGTAGAACTAACAGCTGAAAAATTGTAAGGCGTTAATAACATAAGCTTTGAAAGCTTAATAAGACCTGGGGACGGATGAATGAAGTATTTTTAATCTGATTGTGCAGCAGAGTGCTATATGTGTGAACTGGATCATGTCTGGCATAAGGATACTTTCCAGCAGGTTCTGTTTATTATACGAATGATAAGGTATCATGTAAGTTTGTATGAACAAATAAACAGTTATTCTCTATCTTAAAATGGACATCATATGACTATTTCATGGACAAATATCTTTCACTGGGCGGTGGCATCCAATAGTGTCTGCAAAGTAGGCGTTGAATAAAAAAGTTTGGGAACCACTGCTTGAAACTTTGAGTCCGGATGCCGGAACGATAGCGGGGCCGATCTTCAGACGGACTCCCCCTTATTAAGGACTGTTTATTCAACTACGTGATATCAAAAAGTATTCTTCTTCTATGGCACTACAACCTCGAGAGGTCTTGGCGTACCATTTCTGGCTTCCGTGACTAGAATTTACAGGATAGTCAATCCTGAGGGGAACGGCCCGAATGGGATTCGATCCCCGGCTCCACCACCGTATGAGACCGGCGCCGCTATCTTCTCGGTCGTCGAGCCGCTCAATCATCAATAAATCTAGTAATGATCGAGTAGGTTGTTACGGCAAACAAGAAGAATTTTGAAGTTTTTCAACACATAATTTACAATTAAGTATCAAACTTCACAATTTGACTCTTTCAACATCCCAATTGTATTTTTTATGACATTCGGCTTTTCGCTAAAAGAAGTTGGCAGCGCACTACAGTAGAGTCGTGATATCGTATCGTATATTGTATCAGAAACATGTTTATATATATGTTACAGTATGAAATAAACATACCTTGCTGGCTTATGATATTCGCACAGATATTCATATCTAGCATCGGGAACCGGAACTCTACATTAAGAAAGAAATGAGAATAGTTAAACAAAAAAACATAATTATTGCTATATCCAATACTGTTACTATAAAGAAGTTCGAAATTTATAACCGAAACGAATCCTAATACAAGCTAACAGCACACAGGTTGATTGGGTAACTTGTAAACAAACATATCCCTATTGAATCTACCACGTTTCACAACTTTCAAGATATTCCAACGATACTACTGTGTAATTTAAATTATTAAGTTATGACTTCCGAAGGGAGTCCACCAAGAACACACGGCAAAACACGAAACCGTATGTTTTGTGGTCATTTTGCCTCCGCAAATCGCAATGGTACACCAATTTGCAAGAAAGATGTCGAATGTAACAATCCAACAAACAAAAATACAAACCGAACGGGCAAGCATTGGGGAAAACTTAATGCACCGTTGAAGTGATGTCCTTTTTTGGGGGAGGGGGGAGGAGAGAAGAGAGGGCCGTTTCGTTCTGTTCCGTGGTGGACTGGCCAGTCCAACTGTGTGCATCTCCGCGCTCGATCGTTGCGGCATGATGGTTGCATTTAATTTCGCTTTTATTATTATCTATTATCACGCTACAAGGGCCCCGAAATACGAATCGCGCGATCGTATCCGCTGGGCACTGGACGGGAAAAGGGAAACGTTGCACGTTCGCGCGCTAGTAGACCATTGCTGGAGGAGCGAAATTTATGCCAACCAACCGCGACGTCCTTCCCCCCGTCCACTACCCCGAGTGCGGCTAAAGGCCCGGTGTTGGCACCGAAAGAAACAATTGTACACCACGTAAACACATTACACGAAACGGACCACGCAAGAAATTGCTACGGCTCGGGTCAGGTGTAGCAGCAGAAGTTCTCACTGGACATACGGCAAGTAATTATCCGCGCCCGCGAACTTAGCCTGGCGACGTTTGATGAAATGATAATGGGGGTTTTTCAACGTTTGCTTGCCCGCCACACTGTTAGAAATGAGAAGCGAAACCAGCGAGCTGGTATGCGAATTATAGGAAAGCTAGAGGTGTTATCGAGCAACTGGCAACCGGCGAAGACATTTTTTTTCATTCGCTCTTATCGAAACGCAGCCGTTTGCCGTATCGGTTAGCGCAGGAGAGTGCACGGGTGAATAATTGCAGGATTTTTAATTAATTCCACACCGACCGGCCGAACACGCAGGGACCGTGTTGGCGATAGATACCGCGGTGGAGCACCAGTGCCGATTGGATGCGTTCCTTCCGCCCCGGACCCGGGTGGTGTGATGAGTGAGTGTGTAAATATAGGTAAAGCGAACCATCAGGCACCATCCGGGTGTGTTTGAATGGCATCACTGGGAAGAGGGAAGGGGGTTGTTAGTACGGAATGGATCAGTCGCCCTTTAATTATCCCATCATCGCTTCCGCCGGGTCCGTCATACGGTTACTGTCGTTTGCATTAGTTCCATTTCAACGACATTCGAGTCGAGATCGTTTAATCGTGACCCATCGTTACCGTTTCGCGCCACCCTGGTTTGCGACGGTGTATCTTTGGGACAGCGTTCGACTTCGGATGCTTATTGGCAACTGTTTGCCTACCCGTTTTGCTCCCATTTGCATTGCCCTTCACCTGTGCGCTGTTTTGTCGTTTGATATGCAAATGAGCGCTACGCTACATTGCTACCGTTCCGGTCCTCCTCTCGTAATCATTTCGTACCTGCTCTCGTTAGGATCGATCGTGCAGAAAGGGAAATTTTCTGCTGGTGCGGCACTCTTCGTTAGTACGTTGAAGAACGTTGATTTGCCCACGTTCGGCACACCAACGATGCCGATACGAAGGTTCGTTCCGATGCGTCCGATCAAAGGCTTAATTTCTGGTTCGGCTAATTTCTTCGGTGGCATTTTTGCGGCGTTCCCTGGTTCGGTGGCTTAGCGGCGCTGTGAGAAAAAAAAGGTAACAAGATGCGGAGAAGAACAGCTCTTTTAAAACATTATAATTTGCATCCGAATAAGATGTTGGGCTACAGTGTGTCGACATTGCCGCGGGAAGAAATCGCCGGGAGATAGCGATTATTTTTATATGCCGTACCGTTAGCGGTACAAGAATAAGTAAGGAAAACGAAACACGATTTGACAGAGTGTATGTGCTACCCACTCACATTGCAAGCACATCACTCTCCACGGTGTAAGTTTTAGCTAATCTGCATTTCAATAGGTTTTGCTTTAAAACTTCTCCATCATGTTGAATCACTGCGCAAGGAAGGATTCTCGAATTACACCAGTCGGGAAAATGAGCATTCCAAACTAAGAAACTGCATACGTAGAACGGTGACATACCAAATACCCAGTTGTGTATTGATTGATTGATGATATTGACCATATTGGTACTGTCTCGCTTGCAAACCAGCCAAATATTGAAGTTAGTGTGGTATTGATGGTCGTTTAATGCTTGGTTGGCCAGTAAAACATTCATTGTTTTGGTTAGCTTTCCTTTCTGCAGTTCCAAACGTTCCTAACCTTACTTTCCGTTTCCGGCACAGGTAAACAGCCGGTGTGTCTGTGATATTTACCCATCAACACTACCTGCAAAACGAGCACACACACGCCGTGCTACATGTAGTACGTGTTAGTTAGCGAATTACCTTATCAAGGTGCACAAATTCTATCGCCTATGCAATAAATTTCCAATCGAAAATGCTATGCAAGCACAGAAACACGAACCCGCTCGGAGGAAAACAAACGTGGAAGGAAAGGTTTTTTGACATTTGACAGCTGTGCTCGCACGCACTCACGGAATGTCAGTTCGATTCGAGCAGCTATCTCACCGTTTTTTAAATTTTCGAGCAGATTCTCACTACCGCAGCACAATGGGAAAAATGTGTGAGTTTTGTTCATTATTTACCATTTGCAAAACGCTGCTTCCTCATAGTTCGAGATTGCAGCCGGGGTTTGCGAAATTGCGAAACGTGACAATCGATTTCTCACGCCGTTATGTGTAAATTTAATCTACTACTGTACGCACATGCAGACACAAAAGCGTGAGAAATCATTTGTTGTCATTTTTCACAAATTCCAAATCCGCATTTTTCGTCCGCGATCTCCGACTGTGTGAAAGAAGTCATGCACTTGTAATTTAATTCAATTGAATTGGATAAAAATTGTTATAGGAGCGAAATTTTAGCATCAGCACAATTTGAAGCGTAATGCAAGTTTTCATATGGTCCAACAAATTATGAAAAGTGGGTAATCTAATTCAAATGCTTAAAATATGCGTAATGCTAGTTTCACCTGAAATGCCTTTAGGGATAACTTTTGCGCTGCTCTTTTAAAGTCAAGGCCACAAGCATTTCTTTCTGTATCGATTGGGTTCCTTTCAGCTCGCCTTATAAGTTATACATATCACGTAGAGAACGACCAAAAACTTTCACCATTGGCCGCTCTGTTGATATATTCTCGCTGCCGTGGAACGTTCTTGCAAGCCGTTTGCTTTCTGTGTCGTTTTTAATATGCTAGCACTCTATGATTATTAATATAGGACATGTAATTAACAGAGCATTGCGAGAAGCATTGCATACATTAAAAATAAAAATTGTATATAATTATAGCCATTGTGCCCGATCATATGCCGATGGGTGCGAGCTTCCGGCACGGTAGCGGGGAGAAGAAAAAAGGCATATAACTTAGCGACATCGAGTCGATTTGTCACCCAGGACGAAAAAGGACACGCCCTTGCCCAGCAGACAAATGTGTGGCGCGTACTCTTGACTATTGTGCCAGTAGTTCTGGAGCTACTGCGGGATGCTAAATGGAAACACAATGGCAGCACCCTTTCATGTGTGCGTGTTTTTTTTTATTCTGTTCAGGTTGCCCTATTGCTCTAGTGGTTCAGATGGAAAGGAAAACGATCAAGGAAGACACCGATTTTTTCCCATTTGGCACAGATGAAACGATAAAATAAATCCATCAAGGGCTCGTTGCAGCATCGTTCGGTAACGATCGTAATAGCTTTGTTGTAGTTTTACACATAAAGCGCAATAGGCATCGCACCCTTTTTGAAGCACACTTCCGGTTCAGCGGAACACTACCCTTTGGAACTTTGAGGTAGGTAAAATGTGATTATTGCTACACAGAAACGAGCAAAGGATTACATTAGGTTGTATTGGCACTATTACAAAAATTAATCACTCACAATGAAGGTTAATTTTAAGTGTAAAATTGCAAACATTATCAAAATTAGATAATATTTATATTTAAGGTTTATTTTTATTTTTGAACGACGTTATTAAGCATTGCGAGTACATCGAGTAGACCTGTTTAAAACACTTAGCAAACACATAGAATAGCATAGGATAAACAATATATGCTCAATGTAATGAATGTATCTTTAAAAAGAAGCTGTTACCGCAGCCAGAACTCCAGTCACAAAGAAAGGAGAAAAGATTCCGTTTTGTATGCGCCTAACGTATTGTAATTAGTCAATCATCGATCAGTACCGATCGCTTTTGCTGTCAGCCGACAAAGGAAAAATGGGAAAAATTACCAAAATTGGTTTGTGAAAAAAAACAACGAAAAGCTTGATTTGTTTTTTTCCTGCTGAACTGTGCAAAAAAGGATCACAGGTAGCGCAGCAGTTGCTCGACATGGGCAAATCAATCACCGTCAAGCAATATCAATACGATCTGTCAAATCTGCTACTAAGGAAACAATGACAAGCCGGTGACGTAGAAATGTACCTAGGACAAAACGAAAAACCATTTTCTTTTGGCTGAAATTAGCCAAAAAGCCGTTGCCTAAATTTAGGGGCTAATGATTTTCAGCAGTAAATGTGAGCAAAACAGAACACCAGAAATCCTTGCCTCATCTTGATCTTATCAAGCAGCTTGAGAAATTAGGCGAAATCGCTTGTGAGCCAGGCTGTACTTAAACATGATAAATTAATATTTTTTAATGGCCGGATTTTGGGTAGTCGGTACTAGAATTAAATTTTTAACAAGAGCAAACCGGGAGCCAACCATCCTAAGGAAGGAAAGAGAAGAAAGAGTTGTGCTTATGTGTGGACCGCTTGCCTAACTAGGAGCACCCATTCATAGTTCCGCAGGCTCCGTCAAGCCGTTACAGCCGAGAGTAGCGGCTGCAATGCGTGAAACCATATAATTAAGTGACAGATGTGATAATGTATTTCTGGTTGGCGCACCGTTCCGTACCGTGTCGCTTTATGCTGCGTTTCTATGTTGTTTTTTTTTTTATTTTCGTTGTTGTAGTTGCTTCTCTGCATTCGGTCGGAAGTCTATTAATAAAGCACCCAAAAAGCGGGAAGCTTGGGTGCGAATGAATGAAATAGGCCAATGGAAGGAAGGTGAGGTAGAAAATAAAAACTATTAATATGAAATGAAAATGCCGCCTAAGGGCGACCATGCTTCGGGGCGGCTGCAGCGTCCGTCGACCAATCGCCAAAGGATCAACGCGAGCCGGTGCACTACATGCCCTAGGCGTCCCAGAGTCCTGACCAGAAGGAGACGCGAACGTCCTGGCACCGTAATGTCCGTAATAGTATGCAATTGTACAACAACAACAACAACCGAGGGGAACAACAAGGGCAGAAGGAGGCAAAACGCATATAATAGACCGGTGTAAAGCTGCACTGGTTTAGACACAGAAAACCGAAAAAAAAGGAAGCGAAACACCCCGAACCCCGTGAGGATCTTCAAGAAGGGCGCAAATGGGCCGTTTCCGTATCGAAGCATGGGGTGGAGTAGGAGGGCGGATACCGAAGGCGGATCCGGCGCACACACGGGGCCTCAGGACTAAATTATATTCATGGGCCATTCGTTCGTGCGTTGCAGCGGGACGGAAGGTAAACTGAGCCGCCGTAGCGAAATTGGTTCACCGTTTCATTGTTGAATGAATGCTGCGATACTTATCGATATATTAGTGTGTCAGATTCGTTTTCGATGGTCGGTATTTGTTGGGTGGGTGAGGGTTGTTGGTTGAGGGTAGGGTCGTCGTCAGTGCCGTTGACAAATTGGTTGAGTGTGCCGCGGAACGACGCCCACCAGAACCGTTCTGCATTCGATGGTCGTTAAACATTCGCGATCGTACAGTAATTTAAAAGCCAACTGTCAAACGAAGTAGAGCACTAATTAACAAACAGTGTTTTGTAGGAGCGATTCAGGCAGAATGAAACGGAGTGAAATATGAGAAATAAAAGTAAATACGCCTTAGAAACGAGTTTGAATTAAAAAAAACCATTGGAAGAAGATCTCAACTCTGAAACTAGAAGTTTAATCAACTCATTTCAATAAAAAGGATCATAGATTGAAGATAGATTATGAAAATTATTGCGTATCATGTCTTTGTGGTATGAAAAAGCTGATAATCATTCTAATATCGTTATTGCCTACATTTAGGCGTAATGAATCACTGAAAGCACTAAACTATCAGGGAAACTAAAGGAGCTTCTTATGGTAATTTTACAGTTGAAAAGGCACAAACAATATCTCGTTGGATTAACAGGGATCCAAGATTGAAGTTCGATAAAATTATGAAAATCATAAAAAAGATGATCATCACTCGATGCCTACATTTAGGCGTTATGAATCACTACTAAACTATCAGGAAAACTTAAGGAGCTTCTTACGGCTATTTTGTAATTGCAAAGGCACAAAGCAGAATTGAATCGTTGCTCTGTGAAAGCAGATATCTTTACCTGTGCGGAAGTCTCCCAAAAGAGCACCGGAAACGCATGTCAATGGTCTGAATGCTTGACAACTTACCTTATGCGATCGCAACATTTGGCAGCGCTACGAAAAATGTCAAGTAATCTTTTGTCTGCATCTTGAACAATATCCACGAGTGTTGCCGTACGGCCAACCGTTACCTATTTGGAGTAACGAACGCCCATGAGCGTGTTGCCGTGTGGCCGTTGTATGGCAGATTTGAATAACATCCCGACATCCAAAAAGTCTTGTGTGTTATCCGAGATGATGGTTTAACATTAGCACCTGCTCAAGCGACAAGAACAACACACGCTACGGTTCTCGCCTTGCTACAAATCGAGCTGTCGCGATTCACACAGCGTAACCAAGCACGAAGAAACGGGTCGTAACACCGTCCAGCAAAGGCACATCTCCGATAAATCATTCACCCCGAAGGTTTGACCTTTTTTTTTGGGTTCCGATCCTTTTTCCAACCAGTGTGTGTTTGGTCACACCGGTGCAGACCCCGTTCCGACAAAGCTCCATTTAGTGTCTGTGTCGCTGTTTTGTTGCTTCGTTTTACTTCACTGTTTTTTTTTTGCGATCCCGCTTGAGGATTATTTTAGTTCCGGTCAATTAAAAATTTGTTCAGATCGTTTGAACCAAGCCGATCGGAATGGTTGTTTTCCCGTTTCCCGGGGTCCGTTTGTGTCCACTTCGTACCCGGGACTTTGGGTTACGTTTGCACCCGGGTCCCATCAATAATCGGTCGATATCGGTTTTTCCCTGGGCAGCGTGTGGTCATGTCCACTGGCGCCAGCATCCTTTGGATCATCTGTCATCGGTCTGGGTCGGGAAAATTGGGTCGTCTTACAACCCCGTGGTACCGGGCACCTTCCGTCCAGACTGATTTATCGCTCGAAATATTTAACAACAAAAAAAAACGATATCTCATCCAACGAAAGACTTGTTCGTTTGTCGGCATTGACACTAATAAGTCCCGGAGTTTTTTTTCGGTACTTATGAATGTTCGACAAGGTTACTTAAAGAGCATAAAAGCAAGTGCTTTGTTAATATACTACTGGAAGGATTGTTGAAAGACTACTGCAAGTCGGAATGTCTTCTTCAGGTCTGAAAGTCTTCTTGCTGTCTGAAAGACTTATTGACATCTGAAAGACTTCTTGAAGTCTGGAAGACTTCTTGTTGTCTGAAAATTTTCTTCAAGTGTGAATATCTTCTTCAAGTCTGAATGTCTTCTTCAAACCTGAAAGTTTTCTTCAAGTCTGAAAGTCTTCTTCAAGCCTGAAAGACTTCTTGATGTCTGAAAGACTCTTGAAGTCTGAAAGTCTTCTTCAAGTCTGAAAGTCTTTTTCAAGTCTGAATGTCTTCTTCAGGCCTGAAAGTCTTCTGCAAGTTTGAAAGACTTATTGATGTCTGAAAGACTCTTGTAGTCTGGAAGTCTTATTCAAGTCTGAATGTCTTCTTGAAGCCTGAAAGCCTTCTTTAAGCTTGAATGTCTTCTCCAATACTTCTGCAAGCCTGAAAGTCTTTTTCATGTGAGAAAGTCTTCTTCAAGTCTGGAAGACTTTTTGAAATTTAGAACAGTCTGCAAGGATTGTTCTTGTTCAAAAAAATTTGTTAAAGGCAAAACTTCTAAAAAGCTTTAAAGGATAACTACATTACAAAAGAAGTACAACATTACTAATACTCTCTCTCTCTCTCTCTCTTTATCTCTCTCTCTCTCTATCACGTCTATCATGTAATCTTTGCTCAACTTCGAAATTCTAAATAACCGTTAAAGTAAACCTTCAGCTGAACGATATGGGACCACCGAAAAAATGGCACAGCAAGTCCAAAACCCCTTGGGTGCACCCTATCCAACTACTCTCACCGCGTACGTCCCGCTGAATCGGATGTTCTGAAAGGATTTGCCCATTTTGGCGCACGGGCAGGTGCTGTGTGGAACCTTTACAGCCACCGTTGCGGCAGTGCGCCCTTTGGACGGACCTCCCGGCTAGATCTGCACCCAAGCCCACCATCCCAGCATATCTTTTCATGCCCTGAACAAATAGAGATTTTTCACACCGGTTCCAGAGATGCTTCCGGCAGGAGCGTGTGCGCGCCCATTCCATGCCAGCGCTCGGGCAACAATTATGGGTGACGGTGACTTTATTATTTGTTCTTTGTCCCCTTCGGCACGCTGATTTGGTAGTCTCAAGCGGACGGCGGGAGTCTAATCAGGGGGCTGTACAAAGGGGGCCGTCCAAACAGGCATTCTCGAGCACGGGCAGCAAAAGATCACAGCGTGACTTCTTAACGGTGCGTTCCTTACCCTGCCCGGTCAGCAGGGAAACGCATCTGGAGCCTGGAATCGGTTGCGTACCGTGCGAATGGACACGCACGTGCTTACCCCGTGTAGTCTTCGAACATATCGGCCCAAAACGGCCGTGCTGTGATGTCTTGCTCCATTCCCGGCGATCCCGTTGTAAAACGGTTGCGGCTCGTCGGTCGTAAAATGGGTGATTTCGCACTTTTGGGTTTTATGTTTACCGCGCGCTGTAACTTCAGGCGTGAACAATGAACACAACAATCTTACTAACGACATGCAGACTATATTGCCACCGGGGCGTAACGGGGATATTCTTGAGATTTTTATTTTATATTTTTGCCTTCCAATTTGACATGTGTCATCATTCACGGTGGTGGAAAGGAAAAGACAGACCGAAGGAGACACGGACAAGAACGTGAGGAATAGCAATTTGTCATTGCGGTTTGTTTGTAGAGCGCTTTACGACTCAACGCCAATAAACACCGAGATTTGATTTTTAGCAGCTGTAGAACAAGATTCTTCCACGCGGTAAAGTGCGTAAGTTCACTTGAGATAATATTTCACGCCGTATGAAAATCGTATGAAATAAATGAGTCGCTTCCGAATGCATACTTTCTGTAACAATGACACATTTTAATGCGAAGTCACAATGATTGTATGCAACTTTTTATCTACATTCCGAGTGTTAAATATTGTAGTGGAATAGCGTTACTATTTAAAACTACACATAGGAACTTAGTAGAAAAGTATATTAGTGTATTAGTGTATTAGAGTATCGAGTGGCAAATCTTTATCAACCGGGAAAAATTATCCGACTTTGAAAAGCAACAGGATTTTTTTTATTTGTATTCGTTGACATTTCGTACAATTGATTATCGGATGATTTCATATTAAAATGCTTCATTTGGTTGAATTACAGAGTTCGATAGGGGTGAATATGAATTTATTAACATAATATATGACATAAATTTCCGTTGAGGAACTTTTAATTACACTATAATCAGAAGATGAACGATTTTATTTGTCTTTAATTAACTAATTTTATTTTAAATGAAATATTAAAAATGAGTTTCAACTCTAATGCGTTGCTGTAAACGACCCAGATCGTAATCGTCGACGTGTTATACCAAAAGATGGGCAAACATGACGAAATAGGACGTTACCCCAAAAAGATATATGAAGAAATCGTATCATGATTATCGAATCGGTTTAATTAGAATTTAGTATGACCATTGGTTTATGGCTTTAAATATTCACTCTCAATCGTTTGGTGCAAAATAGAGAGAGTCTCTTATACATGTTAAGATGAATTTTCGTAACCACAGCCTACTATGATTAGTTAGGAGATAAGACGGGGACACTGTGGAAAAGAGGGACACTGTGGAAAAGAGGGACACTGTTTATAATTAATGGACAAATATTATGGGGGAATATTTTAACAATGCAGTATCAAAACTGAACTTGTATAACCAACATTTAAGATTAAAACCAACAGATGAACATGTCATACGAAATATGTTAATATTGTTAAAAAAAATAAAAATTTTCACTGTACGCACTCTGGTTGATGTAATTTTACAGCTACCGAAAATAAATAAAAAACCTCGAATTTATTGTACTTGCGGGGAGTCTCTTATAATAGTCCTGATTAAAAAGCATAAAACTGGCGAAAAATCGGTAATGATATCAATACAATATTTTGCAATCAGATAGTTTAAACAACAGACGTCAAAGTGGGGAAAGACGGATGTTCCCTATTGTTCCCTATTTTTTATGGCAAGACTAGCTATATTTTCAGCCTTTATGTTTGTATCAAGTTCTGTGTCAGTAGAAATCGTAAAAATATAGACACTGTTTAAAATTTCCAAAGTTTATAGTAAGTTTCCATATTACCTTATCCTTATTCCTTAGTTATCTTATCGAACAAATTAAAATTACAAAAAAGGAAGCACGTTTCAATCGAAATAAAAACAGACAATTTTTTTTGGAAAATTCAATGTATTGATGATTATTTTTATGAATTAATGATATAAACAAGTCTTGCAAAATGTTTAAGTCACATATATTTTTCTATCGAGAAATTTCCCCTAATGATTCTTAAGGTGTCCGTCTTCACCTACTTTCCCCTACCTGGTTTGAAAGGGATTAAATGATTTTTGTTCGAAAACTGCCAAATAACTCTACGGTGCAAAAATATCAGGAAATAATAAGAAGAATGATACCGTTTTTGGCAGAATGATTCTGAAGATGATGAAGAGCGGCCTAGCATCTTTGATGAGAGTAAAGAAGAATTTTATAGAGTCTATGATGAGTTGATTTGTTTAAAATTTTGTTTTATAATCGACGTAATTCGTTGTAAACTCGTCTTAAAGTTAAATTTTCATATTTGCATATAATAGTTAGCAAACAACGTACAAATTTGAAGTTAGGAAATTGTGCTTTTAGAAGAAATTATTACGTAGCCATTTTGATTGTAGCCCGTGACACAAAGAAAAAGTATCATTCGTTTTATATATGTTTATAAAAAAAAGCCGTGAAATACAATTTTTTCAAAATATTTTCATTTAAAAGTATAGTAGCATACTTCACTAATATTCCAATAAAATGTATTAAGTTAACGAAACGGGGGAAAAAACATCCATTCAAACTATGCTTGTTGAAACGTTTTTCGGTCATTTTACTCGTCCTCCCCTACCACATTTTCCCATTTTTCCACACGCCGGCATAACAAAAACAAAAAAACAACAACGCATAAGCCCCTCCTCCTTTTTCCCAAGCGCGACGTGTTTATTTTCGATGTTTTGTTGTTTTTGTTGTTGCGTGTGACTGCGCCTTGTTTTGAATATTTGAATTGACATTTAGTCGACAAATGTCGATTTTGCCATTTTTGTCGCGATCTTAGTAATGCACAACATTTGGATAGAATTTAAGGTAGAGCAGGAAAAGCCCTTAAACGTTTGTCTTTTTTTGGGTGGTAGAAAACAATGCAAATGCAAAAACAAAAAAAAACATGCCTTAACGGTAGGATTAGCAGTAACGGATTTACTGTTTGGTTATCAACATTCTTCGCTAATTCCGGGCACCGTTGTGGAATGTTGCGGTTTTGCTACCAACAGGGAAAGAAAGATTAAAGATGATTATTAAAGGCGAAACGGGATTTTTCGGGATGCAAGGATGAACCAAACGCAGGCTGGCGCCAGCTATCAATTTTATCACCCTCATTTAGAAAGCAATACTATTACCCGCTAGCAATAATACTAACCTTGGGGGTCCTCCGTTTCCGATATCCTTGTGCTGTCGGGTTGGGCAAAAGGGATCTGTTGTTTGCCCAATACCAATAATATATTAGATGCGTGCATATTCATGACCGAAAGGCAAACAACAGCAACAACAAAACTGTATATGAAACGAAAATAAACCCTGCCTAAAGGCCATTAGGCATCATGGGTCATCATTAATGGGGGTTCGATCTTTTTGAGCCGAGCACGATAATCGATTCGAGGTGCTCAATCATCGATCGATCGAGATACTGTAGGTGGTGTGTGTGTGTGTGTGTGTGTTTGGGCTCTTTTTTCTCATCCTCCCTCCCCCCGTTCCTTGGTGAGGATCGGTTACCATTTTTCCACCACCAGGACAATTTTGGGCAGATTTTCTTGGATTAGAATTTTCTATTAGCGCTGCCCATTTTTGGCCCGTGAGCCCAGTTATGTGGTGTGCACAGAAAAAAACAATGCACACATCTACCGAACCACCGCAGGTGAACGGAATGATTCGACAGTAATCTGGTGTACCCCATAGAAAGCACTGGAAGAAGAAGGGGAGGAAAAATACGGCAGCCAAAGTTCGGTCAGTTTCGGGCTCCAACAAAACCGTGTGGAATTATGAATTTCTGCGCCATAGATCTAAACACAGGACACAGGGAGCGACACGCGGGCCGAGAGAGAGAGAGAGAGAGAGAGGGACGAAGAAAAAAAACAGAAGAAAGAATGCTTAACTCTGGCTCCGGTACACGGCCATAATGAATGCCTTTGGAGCCGCCGGATGAAAGTCTCCAACCTCATCATCGCGCCATCGAGCAACTGAACAGGAGGGGGGAGGGGGTGGGGGGTTGCCGGGTGAAAGAATCGAACCAAATCGATCGCAAAACGCAAATCACCGTTCGGTCGGTGTCGGCGTATGCGTATGTGGCTACTACTTCTAGCGCTCGCACTAACACGAAAATCGACGAAAATAACAAGAAAAAAGAAGGAAAAGAAAACCCAAAAAATAAACTCCACCAACAATAATAATAATTTTGGGGGAAAATATGCAAACGGGGAAAAACGGCACGAAACGGGGGAGGGTGGAAAGGGAACCATCTTCATTTCTCTCTTTTTCTTTTTTCTTTTTGGCAGTTGGCGGCGTCAGGGTGAAATTGAGAAAATGTTGATGAGTGAAAATTAGAGTTCTCTTTATTTTTTGCGCTCGTGGAAGTCTATTTTCCCTTTGGCCACCGTCCAACAACCAGCGAGGAGTGGGGGGGGGGGGAGTTGGGTGGGGTTGAAGGAGTTACCTGTGGAGTGCGTCACCCGGACCGCTACAATTCGGAGCGTTCCCATTCGGTGTCCGGCTAGAGCAGGGCACCGGGACCCGATCGTTAGGCAGATCAGAACGTGAGCAGCAGAATAATTTACTCACCCCTCCCCCCCCCCCACCAAAAAAAAACACACACACACAAAGAGGGACGGGGGAAAAGAGGATGAAACGGATGGTGGTAGTGATGCGACGAAAATGGCTGCAACCTCGCACCCCGAAACTCCAAACCGCAGTAAATAATAATTGCGTGGGATCCTGCGACCACGGTGCGATGACGGTGTTATACGGTGCGAGCCGTGAAAAAAAGAACAATAAAAAGAGTAGCCCACGGGTTGGTCGGTGGCGTCCGGGGAGGGATGGACGAGGGGAGGGGGGGGGGGATTTGGTTATTTGAAAATTTGCCGCCGAATCATACTGGTGGCGCCGGGAAGCCTTTACCCTTATTCCCAATTTGATGAGACCGTAGACCGCTGTGCGTCTATTATGCGCCTGCCGACCCTTAAGGGGAGGTTAGGGGGGGGGGGGGTTACGGGCGTTGGGGATGGATTCCGTTGGCTTAGTTTATTCTGTTTTGAAATGGTGGGAAAGCCGCCCGCCCCGTTAAGCTTCTACTTGGCTACTTCTTGCTTCTGGACAACACATTTGTGTGTTTTTTTGGGGAGTTGTTTTGGTTTAGAAAAGGCTACCCTATTTACATGGTTGCTTTATTCGTTACCTCAAACTGATAAGCAATGTTGTGTAGTACAGACGGGAATAACAACCCCTTTCAAAGAGTTTATTCACTCTTACTTCTTCCTCATTGGGATTTAAATCTTTTAGCAACTCTTTCGGGGCACGTTTCAATCAATCCCACTCAGAGGGAGTTGTAAGTCGGCACAGATATTTAAATCCCGAAGAGTTGTTAGTCGCCGCAGAGATTTAAGTCCAAAAGAGTTGAAAAAACTCTTTAGACAGTTGTTAGTCGCAATCGCAATAGAGTTGTTTCAACTCTTTGGGATTTTAATCTCTACGGCGACTAACAACTCTCTAAAGAGCTGTTTCAACTCTTTGGGATTTAAATCGCAAAGAGTTGCTTAGACACATTATGAGATGAGTTTATTCAATTCATTCTTTCGAAAGATTTAAATCTATTATTTACTCTTACTCTTTTCGCACAACAATAATGCAGTAGTATTTACAAATATTCGGTCTTGTGGAGAACGTCCAATACGTGGAGTTGAAATTCTGGAGGAATACTGTAGTAGGGTGAAATTGAATATCGAACTTTAAAATGTAAGTCTTGAGACGGTTGATATCCTGAGACTTTACCAAACGTGTTCGATCTTCAAGGAACTCTTTGCAATTAACATCTCCAATAATCTCACCCAGTGACGGATCAACAATGTAACTGAATGGTTGTGTACATTTTTGCATATTTTCTGTTAAAACTTTCCAACCGTTAGTGGAAGAGGAAAAACAACTGTGTAACATTTTTGTAGGAAGCTGAAGAAGTTTCAGCTGCAAAATTAGCAAAATTAAATTCAATGAGTGTTTTACACATGATATAAAAACTGCTCTTGCACTGTGCTGCTTAATGCGTGCTTGTAGGCCCGAGTATTTACCAGACATATTTGATGCATTGTCACATGACTTTGGCCTTTGGAGTTTGCGATATCTAAACCAATTGTTTTTTAGTTTATCCAAGACTTATTGCTCTAAGTTATTATGTTAATAGATTGGAATAAACTTCAAAAATCGTTCTACTGGTATATCAGCAGATGAAATGATTCTCCAAACAAATGTCAGTTGATCAAAATGTGCTACTTCTGGTGTTTAATCTACTAAGATACTATAATAGGTAGCCAATTTAATATCTTCTACAATTTTACGTTTTATATGCGATTAATAGTTGACATTCTCACCTCGGCCTTGATGACCGTATTTCTCTAGATGTCTCTAGGTTCTAAACAGAACATTTAATTTCCTTTTCTACTGCTTTCCATGCTTTCATCATGTCTTCGAAAACCTATACCTAAACGACTTAATAATTTATTAGCACTAACTCTTCGCTTTAGCACTCTTCAATAGTTTTCTGCTTTTTTTTGTTTCCTGTGATAACTGTGAGTCGATAGCTTGAGCTCTTCCACTAGATCTTTTGCACAAAGCACCCATAGATGAGAGGTGTTCTTTTGATAATTCGTGACTAGATAATCTCAGAGTAATTTTACTCCAATTGTTAAATCCTGTGGTTAACGTTGGCATTGAAGATGTCAATAGGATTCAAGGATAATAATAATCACATTCTTAGAAAAATTTAACAAAGTAATACATTAAAATGTTGAAGTGTCTATTTCTTCATTTTACGACAATCCACAAATTATCACAAGGAAATGAACAACAGAAATGACAGACTACTTTGATGATAAAATACTAGAATTTGTTAACATATTGATAAAATTCACATCCTGAATTATTTTGACAATGCGTTAATATTACCGTTCCGTACATTTCAGGGCGGTCCGGTGGCAGAGGAGATAAGTGGCGCCGGTCTCATACGGCAGTACCGGGGTTCAAATCCCATCTGAACCGTTCCCCCGTAGTGAGGACTGACTATCCAATTACGTGGTATCATTAAGTCTCGTAAGCCAGAAATGGCAGGCATGACCAAGTAGGTCGTTAGGCCAAAGAAGAAGAAGAAGAAGAAGAAGAAGAAGAAGAAGACATTTCAGCGACAACAGTAGCAACGCATATATTCGTCAATCAACAACCTCTTTTGCCTTTTTTCGTAATAGTATTTGTTGCCTCGAAAGGTTACAAGGGCCTCAACTGTCATTCCGCTCGGGGCCCCCAATGACCTTGATCCGCCACTGATCTCATCGACCTATCAATATATTCCCTCCATCTAATGTTCGCTCTATGTACTTCAAGAAACAGAATTACACGAAACACTGCTGAAGGTGATGATAAGTCCCACCGCTTACTCCAGATTTTAACACATATTTGAACTTGCGATGCCTTATTCTATTTTTTTATTTCAAAAAGCAAAAATCGTATCATCTTCTTCAGGATCCTGATGACAACTGCGTATACACATTTTAAAGTGACATCTATACATATATATCACATTACACACTTTGTTTGACACCTACGCTTGAACTCCGTTGAAAAACAAAGAGTTTCTAGCACTCTGAGACAATAAGTTCGAAACTCTGGCTTCATCTGCCCTAGTTGTACAGTACCCATGAACGTCAGATTCCCGAACGATTCTCTCTCCCAGATACCTTGTTCATTAAATGATATTTAAAAGCCATGATCTGGTACAAGTCAAAGTGTGGGGATATCAGTGATTTGTGGAGGTGAAATTTCCCAAAAAAAACGATCTCCACTTCACACTTCTTTGTCACTTTGGTGATGAAGCAAACTACTGGTATTATCGTATCTGTAAAATATTAATACGCATCTTCTATTATACACAAGAAGATCTTTTGATATCCAAAACAATCCTACCAGGATTCCTGGAATGACAAATAACATCATGGACATAGTGCTACAATCAAGAGTATCTCAACTGATTGTTAAAGCTAGCCTGCTGAGACCCGAAGTAGATACTGTGAGGACCATCTTCTATAACTTAATCCAGATCCGAACATTCAATAATGACACCACTGTTTTAGTCGCTACATTGACGTGCGTTAAAATACATTATAATTTCACGAGTGATTTTCATGCGAGTCAGTAGAATGACATCGAATTTTTAAATGCCCATTAGAAATGATAAAGAAACGATTAAACTTTGACGTTTGTTTGAATAGAACGATTCTAGATTCTAGAACTAATGGACGAACATTTTCCTATCTCTGTCGAAGATCTACTTCTTTGAAGTGCCACAACTAAAAATCTTCAAGAGATAGATACAAACATAGTTCGTATGAATTGTGTGAAATACAATTTCACGCCTTTTTATGTTTTCTTCTTCTTATTTTTACGTCCGTAATTACGTTTTTCATTGCACAAAAAAAACAAAACGCTGTAACATAACAATATGGACACTTCGGAAAAATATTGTGTTTCACATAAAATAATGACATTAAAAAATCTAAAAAGTTAGTGCAATATTATGTTCATTACTTTACACTAAACCATATTTTTAACGATTGTGTTTGAATGCATAATTAATAAGAATTGGAGATTTTTTAAGCCACTTTTTTAACATTTTGCCAAGATTTTGATCACTTCACCAACGTAATTTTCGTCTGTCAATATATGCGACAGAGCTATTTTTGAAAGCTATTTTTGCAATAAAAAACGTAATTATGGACGTAAACTATTAAAAAAAAACATAAAAATACGTTGGAATTATTTTTTACTCAAATCATACCATCTGGAATTGATGACTAGTAAACTAAAGCGCTTTTTCCACGAACAATGGCTTTTAGTGCAAACCCGCAAACTATCAACAGAAAGTACACTCCATCTACTGGTCCCGGGAAGTTAATGTGAATTCCGGAAGTTTGTAATTAATTAATCGTGGTAGGTGTCTTCCCTGTAGTTGAAGATCATGAGCAGCGCATGATATTTCGTTTACATTTTCTATGAGAGAACTGTAGACTAACCTAAGCACTTTGTTCTCATATGTGTAGAATATACGTCTGATCTGATGATTAAAGTCAATTTTATGATAGAGAGAGTCGATCCAGGATCCTTTGCGTATATTAAACGGATTTATTATTATATTTTTTATATAAATCACATTGTCTTAGGGCAAATATTGTACCATGATTAACTATGATTAATAACTAATCAACTCACATCCCTTTACACGGATCAGTTTCCTCTCCCAGGAATGCCTTCCCGTATCGAACAGATTCGTCAAACAGGATGATGTTGTTTTTTTGTGCCTCTTTTTTTCTCAATCTGCCCTAAAGGTATATTGTTACCGTTTCCCGCCCCTAACAACCGTCACCACTGAAGGGAACGTTTACAGCTGGAGAGATATATTATACCCCCGAAGTCGCTAGCGCGTGCCACCGAATGCATTTCTGTGCGAATGCACCATTTTTATAAAAAAAATAAAACTTATCACCAGAATAAAATATTACTTAAGGCTCATTAATGGCATTGGAGTAAGGAGTCATGCATTTGTAGTCATAAAAACATTAGGAGTGGGATAAAGGAGTCATGCATTTGTTGGAACAGAAATTAATTCGATGCCTGGCGTCTGATGTAAGCGAGTTGATAGTTCCGGTAGCTCGGAGCTGATATCGTCATCATAATAATAGCTTACATCCAGTCAAGTATATAACACGCTGTTTGAAGGAGAACGCAAAAAAAACCCAACGGTTAGCTCGATGTAAAACAATGCAATCGACAAGGATTCGAGTCTGCCTTTCAACTTAAACTCGCTCGACAAAGTACTTCCATCGGCTACTACTCTCCAACTCTCGAACGCTTGTTGGTGGTAAAAGTTTTTCATCTCCCCCCTCCACATCTCTTCCCTTTCCAATGAACGCCCCACGCCCTACGACATTCGTGTGGAAGGCGTTCCACCAGGATGCTGCTGTTGCGTCACCATTCCCACGATTTTATTATTTTTCCACGTGTTCGTGTGTGCTTTTTTGTTGGAACACATATTTTTAAATTCAACACCTCGAATCGAATGAACGGCTTCCGCATCTTCCGACGGACCCAACGCAAGTGGGCACTGCACTAAAACGTCGAGTGTCGACAGAGTGTGCGCGCTCGGAATGCATTTCCGTCCATCAGTTGTCACTGCACCGTTGTTCCGCAGGAAGACACCACCGAACACTGTTTGTGTGTGTGTGTGTGACAGAGAACGTAGCATAAAACATGGCTAAACCGAATATGACAAATGACAGGATAATAAATGTGTACACGACGGGTGGTAACGGTTTGCTAAACGGGGATTATTTGCGCTACGGGAAAATGCTGGTGGGAAAGTGGTGATTCTCGCCAGATCATCATCATTCATCGCTGCTGACGGTGCGGTGGTTGGCTACAATCCGATGACGATTATTTCGGTTGTTGAGGCGATCCGATAATCCGATAATTTGACTGGATTATGCTTTTGGATAAGTGTAATCTGCTGTCAAGAGCTTCACGGTGAAATAGGTAGCTTGTCTATTGTGTGGCGTGTGTTTACTTTTGAAGTGAAGTTTTTATAAAATGTTCCTTATGGTGCTCCTCATGTATTTACATCAAGACAGGATTCAACATTCTAGGATGGTTTCCTAAACAACAATAAACAAACAATGGATTTATTTGAGCAGCGACACCGGGAAGAAAAATAAATAAAAAATCTTCAAAGCTGATCGAAATTATACACTTTAGATGCTAACGATGTCATAATGTGCGTGTTCTTTGAGATATTATTATTGTTTATTTATTGTTTATTTATTGTATTATTGTTTTTTTAAGAAGTTGTGAAAATGAAAAAAAAAACAAAGTGAGTATAATCAAAAACATTTTGATGGTCGATGCGATAGCGGTCAAATTGATAAAAACAAGGCTCGGAACCTAATTTCTTAAGTTTTATATTCTATCTCCTAGTTTACTTTAATAACAATAACTGGTATTTCAATGAACTTTTTTAATGCACAGTTTTTATTTCTAAAAAAAAATCTATTAAAAAAATCGTTAAATCTTTTTTAATAAGTAGTTTCGCTGTTATCAATCGACTTGTTGTACATTTAACTTTATGTTTGTTAAGTTTATCTGGTAGCCATAGTTTAATTCTGAATATATATAGTTTTGTTGTGAATATCCTTTCTACTATGCCAAGGAGGCTGATCCAAAATATGTTTCAAATATTTGTTTTAATACATTTGAAGGTTTTGTATGTTGGTTACCGCACAATTTGCTTAAAGAGGGGAAGTATGGATGGCACGGCTAATGATTTCTTTATAATAATATTTGGGTTTTTATATGTAATTTAAACTTCTTATTTACTAAACTGTATAACGAAAATAATATTGATTTTAAAACTTTTCCATTGGGTGTAATTTTCCATCTATGTGTCTCTTCAAAGTAAGACATAGACAATAATACTAATAAGGGTGACAGGCTGAAGAATCAAACAAACATAACGAGTAGAAAAACGATTTGGATCCAAATGTCATATTTATCAAACATCCCGCGTAAAAGTCTGAAAAGACTAAAATAAAGAACCCCATCAATCAAATTATTTGTTGTTGTGTAATTTGAACTCTGCCTTTTCTTTATTTTAACCATAAATCTTTATACGAAGCCAGTTTTGAATATCTCCTATTATGTATCATTATGTCAGAGTTTTTGAATAACTTTTCTTACCATTTTCGGGATTCATGATAGTTTTAAACAAATTCACATTACATATAGAGCAATTTTTTCTTCTTCTTTATTTTCATCTTTTCTTATTCAATTCATCTTTTTCTTCTTCTATGAAAATACCTCGAGAGGTCACTATTTCTGGTTGCCCGGAGCAGGATAGTCAGACCTGCGTATATTTCTCTAGTCGAATATTTCTCTACATTTATTTTTTTGTAGCATTATGATTTTTAAAAACTTCCCAAAATTTGAATATAATAACATTTAAATGTGCAAATTTGCACATAAACTTTAAAAAAGCAATCTACGTTTTGCTTGGATAAACATATATAAAATATGTTATTTTCTATACATATAGAAAATGTTGTATAAAAACACTTTTGCATCATTCGAGAGCCATTTACAGTAATTGTAATTTTTGCCTATCTTTGTAAGTGGCCTTATATTTATGTTACACCCGGCAAAAACAAATTTCAACCCGCCGAAAGAATATTTAATATTGGGCATGCAACTCTGACCGAAAAAAATTATGATAAAACGTATTTTTTTTATTCTCTATAACTTGGAATAACATTATTATTATTACATTTACATTTAAAACAGCGCAGCCACAACTATATGGACAATCGTTTTTTTTCGATTTTCTCAAAATTCTTAAGAGATAAAGTAAAACGTTTTTCTTATAATTTGTGTGAAATACAGTTTCACAAATTTTTCATAGTTTTACTTAGGAAATTACATTCGTTTACTATTCCAGACACACCCCAAAAGCTTTTGGTCCTGTCAACAATTCGTTATTTGTTCATGTCATATTTTTGCCCTTTCTTCTCGAAGCAAGTGATGCTCCTGATTTCATTTTGGACCCTTTATTGCCAACGTCTATTCTTTTTATTGATATTATAGAAACAAATATAGTTCACATAAATATTTGTTTTAATGTATAAAAAATATTAAATTTGCAAAAGTGATAAATATCTAGTGGATATGTTATCAACACATTGTAAAACCTTCAATGAACGTTAAGCATGTATTAAAAAATCGTAAAAAAAATATATTTTATTGTAAAATAACGAAAACATATATTGCACATAGTTATGTTGTGGCGTTTAATCTTTTTTTTTATAAAAAAACGTAACTATACACGGAAAAATATGAAAAAGTGAAATTGTATTTCACTCAAATTATACGAATATTGTTTTACTCTATCGCTTAAGGAGTTTGAGTAAATCGAAATAGTTGTGGTACCCACTGTACTTATGTAAAATACTCCATAAGAGCGATTCTTAAATTTATAAATTTAAATAAACTTGAGAAAACTCGAGCTCCTCCAGAAACAAACTTCATCCTTTGAGTTTGTTTCACCGCCTAATGTGTTGTGCAAATTGCCTAACCGAAAGGCGCCAACGCGACGTAGCGTTACCACACCAAAGTAACAGCTTCAAAAGAGCTCATCCGCCTAAACAAGGTAATGCTACCCGATATGGTTCTACGTTCGGCCAACGGTTTTTGGGCAGTAATTGGAAGTAATCTTAGGATGACAATTAACGCCATCATTAGCGAAAATTAGCGACGCAACTGAAGAGGGGTCATATTTCACCAACCCCATCCAACGCACGCCCGGAAGTAAGCGGGAAAGGGGTTACTTTTCACCAACAACGCTAGTCATCAATTCTCCTAAAACATCCTTAAGTTAAGCGCCACCCTTTCCAACGAGCTACCGGCAGTTGGATTGATCATTTCACTTCAATTGTTTCACTTCATTGCACTGTCTCAGAGCGAGCGGTCGGCAGCCCGAAATTAATTCCAACCGGACCCGGTCAGCCTGCCAAAAACAAAAAACCTACTACCAACCAAGAATGGTTAGCCATGTTCGGGACATTTGAATAAAGGTTCGTTACGCAGGGGCCTAACCCCCGGAAATCGATGCCATCGGTTTCTGGGCAATGGGGGTGTTTAGCCGAAACCTAGAAGATCATTTTACGTATAATTAAAGTAATAAATCTTTATCTCTTATTTTTGTGTCTATGGCTTTTCTCGCCGTGTGGCCGGGGCGGCAGCGGGAAAAGTCGTTCGAAGCTAAAAAAAAGGCACATACACACACATACAGAGCCGCACACCGATTGTCTTGCCGACTTCCGCTCCGGGGTTTTGTTCGTTTGGAGTAGCGCGACCGTTTGGAAAGGTTGGACCCCTTTTTGGCACCGACGCGTCTTCCCGTAAGTTCCGATCGGTTCGGTACCCCGATCTCCCGGGTCCATTTGTGGTTGTGTTTTTTTTTGTTTTGTTTTTGGGATATTTTTTGTTCCGCGGTCTGGTTTCCGACGATAAATTTCAATATTTTACAAATTAAGATAATTACACCCGGGGTTTTTCCTTTCGGATGTACACCCGGGAGGGGGCGTGTTTGCTCTGCGGCCTGCCGGACACTAACAATAGATTTTCCACCGTGGTCCACTGAGGTGGTAGGTGGGGGATAAGTGAATATGAAGCGAAAGAAATGGTTCGGGTGAGCGTTGCATCCTGGGAAACAGAAAGGAGAAATAGAGTTATACATTTGCTGACCGTTGGACCATCTTTTGCGTTTGTCCAGCCACATCAGACATTCGAATAATGCCGGAATTGTAGATGCAGGGGGAAAGGAAATGAGCAGGAAGTTGGTGGTGTAACGACTCTGAAGTGACTTGTTATCAATACATCTAGCTGATGTAGAACCAAAATTATATTCCTTGTTTTGTCTTCAAACCCGAACAACTTGGAGCTGTTCCTTGGTAATTCCTTAAGTCTACAATCAATTAAAGGATATTGAAGAATCCTTCTACAATCTTATAGGATGGGAAAAGAGTAGCATCTGTATCAGAATTAACTACCTGTAACGTCGGTTTTTTTACCTCTCTTCAAAAGTAACATTAGGCTACTGGAGCTTCTGGTGCCGTGACCAGGATTTGATTTGACACCCACCCGTTTGACAGATGTTGCCGATGATGCAACTCTTTCTAATGATAGACAACAAGACCGAGAAACGATTCCCTACTGTCTGCCACATCATCTATAAGTTTGAGCATAAAAAATAAAAGCATTACCCAAAACAAAACATCACACGCATCCCAGATGCTTTGTCGATTAGGCGCGGCAAACGAGTTCGTCCTAGCTGCACCGTAACTGGAGCACTGGCGCAACGGCAGCCCTTTCCGTTTTTTGTTCCGA
Organism: Anopheles minimus; assembly: GCA_000349025.1. Lineage (NCBI taxonomy): Eukaryota > Metazoa > Arthropoda > Insecta > Diptera > Culicidae > Anopheles > Anopheles minimus. Next base: position 1,584,382 of record KB663710.1, read on the forward strand.
TGATCCTATTAATTAGCTTTTAATTAGGCTTCTCTCGTGTGCAGTGCAGCGAGCGCGCGCGCACGTTGGTGTTTGATTACGGTCCCCGGCCATCATTAGCTCCAGCAGGATGATGGAGGTCAGCTATCCGATCGAATTCCGAACGGGGTGACACTCGAGGCGTCGCTGAACGTGAACATGGTGTAAACTGTTACGGTGGTTAATGTAACCGTCCCGCCAACTACCGGAACGGCCAATTTGCGCCTACTGAGGTGAGTTTTGTTCCTGCAGCAAACAAACTGGTACTTCCTACGCAAAGGTAAAGTAGCGGTAAGCCCCTAAACGCACGAAAACCCCAAACTCCACCAGCAATGGAGTGTAATAATAATATTTGTCCACAGCAACATCCGTTTTTTTTTTTTGGTGGATGCGGTTACGGTTGATTTTTATTAAAGTCGACGGCATCTAACCCCGGTTACGGTCGAGTACCTCATGCGTTAACAACTCAAATGGATGCCATTTTGAATTGTCAAAAGCAAGTTTTTCAAGAGCAAACATCAAACTAACTCGCTGTGATTTATACGCACCTTTGGATAGCAAAGTAACAGAATTTTATGTCCTTTATCGTGTTAGACATCATGTCCAAGAAATCCTCCACAAAGTATGTAGAAAAAACCCCGAACTGACGAGCAGTACTTAGCACATGACACATTGTTTAAGCTTATGATGGACCCTCTTATGTATGCGGAAAGATTGCAGTTAGATGCGACTCGTTAGGTATTCATTAAAATGTCATTAGCTCGAATGGGGAGGCCGGTTAATAAGAAACTGCAATCGGCACTCTTTTTTGTGTGTTTTTTTTTTGTTGGTTTTTAGTCGAATGAACAAATGTTCCAGGTCGTTGGGTTTTGTTGAGGACGTAAACCACCAACCGCTGGAATGGTGTGGCAAGGTCCGAACTGTGTCGTGAATTTGTTTTCTTGTGGACTTTTCCGAAAACGTGTCAATCGTACTCGCATCAGGTCAGTAAGGTGAGTAAGCTGTTGGACATCTCGTGTAGTCGTCCATCACATAGGTTGCTCCATATCGCTCCGGATGATTACCCGAACGTTCCAACCAAACCCCGTCCGGCTATTCATCTTTCCCAACAGCGGCAAGGGTTGGCAATTTTCCGAACGAACAATCAATTTTTCATTTTCCACAGCAACGCATCCATAAAAGAGCAAATCGGTGAACAAGCGTGCTGGATGTTTATGGTAATTTATGGTTCACTCCCTTCCAGTATCTAGTGGGGTAATTTTTCTCCGATTTTTTTCTTATTTTCTCTATCCGTGTGCAGTCTACCCAGCAGGACATGAACATCAAACAAAATATCAATTCACTGTAGGCCGAACGTTACAGGCAACAGAGTGCGGTGGTGACGATAATTCCCATCCTCCAGGACCAGCAACCTGACGTGCAAGTTGCTCCCGGAAAATTCGCCCCGGGAATGGTACAGACGTACGAACGCCTGATTTGAATAAGAGCAATTTGCGCAGTGTCGCCCATTGTTATGACAATCCTCCAGCAGCTCTGACAACTCCACCGCTCGCTCCCATTCAGCCTGCTGATTGTTGTCCTGTTGATTATTACTACCCAGGACATGGACACACCGAACTGCAGCAGTGTTGGGAGGTTGCCCTGTTGATTGGCCCGACCAGTTCCTGTCACCCGGCGAATGGCGAACGATTTGCGAACGGGAAAATATGCCATTTTATGAAATAGTACATTCCGAAAGCATCAAACCAACTTCCTTCCGTCAGGAGTACGGCCACTACAATTACGGTGTGTCCACACAAAATCCAGCTTCCAGGGAGAGCACTGCACGGTGAAAAGAACCGGCAGACCGTTTTGCGAGACGCCCAGAGTTGATTGAGTAGGTAACCGTACGGCAGATAGCTGCAATCGGGCGAACAATTGACGGGATGAATGCAACCGAAAGTGGATCGGTTATTACGCGGTTTTTTGGACGAAACACCTCCACACTAGGGAGTGTTTTTTCCCCTCCCCCTTTCTTCTACCAGTTCTTTTCCCAGGGCTTTTCTAAAAGTGTTCAACACTTGTATTACGATTTTTTCCCCAACGCTCTATCTCTCGTGCGCTTCGAACATTCATTCTACCGGTAGTTTTAGTCGCTCGACGGGAAACCATCGACTGATTGGAGCTGTGTTTGAAAGGCGGTACTGCACTGTTATTGTACCGACGAGAGAATGATTGTAGCTCATCACAGACAATGACAATGACCATTGGCTTAGGTATAGTATCAGTTGTCAGTCATCCTTTTATGCGGTTGTTTGGCGGTATGCATAATTTATTGGATAGCGAATTTGATGGTTTTACTCTTTTTTTTTTGTCCAGTCTGTTGAGTTGCAGTATTGCAGAAGTCATCGCCAATATATTTTTTGTAGCTTTCGTTTATTGCTCTATAATTTGAGGTTTACATTCACCCGGTCCTTGTATATGATTTTTTTAGTTTCCTTCTTACTCACGTGACGCACACGTATTATTAAAGACAAATTATAAAAAAAATTGGTTAATTTCAATTATAAGAAAATATTCTGGATAAAATTTTTTCTACCAAATATTATAATAAAAATGTGCCCTTTCACGGTTCGGAGAAGGAAATGTCTCCCAACCAATGTGAATTGCATATTACATAAAGTTTAGACTTAAGCTAAGGTCTTCACTGATGAATAAAATAATAATAAAAATAAAAACAATAATAATAATAATAATAATAATAATAATAAAAGATGGAAAAATAACGTGTTTATTAACATAAAAAAGAATTACATATATGCTCACTTTTCAATCACATGTACCGGATTGTTTTAAAGTTTTCACTACAAATGTATTAAATTCAATTTCCTGATACGCCCACTATTCTAGGCTAAAGATGCGCGCTAGATGTACTCTAGGAATGTTTCACACTCGAGCTATCTGAAAGATCACGAAGATACTAATCTATTTTTGACAAGTGGTCGTTGTCAGATACTCCTGTCAACCTAAATGGCGAAGCTTACTAGGCTCTCCTGTATTAGACCACAGCATCGTAATTTCCCAGAGGATCTGTCCAGATCTGGAAAATAATCTTGGGAAAAAGTGATTCAGTATCAAGTATTGATACTTGGAGCACTGAGTATAAGGATTTATTATACTTAGCATTAGAGGATACCAGACCAGTATTCGTCTTAGAATAGAAAGGATTGGTGTGATACTCAGAATGTGTAAGATCTCTAGCTCCAACCAGAAACTGCAACCAAAGTTAGGTTTAACGATGAGCATCTATTGCAGATCCCAAATCTTCAAAATTTAGTTAGCGCTTTGTTTCATCAATGCTGTGTATTAAAGCCAGAGTTGGATAGGTAAAACTTCATAGTTCCAGGTGTGTCATAATTGTTATTATTCATTTAACGATCAACGTACCTCAAGGTTTCTGTCAATATCGGACAGGACATACAAGAAATGGCATTAAAATACAGGTAGACATTGAAACTCCGAGACACTAACGCTGAAAGAGAATGTTGATATTATAACTTAAACTATATATATATTTTAATGAATGTTCGTTTGTTTGTCTGGCCGAAAACTCGAGAACGCCTGGACCAATTTTGACGATGTTTTCGGATGATTTGTTCCTTTTCGTCCAACGAAGCTTTTGTAAGTATCAAAACAATACCTACTTGGAGAACATTGCTGTGTAAATTTGTTTATGAAAGTGGTCAGTTTTCTTAAACCGCTTGAAATCTATTGAAGTCTTTTGCAGACACAAAGTAGCATGAAAATGCGTGTTTCGCCGATCACACAGAATCTAACAGTTTGGAATCTTAGACGCGAGAAATAATTGCACGGAACGAAGTCCGTTGGGTCAGCTAGAAAATGATAAAACTCGATACAAATTCCAACAGCATTTGATGAAAACCGAAAAAATTGCGATCGAAGTAGAATTCAAAGCGAATACATTACATGTAAACAAAGATGTTGCAAACAGTTGAAAAAATATGAATCAATTAAAACCAATGACATCAGTGGATCAAACTGGATGAAACATCTTCAGTAAATTATATTATTTAAATCAACTCCACAGTTATAATACACAATCTAGTAATACGCAAGTTTAGTTTTACACTGTAAAATGAATTGGAAAACAAAATAATGCAATCACATGCGTTAATTCTCCATTGCTATTCAATGAAAATAAACAAGGACGATGAGACGAGTGGATTAAATAATGAAGTCATTCAATTAGACGTTTTCCATCTCGATTAGTGATAGTGAGCAGAACAGTTGCTGGTGGATTCAATTTGCTGACCGGATGGATAGTGTTCGAATACTGACAGATGGTGGGCCGAAGGCAATCATTAGCAGCTGATGTATCGATCAGCGTTTCCAGAGCATTTCGGCCATTTTCACGTTTCCCGTCACCTGCTGTTGATGTTGAAGGCGTTACAGTAGCATCACGCTTTAAGTCTCTCTTACTGCCATTCGCTACTAAACCATATATGACGTGCGGACTACACAGAAGCGTTCCAATTGTCAACTGTAAACGCACATACTTTGGAGACAAAGGTTGTTGTTTTTTTCATTTAAAGCATGAATATGTCTCCGCGTTTTGTCCATTTCCATAAATCGGACAACGGGCGTGTCAAGGTGGCTCAGGACAACGGGCCGCTAGTCCGTCCATCGACATCGGAGTTCGGTTTCCGGTTCGACGGTCATTAGCTGGGCTGATTATAGGTTGCGAATCGGTTGCCCAACGGTGGACAAGTGACGTACGCAGTTGGCTGTCTTCATTTAAAGTAGTACTTTGTGCACAACGGTGGAATTGTTGCATTTTGGAGTTGAAGTCGCCGGTACTACCGACGGCCTCTGGTAAGTGGCGCACTGGAGCTATTTCTGACCGAACGAAACAATGCGCGGGAACGCTGGTGAGAGGTCAGGGCAGCGATGGGTTAGAGACGAACAGGGGGTACCTTGTATCATTATAACGTCAGAGTCATGATTAGTCTTGCTATACACATACACACGAATACATGCAAATATAATTGACCTGAACGTACGCTTCTTTTCCTCACCCAAAACCACGTACTACTACTTTGCAGAGTGCGCTCTGGGAACGTGACGTTTTGTAAAATTTATCAGATTGCGACTGGTCACCGTACGTCTCGCATTGGGGGGACAGTCGGCGCATCGCATCAAATGGAACACATGTATGATTTGTATGCTGAATGCTGCCACTGTTTGGAACGGTTTGATTGCGCTGTAATGCACTCCAATCGAGCTGTAACATCCTCAACGGCAGACGATCAAACTCCCCACCGTAACAGCTGGAACAGTTCTCGGCTGGCAACACTGGCTCGATGTCAACCGGGCCCTAAGGACGACGAATGAATATTACATATTGCACGCGAATCCCGACCAAAACCGCAAAAACCGGACCATTCTTCCGGGTGGGTTTGGTTGGAAGAATACTGATTGAATTTGAGTAACATAGCGAACAAAAAAATAGGTACGTTCAATCGAACTGGTGATTTATCGATTCCGGGACACGGGTACCGATGGGTGACAATTACAAGATATCAACGATATACACGGTAACACACAGTAACAGTGGTTGTGCTGACCACCACAATGGGACACACGAACAGGACAGTACGGCATGCATGTAAGGCGGAATTTCTACTGCTACGAACAGTTTTTCAATGATTTATGCTCTGTTCCGAGGTGTACGGTTCGGCTTTCTCAGGTATGTTTGCCCCTATTACCGAAAACCCGAAAAGGAAGAACAAAATAGACGCCCCGAAGGATGTGTCTATATAGGCACACGTATAGCACGAATGAACAATAAGCATGAATCGGTCACTTTTTAAAACGGAACGGACCCATCGACGGCAAGATTAAAATGGATGTGCTTTTTTTCCTACCGAAAAAAAAAGCTCGTGAACAACCGACGTGGCCTGGTATATATGTCTGGCCTTACGTCAGTGGTGGGCAAACTTCCTGGACTTCAACCACCGCGACGTGTTCTATCGAGAATAAAGTAAAAACAGTAACAGTTTGCTGAATTTTAATATGAGGAGTTCATGGTTCTCGTATCCAAAGAATTCCAAAATATGTATGTTAACTTCTCTAAAATGGTTTAATTTAAGGGTGATCATTCTGATATATTGTATCTTCCAAATCCAGATCAAAAATCAATACGCCGAAAGTTGTAGAAAGATTGTCGTGTAAACTGTCGTCTTTTTGTTATATTTTTTCTTGTTCGTTGGTATCCAAAGTGATAGAAAATATTTATGTTCATTTCTCATAGCGACGAGTTCCAAATTAGTATTGATTGAAACTATTTAAGATTAACCAAACTGATATATTGTATCTTCCAAATCTAAGTCCATATTCAATACACCGAAAGGTGTGGAAGAATTCTCGTCTAAAGTGGCCACCATAGAAAGTAATGTCTACACTGTTATGTAAATAGTAACACTTTTTCGATTTTGGAACTCCAACCACTGGATACATACATTTTTCTTTTTGGTTTTTATTTATGATCATTTCTGATAGTTGTCGAGTTTCAAATTATGTATTTATTTTTTTAATTATTTGTTTGTTTTTTAAAATTAACATTAACCTGCCTTTAAGGCTCAACAATGTGGATTAAACTATTACTAATTAACAATTTGATTAATAAACTAACAAAGGCGGTCGTAAGACTCAAAACTGGAGTAACGGAGAGAGATAAGGAATAGCGTTAAAATCGAGAACGAGCACTTATGCGGAAGGAAGCGAAGGGGGAGTTATAATCGAGTTGATCAGAGAAATGGTTGATCCATCTGAAACAAGAACGGAGAGGATCATTATACTAATACAGAGTGCGTCGAGTGTGAACAACTAACGGATCAGCTGGATGGTTCAATAGTTAAACTGTTTAAGAGTAATCAATCTGATATATTTTATCCTCTAAATCCAGGTTCACACCCAATACGTCGAAAGTTGTAGAAGGATTCTCGTCTGAAGTGGTCCCCGTAGAAAGAAATGACTATATAATTAATTCAATACTAACTAGCAATATGTATTGCTAAATGTTTATCCCTAATTAATACAATAAAATAGTAACACTGCTTCGGTTTCGGAACATCGGTAGTCATGCATTTTGTTTGTGCTTTTCTTGTTCATTATTTACCCATAGTTTGGTTGTTGGGTTTCGGGTTTTAGTACCGGGCTTGTTTTGTCGCTTACAGTATATCTCCAAGCTATGCCCCTCCTATGACTTATAAGCTATTCTTCATAAATTTCCAAATCAGATCATCGAAAAGACTTGCCGACCACTGACCTAGACCAACATCTACTATGCCACGCGCTTCAGAACCACGGCACACCAGCATTGGGCTGTTTGAGGTAACGAAAGTTGAGAGTCATGCCTTTAACTTACTTCCCACCTTTCCACTTTTGTCCGCGTTAGCCCATTTCCCGCCCTCTTCCGCCTTGCTCGGGACGGGTCACCATTTCACGCCCATTCTACCGCATTTTCATGCCGCTTAGAAAGCCGAAAGGGCCGAGTGTGTGTGTGTGTGTGTGTGTGATTATTAATTTACGACACAATTTTGCTTTCATCTTTTATAACTTTTCGGATTTGTAGTTTTTGTATTCTAACCCCTCTCTTCCACCTTTTTTTTTAACTCCCTTTAGTTTTCATCGTCTTCCCCATTCTCCATCTTCGGTAACCCTGATGGTTGATGATAGATGAGTTTTGTGTGTTTAGTTGTGTTGTAAGGGCTGTTGTTTCGGTGTTGTTCGATCATATTAATTTTATTGCACCGAATTGCCGTGCTTCCTCACTCACGGAAGCAAACCGATCGTTTTATTGTCCAACAATTTGTGTGCAGATGGCTATCATCGATTACCCGCACGGAGTATAAATGTGAATCCGATGCACTGACAGTTTACATTGCATTGTTCATTTTCATTCGGGTTTTCGGGAAAGAGCCTCCTGAAATCAAGTGATCTATCAGCTGCAGTGCGTGATCGATTCTGTTCCGGGGCGCAGAATCGAGTGCGGAAACAATCTTTTATACAGCAACTTCAGATGTCTCGAAGAATGGATGTGCCTCTTCTTACACAAAAACAGGCACACATCTCGATTGGTGTGCCCAATCTGTTACTTTCAATCGCATCGGTACTGTTTGCACATCCTTAACAGATATCCCTTTGGAGGGTTGTTGTCTCCTGCGGTATTATTAGATATATTGAATGGTCGACCGGTGGCAACAGACAAAGAAAAGTGAAGCCATGAGGTAGGACGAGAAGATGACCAATCGTCAGCTATTTTACATTGCAGTATGTAATATAACTCAAACATTTTATACCAGAACATACAAAGTGGTAGAGAAGACCAAACCAAACTTAAAAAAAAATTTATTCATTTTACCATTTTTCAAGATTCTTTAAAACTCCATGTTCAGCTCCATTCTACAGTCTGGGGAAGCTTTTCCATTCAAAATACCTGTTGTGGTGGTCGACGGTAAGGCTATTTGCGCTTCTAAGACATGGATTCTGGAACCTTGGCACTGTTTACTTCCAATACTTATATAAGCTTCAGAGATACTGATTCTGTTCATAGCGGACCTTCCCAACTGCGTATTCTCATACGCCTCCCAGTTGCGGTTAGAATAGGGCCAAAAGAATTAGAACCGTATAACTGATGCGGTTCTTGGAGAAGAACGTACGAACTGCGTTCTTAAAAAAAATGATCGGTTCTTTTCATAAAACGTGAAATATTTGGTTTTGTTTTAACTTGAAGTGATGATTATGAGCATTACGTTTTTTAAAAGAAAATAAACTGAACTAGTTCACTCTAACCATACGCCGCATTTTACCTTATAAAAATGAGAAAGAACTAAATCAGTTGACTCAAAGTACCGTCCGTTCTTTTTTACCATATAAAAATGAGAAAGAACTGAGCTAGTTCACTCAATGGTTTATGCACACGACTTAATGCACATGAAGAGGGAGTTGTTGTAATGAAGTACGAACATTCGACAATGAAGTTTGTTTTCACACTATCGGATTCAGAAAATTCGTAATTTATATGGACGTGTCAGGGACGGCTCTTAGAATTCGGTCGACATTAATCGATAATTCAATGAATGTGCAGAAATCTTGCATTAAAACAGAAAAAATTCTCAAACTAATCTGAGCAGAAGTGTTACTTAAACTAACTTATAATATTATTAAACAACAATAATAGCGCCATATAAGTAATGAAATATTCGCGAATACAGCTGTTGTGTTACACTACTTTGATTTTCTGTTATTCAAATAAAAACAAAGTAATTCAAAGAAAAAACGAGCGAAAGAATCAAGATTCGTGATTCATTTTTCAAAAAGAACTTTGTCGTTCTAGTTCAAGAAGCTTAGCGCTAGTGTTCATATACACAACTGAGACATCTCCAAGTCCAAAGCCGCCGAAATCCTCCTCAAGAATATGCTCAAGAATAGTATTGTCTCCATGAGTGTTGGAGAACAACAGAGAAATCACAATAAAGAAATGCTCTACGAGTTATACGATGAACTCATTACATACGACACATATAAAACTCCAATGGGATGGCCATGTCATACGAATGACACCGGACAATCTAGACCGTAAAGTTTGTTTAGGCATTCTATATCGACAGAGGAAAAGGCGCGGAAATTCTAAACTGAGGAGAAGTGGTGATTTTTATAGCGGTTTAGACAAGATCGAAAGTCAGTTAAAGCGTTGACGAAGTAAGTAAATGAAGCCTTAAGTACTTTCAACACTATCCGCGACGGCTCTTCACTATCGTTCAAATGAATTTGGGATTCAATTTGAGCAATACTATGTTGCAGTCCATTCTTTTCCTGATAATTTCATCTCATTAGCTTTTCCATTGTTCTCGAATCACATTTAGATATTTTGATTGCCATCATAATTTCCAAAACTTCTTATGATTTTTTTGTATTCACGTATTTGTGGAAGTCTAATTTTATAAATATTCTTTTGTATATGAAAGCTTCCACTCATGCTTGTGTTTGACATTCCTGAATAATTCTGGAAAAAAGAGCGGAGAAAAGGATTCATTTAAAAGCACTAGCATCACGCACTATTTTCCTTCCTTATTTTTTGTCTTTTCGATTCGTCTCAATCGAAACCCGGCTCCTGTTGCTGCTAATTAAATGCAATTACGTGCATTATTGCAACGGCACCAGCAGCAGCAGCAGCAGTTTTGTTTCGCCCGAATGCATCTCCGTGTCGTCGCAAGACAATGACGGTGAGTGCGTACCACAATGGCAGAGTGCTAACGATATTCTGGCTCGGTTCACTGTCCACCCCGTTGGGGTCCCCCAGAGACAGTTGGTCGACATCGATCGGGGAAAAGATGGAAGCAAACAATGATGATATGCCGAAAACGATTATGATCGACTTTCTTCTGTCATCTGCCATCAAGCGGGAGGGAAAACGTTCGGAACGGTTGGTACAGTACAGTGAGAGGGTGAAAACGTTTTTCGATTCATTTGGTTGTTTTTTTTTTTAATATTTTGGTGTTGCGAGTTTGCATTTGCTGTTGCATTAGTGTGTCTGGGCTACCACTGTTGCGTAAAAACCACACTCACTCCTTTTCCGCACACCAACTTCCCAGACCATATGCCCCGTTCGGTGGACGTCGGGACGAGTTCCATCTGCGTTTGGTTGCTTTTGTTTTGCAGAAGTTACATTATTTGTCTTTGGTTCGAAGGTGGTTTTCATTGAAATGGCTAGTTTGGAACGGGAAGAAAATAGGGGTCTAAATCCTTTTATTTGCCACCGGTTTAACCGCATCCTCACTGTGGTCACCATACGGACAGGACGAACCGGGGTGTTGTTTTGTTTTCCCCCTGTGATCTAACAAATGGTGTGGAATTTTGTCGAGTGGAATAATTCCGTTTCCCGGTTAGTTAGAACAATCGAAAACACTTGACCTATCGCCTATTACGGAACTGATCACTTTATTACATGAAAAATTCGATAAGTTACTGGCAGTTTGTTATTAATTTAGCTGTTTGTTATTTTTATTATTTTTAATTATTTTACTTGCATTAAAATAAAGTTCCTCTAGCGGAAGTCTACATCCCTGTTTCACTTGTTCTTAATGTTTTACAATTTAAGCAATACGGCCTGGTCGTAATTTATGAATAAAAAAAAATGTTTTACAATTTACAATTGCTGGTTAGAGACATCTTTTGTAGCTCTCATTCGAATTCCTTGAGCAATCTGTTTGAATCATTCATGGTATTTCAATTTCAAATTATTTTTTCTCTTGGCAATCTCTTCTTTAGTGACACCACAACATCGAGAGGTCTTGGGCTGCAATTTTTGGATTCCGTGACTTGGGTTTACGCTCAACAGTTATATGGTTCTGCTAAAACATTAATTATCTCATATAACAAGAATTATCTTTTAAGAATGACTTTTAATTGTAAAGAAGAAGGAAAACATATCGGGATGTTATTTTACTAACATTAATTGATTTAAATGATTAATAAGAAATCCCACATATATTTATGTGTATTTTTTTTTATTTCTCGTATTTTCCGTCATTTCACAAATCGTAATATAACAAACTAGATAATCCAATGTACTTCGTTCCGTACATTATTTATGAATCGCCTCTAAGATTTTAGACTGCTAGATTCTGCGTGATCGGTGGAGCAAGCATTTTCATTTTACTTTGTGTTTGCAAAAGACTTTAATAGATTTCAAGCGGATTAAGAAAACGTTGATAATATCGGAAACTGTATTTTTGAGTTGGACGATTGGTCTTGAAATATCGCGTTGAAGCTAACGAAGACCTTAAGGGATTGATCAACAAAAAATGAGGGAATTATGGATACTTTTATATACTGACATATGGATTCTGTATAGCGATAGTGACCCCGAATTTCATTCCGCTCGGCCTTAAATGGGATTTTCAATCGACTTGACTCTCTACTCAGTTGCGGATTTAATGGTTTTGGGGACTCGAAAGGCCTTATCTCTCTCAAACGATGGACGAAATCTCCATCAAAGATATTCTATACTTCGAACACCGGAGACCTGAAGATCGTCGAAGTCAACCTACTCCCCAGGTTTCTTTCATCAGATTCAAGCAGGTCAGCCTCGGCTACTGGTCTTGGGTCCCAACTTTCATTCCACTAAGGGCCTCCACAGGGTTGCATCTACTACTGATTCCACTGCCCAGCACGCAGAAATTCTTAGTAATAAAGGGCGACTTATTATGGGAAATTGAAGCTTTTTGGAATTTACTGATTTCATTACGTGCATTGGTTATAGTTACACTTTCCTCTTCCGTATGTTATTGGGAACGTCAATGACTATCACTGACCACTTTCATGAACAAATTTACACATCGATATTCTCCAAGTAGGCATTGTTTTGATATTTACAATGCTCATAGCATACGTTGATGAAAGTATCTTAAAATTTCATAATTTTCCGCATTTTCCTTGGTCCGCACAAAAAGTAACAAGTCATCCGAAGACATCGTCAAAATTAATCTAGCCGTTCTCGAGTTCTTTACATAAATGCAACAAACAATTTATACAAATAAACATTTATTTTTATATGTATAGATCAAAGTAGGGGAAAGTAGGGTAAGACGGACACTGTGAGAAAGATGGACATTTCTTATAATTAATGAATGAACTTTATTTTGGAATATTTTAACAATGCAGTAACAAATCTGAGCGTGTAAAACAACATTTAAGATGCACACATCATACAAAGTATGTTAAATTTGTAAACAAATTATTATTTTTTTATTTTGCTGTATGCACTCTGGTTGATGTATTTTTAATGCTACCAAAAATAAGTAATACATGATAATTTTTCTGTAACTGAAACGTCAGAACCGAGGTTCACATCTCATCTGGACCATTTCCTCGTAGTAAGGACTGACTATCCAACTGCGAGGTATGAATAATTCTAGTAAGCCGAACAGGTCGTTAGGCAAATCAAAAAAAAGGAAGGAGATGAAGAAGATCAAGCATAAAACTGGTGAAAAATCGGTGATGTTATCTATAAAATATTTAGCAATCAGATAGTTTAAACAACAGACGCCAAAGTGGGAAAGACGGACACAAGTGTTTGATTCAATTGGGTGATGTTATTTTATGCGGAAGACGTGGGTGCTGAGTACTGTGTACTTCGGGTCGTATGGCGTAAATTGACAAATTCGAAAAATATGTGGTTATGGAATGTAAACCAGTGGATTAATGAGAAATAGGCTCAGCAAGCGTAAAAACGTATACCCTACTCCAAAACGCTTAGAAGGCATTGTGATCTTCAAATTGCAGTAAATTTGAATGTATTAATTGTTGAAATGAATAAATAATTACTAACTAAAACAGGTAGAATGCAAGTTTATTGCAAAGGGCTTATTCTATTCTATTTGCCAGAGCTATTTAGTACAATTATTATTCAATAATTAAGGAATTTATTTAATAGTTATATAATACGGTTTAATTATGCTGTTGAGAAAATATTTCCGTTAAAGAAAAACAAAACAAAAATATATAAAAGATTAAATGCAAGTCCTGTATTACAAAATGTTCATAATGCTACAACAGAACATTTACCAAAAAAAGTTTTTTCGTATTTTTGTATTCACGCTGTCAATAGATGATTTAAAATAGAAAAATGTATTTTTCATCTAATTTTATCAAAACTTCAGAATATTATTCTTTTAAACACCAAAAAAATACAAAAAAAATGTCTGTATACTTACTAATTGCACCACTATTGGTACATTTACCCTATACCTGTACATAAAAATCCCTTTTATGTTAGTACCAAGCAACATAGTACAGGAGAAAAAGTAAAAACACAGTTTAACAATTTTCAAAAATTTTAATAAGTGTCCAACCATATCAGGTGTCCGTCTTTCCCGCACCATGATAAAAACAACAAGCTTTATGGAAACCTTAATGTATTGATCATTATTTTGATAAATTAAGGATGTGAAACATGTCTTGCACAATTTTCGCTGTAGCTGTATTTTTATGTCTCGAGCTTTCCCTAATTAGTTTAAAGGTGTCCGTCTTTTCCTACACTCCCCTATGTCTCGAAAAAATGCTTGTTCTTAAATAGTTGTTGTTTGATTGTTTTATACAGACTTTGATCTCTATAGCCTCATTCGCTTCTTAAAGTTCCATAATTAATAAAAGGAATACTATGCTATAAAATGCTATAATTCTTACATTCCTCAAAAAATGCTCATCACTGCGGGTGATGATTACTTTGCAGTGTGAAGTAGACAAACGGGTTGTATAGCTACTGTAGTTTCCATTTCGAATCGGCACAAATCGTAAATCAATAGCCGCACAATCAAACGCCGAAACAAGAAATACAACGTTCACCGCACACCGGTCCCGATCCGGATGGTGGTGGTGATTTACGACTCAGTTTTATACCCTTTTTTCCAAAAACCCAGTGGCAACAGTGGGGTTACATTTCTTTAATGAGTGCCGTAAAAGTGTGCCCGTCTAGCGATAAATCTTCCACAAACGAGACAGTGAAGGGGTAAACATTGATGCGGTCGGGGTGGATATTAAAATTGTTCATCAAACTTTAATCGTCAATGGCGAACCCGAAAGTGTCGCGCAAGATTTATGCCTGCTCGGCGTTCATCAAATTTTTAGTTTCTTAATTGAAAAAATAAAAACAAACAAAACCGACCATACTTTATATGTACGGCGCAACAGTTCACAACTTTGTTTTCAAGTGAAGCATAATTTTAGTGGCGATCGTTTCTGCATACACCAACCACCCCGTTTTTTTTTTTGTTTGAGCTCATTATTCAATTTTAATCATCAGCTCATCTGAATTTCTCGTGCATGAAAAATGTATGCTCTTGTTTTTTTTTGTTTCCTTTTTTTAATTTTGGTAGCTGATTGATGATTGCTCAGTGAATTAATTAATGCGTCTCGCCCCCAACGAAGTGGGCTGGGGCGGCAGACGCCCAAGACGCGAAAGCTACCCCCTTTTTCCATCGGACGTACGGGATTTATTTTTTCTTCTTCCAGCAGGGTGGTAGTGAAAGGGTAGCAACAAAAAAAGTGCATTATTTCTGACGTGTATGCGTTTGTAATCGTCGTCTTGTCTAGGCCGAATGAGCACGCGATTCGATGCATACACACGCGTACATTCTTTTTTCTCCAAATAGCAATAAAGGAAAAGCGAAAAGTGCGTGCAAATCCCATTCATTTATATTTAAATTTATTTGCCACGTTTTAATACAATCTTTGCATGCGACGGTTCGGATGGGAAGCCGTGTGCAGGTTGCTCGGTGTTGAATTTTGTGCCCTTAATTTCACCGAACACACAAACAAACGAAACAATACACGGCTTGATGAATAATGTGCCGTTTGCTGGCAGAACGGACCCTGCTAATGCGGAAAATTCGAAACAAAAATGTGGGAGAAATGGAAGAAGATCTAAAACTCCAGACAGTGCACAAATTCGTTCTAAACAAGCTGTAGGTAATATTGTTCGCCCATTACCGGGGCCCACCTTGGTGCTGTCCGCCCGCGATAAGAATATCGGTGAAAGATCAAAGCGCAGCTTGTATGCGGCATAAAAAACCACCCCGCACGACGGCGAAGGGATTTATTTTACAGCTCAACTAATTTTACAGCCGCTGCTTGCACGTGCCGTGGGAAGGGTAGTGCGCAGAGACCGCGGGAGAGGGAGGAGGGGAGGGGGGGGAACAAAGGTAGCAAGAAATCAAGTTGCCTTTGTCAGGTCCGGGGCCACGGTTTACAATATCATTTTAATGGCAACAATAACAAACGATCCGAATCGGTATTTGTCACCAGCAGGAGTGAATTTGAATGCTTTCAATCATCGTTAAAAAAAGCAAGCGATGGAGCGCAATCGAACTGACACTGTTTAAATTAGTCGTCCTATTATTTATTGACGCCGGTTTGACGCGTGTCACATTTTCCAATTCGTCTGACAGATCGCTACCCATTGTTTGTCGCGGTGTTTGTTTTTTGCCCTATTGCTTTCCTTGTCCGTACACGCCACCGTTAAGATTTGAGATGCAAGATATGGAAGCGCACACGGGCAATAGAAAGGAGTGATAGGTGAGGTACGGTTCGTTGTTAAAAGGGCGACACATTTACTTACAATGATGAAAATGTGTTCAAGTAATGTGACACATTTATTAAAAGCATTTTTCTCCACCCGGAGAGCTAAACCGAAAGGCTTGTTGCTCAGTCAATTTAGTAGATTAGTGATCAAGTAGTAATTTGTCACTCAGGCAGGGGTTGCCCAGCAAAATCCATGGGAAATGAAATGATTTATGAATTTTTGACCCAAAATATTATTTTATTATAATTTATCTCGAAATCTTTATTTGTTTGAAGTAGCAACAAAAACCAATATCTCTCACATGTTTTGTCCCAAAAATGCAAATTCAAATAAATCAAATCAAACGGGAAGCTCTATCGGAACGTGTAACGCTGTTTAAAACAACACGCTGTAAAACTACCCGAAACGCGGTGAAGATGAAAAAATGCAAAATCGCATGCCTTTTTAATTTGAGCTATTTGGTGGATGTCGATTGCAACAGCAAAGAGAAAGAGGAAAAAAAATAAACCCCCACATCAACACCACGGGACAGACAGAACCGGGACCGGGCAGTTCCGCATGAGCTGCAATCGTGTCATAAATATTTAATGTTTCCGCCTCATTCCATGGTCGCTACATGTGCGGCAGCAGAACACCGCACACGGGGAAAGGATGAGACAATGGAGGGAACAAATGGAGAGATAATGTACAATGCAGCAAGGTGTGCGTGGGGGAAGACGATCCAAAGGTGAAGGGAGCGATGGAAAGCAAATAAAGAAAGAGAACGCATCCAATGGGAAGGTATGAACTGCTAGAATTAGAGGAGAATTTGTAAACAACAAAGACATCTAATACGTACGAATATATGTTTGTTTTGTTCGTTGGTTCTGATTGGTCCGGTTGTATTTTACTACGAAACTGGGGGTTTCGAAAGGAAAACTCCAACTATAAATAGAAACATTTTGGTAATATGTTTTACCTTATTAGAGGGCACTATTCTTTTACACTAGCGAATTCTAGAACTCTTTAGTGTTTCCTCAAGGAAGTAGCATAACATCCTCATTATTTATCAACAAAGTTGTATCACTAGTACTTACTGTACGTTAAAAGCAAGAAAGGGCGGTCCGGTGGCCGAGGAGATAAGCGGCGCCGGTCGTAAACGGCAGGACCGGGGTTCAAATCCCATCTGAACCGTTCCCCCGTAGTGAGGACTGACTATCCAACTACGTGGTATTAGTAAGTCTCGTAAGCCAGAAATGGCAGGCATGACCGAGTAGGTCGTTAGGCCAGAGAAGAAGAAGTAAAAGCAAGAATTTTGAAACTACCCTTTGTCACAAGCTCAACTCTTATTAGCACTGATATAATGATATATTCGATAATCGAAATAGATCTTATCTTATACTTCCTTTTCGTAATCTATATGTACAACTAGCTAACTTGTTCTTTCTGGATGAGTTTGTTGGTCGTGTTCTTCATCTGTTTTGTTAGAATCCGTTTGTAAAATAAACTCACCTTGTCCTAAGCGTCACAACTACGTAATATCTACAGACTTTCCCAAGGAGTCACACTCTTGCCTAATGAATCGTGCATCCGGCTAGTTTTTTCGTCCAATATCTTATAAATTGTTATAATGATTCAGATACAAACATATAAGAAATAACATTGTTGATCACTGCGTTAAAGATACGTGTTTACTCTTACATCTAAATTGCTTTGTTCCATTTGTAGGAAAGATTATGGAGCACTGATATGGAGCTGGAAACTATTGTGGAGAACTCCAAAGGGGAACTTCAACTACTGACCAGATCCTTCTCATGCCTTCTATAAGGATCCTTCTAAAAAGGTAGTAGATTAACTATTATCATTATCTTCCATTTCAAGGCCGTACAAAATATTATAACCTGCAAAAAACTCTACACAATAAACTCTCATAGAATTTAGGAATATCTCATTCCAGAAGATTATAGAGATGAAAGTAGGATACTTTACCACACCACACGTATTACGCTATAGAAAAAAAGAAAACTTGGAGATGTAATCTTCGAATACTATCTTTTGTAAGTAAATCCAGATACTCAAGATAATCAAAACGAGATCAAGACATCATCGTTTACCAGTCTCCTGCATTGCAGGTCCCTACCAGAGGATTCATCAGGTGATGGAATTCCTTGGATTAGAGATACTGAGGCTTTAGTAATACAACAAATTCTAGTCCGTGCTGCGTAGGAGGGAATGAAACGTGTCCTGTTGTGTGAAAATCAACATCGCCACTAGGGGTACATAGTAAGTATCGGGTTAGAGATTACCAAGACAACATTCAAAATGATGTTGTCCGTACTGAACTAATTCTTAAGAACTAAAGTCTAAAATATCCACTCAAGACAGCTATCACGACAAATATATAACAAATAAACCCCCAAACGTGTTTGGAACAGGAATCGTCAAGTTCCAATGTTGTTGGTTGATTATTTTACAGAGGCTTTGGGCTTTACAGCCTCATTCGCTTCTTCAAAGTTCCAATGATCTGGTTACGTTATAAGAACAACACCGGACAACCAAGTCACTTTCAAGTCATCCATCCGATATGAGGCGTACTTGTGCCAAATGGAGATAAAGTGATAACGCGTCTTATGGGCTAAAGAAAATCTAATTGAAAACTTGGAGATTTCTAATGGAGACAAATCACATTTCCCACGTTAATGCACTCCATAAGCACACTGTCAAGCGCACACCCAGCTAAACCCACCGCCTAATCGAATTTCCAGCCAGCCTTCTGGCAAAATAAACTCAACCAAAGCCACCCAAAAATTTGCATAATTTCTCAATTTGCCACAGATCGCTGATTTTGACGAGCACGTAGTAGAAATATGGAATGCTTGTGCTGTTCCACGTTTTAAGCCCATTCACTTACACATTTTTTTACTCGCTCCCAACAACAACAAAATCAAAACACAGCTTAAAGGATGAAGCGTACCATTTCGCACTGGGAAGACAACTTCCACCCAACCACGACAATCGCTTCATCCATGAGGAAAACTTCCCAACCGCGTACCGAAGGACGTACAGGATTTGCACGATAAAAACCCCAGTAATGTTCCCGCGTTTGCGGTTTCGTACCGTGTCGAGAAGTCATCGTCTTTCACCGAAGTTACTCCGGGTGCATTAGTGGCATTATTGAATAATCTTCAACGAGCAACACCCTCCCCAAGCGTAATGAAATCAACACGGTTTCGAGTGGATCGTTTCTACGCGACGTTAACGAGCTCGGTCAAACGTTACCCTAAAGGGTCCGGGCCGCTGATTGTTCGCAATTGCTCCCTTCGGCCTGCTGCGGTAGGCCATCCAGCCCGTCAATATGCTGCTCGCATTATCTATCACAGATTTTTCAATCAAGTCTGTTCCGGAGTTTTTCCCCCTTCCGTGCCGAAGAGGGACGATTGTTAGGTAAGGGAAAGAAAAACATTGTTCAGCAGGTCCCAGTAGCATTAGGGGGCAGCATAGGGTTGGAAGAAGGCAGCGTGACTAGGTGTGGTTCCGCCGTACCACCAACAAATCCCACGTGGCCAATTGAAATAAAATGGACGAAAGGATTTTTGGGAGCTCGTTGGAAAATTAGCATAATCGTGCGAAAAGCGTGACTTTAATTTCTCTTTTTAGCTCTTCTTTTTTATTAATATGTGGTTTGATTCACGATGCAATACGATTTCTAGTTCTAGTTACGATTGTTCATCGGGAAGCACATTATAAATTGAATACAAAATTGAATTTTAGATTTTAAATTAGTACAAAGTTAATTGAGATTGTTAATATGCTAAAACTTACCGTTTAAGGGACGTGTTTGTAATCTAGTCAAAGCTTTGGTGATTTCCGGTAAATATCGTATATTCATCACGATTAGTTGACAGTTTGAACTAGCTCGGTGAACCCTGCACAGCACCACTAAATAGTAAACTAATAAAACCGATTGGCCTTGTGGCACCGAAAACCGACCGAAAACCGAGGAAAAAAAAGTACACACGAACCGTACCACGAGCCATCAACTTCAGCGACTCGAAAGCGGCTGATTGATTAATGATTCGGGTTCGGTCGTTTGTCCTGGTGTTGTATACGCCGCCAATCCGCACCCTTTTTTTCTCATTCCTGCATCATGCGTTCCAGCCCACCGGGGGGTGCGCTTGTGGAACCACCGAGGAGTCGCCGGCATCGGTTTTTGGACAACATGAAACCAAATTGTTTGGTTAGTTTCCGGGAAGATAAACCGGTATACCGACACGCGCGAAAGACGCGGGCACGACGTTTCAAGATGAAGCTAATGAAAAACGGCAAACGACCGGGATGAATCTATCGCAACGAGAATGTCCGAAAGAGGTTTCTATTATGCTCAGTTCGTGTGCGTGTTTTGCTGGCTCCGCATGTGTGCCCTCGCGCACACAAACCAACTCTTTGGTTGCATGATGCAGGAGACAGAGAGAGAGAGAGAGAGAGAGAGAGAGAGAGAGAGAGAGCGTACGAGAGACGTGCGGAAACAAGCACATCGAACAACAACTACGGCCAACGATCCTTTACCCACGCACGAAAGCGACCGGGCTGGGAGAAAGATTTTTATCATTCCACGGATTCATTGACGCTAAAACCAGCAGGCTCCGCACCTAATATACCCGCGCGTACGGGAAGAAGCGACGGTGTTTATAATGTTGCCGCATTCACACCACACTGCACTTAATTTATTAGTTTTTGACACGTCGGCCAACACGTCACCACCCGTAGTGCGGATAGTGTGCGTCTTGCATCCACCGCAACCGGTACCCGTGTCCGGAATGTGTGTAACGTTCCCTTGTACTGCGATAAAGAGATGCCGCTGGTTGGTGCGTTTAGCTTTACCGTGACGGGATGTCAAACACGATGCCAGGAAGTGTGCGGAAACGGCGCAACAGTATTTGAAGTTATTACGGCAGAATTTACACGCACGGTTTAGGAAGCCAGCGGTAAACAATGTAAAACTTTCCGACGCGCTTGTTCACCTTTCGGGTGCCGTGACAGTTCTAGCGTTTGTCACTTTGTTTCGGTGTCAGTAGCTCATAGCGCTTTTCTGTCACATCTGCTTATCTCCGTTTCGGGGAAGAGTATACTACGCTATTGGGTGTGTGCGTGTGCTAATTTCTTTCATCTTCTGTTGTGTGCGCTGACAGTACATTATGGGTGTGGGTATTTTCTTTCCTTCGTATTCATTTTTCATAGATTGTCAAACGCACTGGCACGTTTTGTATGTTCTTCCCGAAAAAAAGGGGTTTTGTTTGTAATTTGCATAAAATGAGGCTGGAAACGAATGATAATCAAACAAACGAAACTGGCTACAGCACCAGTTCTCAGCACCAGCGCACACAACCAGCGTTCGAGTACGTTTCCCAACACAATGATAGAAACCGAACGAAATATCCAACAAATTACGTCGCACAATGATTGATGCGCGATCCGATTTCCGATGAAGGAAGATGGGGTAAAAGTAGCCGCACAGCGTTAATCAAAGGCAATTAGGGAAGTAATTGATTACGTGCGTCTACCAGCAATTAGCTCATCAACCCGCGCAGCGAAGCATTGATTCGTGGGTAAATAATAATGCTCCGTACGGTTTATAATGGCCGGTAAGATTAATGGTGTGCCGGCCGATGTTGATCATCCATCGGGGCAGTAGTACATCTTTATGAGAGGCGATATGCTACGCATTGAGAATGGCGATTTACCATTGACAGTTGGTATGATACTTACAGGCGGGCTTATAACCGCACTGACTTCTGGGTAACTCCAACCATTTGTCGACCAAAAGGGGGCGAACGTTTGATAGTCTTGTGGCAATTTAATCAAAGATCCCATGTTGAAATTACTGTATCACATTCAAATGGTAAACTTGTTGTTAGAATCCGCCCAATGAAAATTAACCAAGGAATGCGAAGATCCCAGTAAAATCTCAAGGAAATCCCTTGATACTTGATAAACTATGTAAAAAATCATACATGAACAGTGGAAGACCTTAAGAAAACTTCTCGAAGAAGTACCGGTAACTTTGAAACATCCGAAAGCTATATTCGAAATACATCAATGTTTTTGATTATTTTTTTGAAATACTATGCGAAAATCTGAAAACTGAGAAAAACTATTTTACAAATTAGAAACGAAGATCCATACCAGGATCACTCTAACTTTGCACAGATTTCAAAAGTAACAAAAGTAAAAGAAATTACTCGAAAAAAAATTGCACTAAACTTGCAATTACGCTAATAATCTCAACTGAGTTCGAAGTAAATATGTTCGTACATTAAGATTTATTTAAAAAATGGGCACACTTGTACGGCACTAATTAAATACTATAATGTGATATTAAGCACCATACACACCGGAGGGAACAAAACGCAAACGAGCTGGGTGTCATAAGGTGTATATTTACGATCCATCAATAGATTTTTTTGCTTGCATGTAATCATTCCGTATGAAAATGTTTGCATTCATCCTAATTAATTAAGGGAAATGGGATTGGGAGGGGGGTAGAGAGAGAGGGTGGGGAGGGGGCGGAAAAGTCGAGAACAATGGGGGAAAACAGGATCAATGGAGGATAATAATAATAATGGTAATAAAATAGTTACTACTAATAATTAAAAAAAATTATAGCAATCTCACCGCCACAACAAACTGTGACGGAAGATAGAAATAGTTCGTTCCTATCCTTACTGTGTCCGAATTTCCTCTTTCTGCTTGAACACATCTATCGATCCATTCCTATCCCTTTTATCAATAGCGAGATGCTGCTTCAACTTATCCGCCTGAAATGGGGATTGAATTTTCCATAAAAGTGCTTTAATTTTTACATTACTTTGTCTTGCGTGTGTACCAGTGAGTGTGTCTTAATTTGTATTTTTTTTTTTCATGCCAAATGTTTCCATACATGCATTTTAATGCTTTCTCGTAACGAAAGCTCGTACGTTTTTTTTGTTGTCCATTTTCCTTACTTTATGAACTTTCTCCTAAGCCTGTTGTCTAAAATGGACGCGAATTTCTTCATTTTTAGTCTGGTCGTGTTTGTAGCACTAGCTCTGCTTCGCTCTCGGTACGACTCACTTTACTACCCTGTTACAGCTCCTCACTCGTTTCCCCCCCCCCCCTCTCGTTTCCTAACAAGGTTTACAGCAATCAGTGAGATTATAGTTAAATTAGTAACCGATAACTTTTCCCCCGTTTTAGTTCACTTTTACACCCAGTACAAATGTGGACACGGTTCGTCGCAGTTTTGTAGGTTAATGTGATTTGTTTGTTTTGTTGTTTTTTTTTTGTTTAATAATGATTTTTGTTAGCATACAATATGTAATATCCCATCGCCTGCTTAAGTGGTACGTGTACACGCTCAACAGTGTATTCGATACATTGTTTGG
>KB663710.1:1610443-1776158 GCA_000349025.1 Anopheles minimus
TGCACCGGAAAAATACAGATCACTGGAACGCCAGAACCACAACCAGGATCGCCCATGGGAAAGGGGGGGTTGAGCGGGGGAAATGGAACCAGGTAGGAGGAAGGTCACATGCGTACGGGAATTTCGAGTGAAGAAACAAAGTACACAAAACAAACAAACAAACCGTTTTAACACACATTTACAGGGCGTTTCGTCGAGTGGGAGAAAAAGAAAGAAATAGAAAGAGAGAGAGAGAGAGAGAGAGAGAGAGAGAGAGTGATAAGAAGAACGAGATAAGAGAAAATACGAAATAATTTAACATACTGGTGCGTTTGTGTGCGGTGTGAACAATCGATCAAAACTACTCTATGCAAAGAATGTAACAGCATTTGACAGCAAACCAATGCATTTACTAACAGTTTGACAGGACTGCGTTCAAGCTTTTTCGTTAATGTTTTATTAACAAGTACAAAGTCCATTGAGTAATGAAGTCTCGTAATAGCCAATGTTGACATTGAAATATTGCTTATCATTCTGACAGGTTTCATACTGGTGTTACTGGAAATGTTTTTTCCACTATCGAAAGCTTCTAACGTTCTCTTACTACATGACTTAGTAGAACTTCCATTATTGCAATTTAATTCAACTCACATTGGACAAAATTGACAGCTTGTGCGTGTGATAATTATTTCTGTAACCCAAATTTATGTATGAAATTTTCATAGAGCCGGCATTAAGGCACATCAACTATACTATTTATAAGTATTGAATTCAACTTGTAAATAAATAAAACACTCTATGTTGCTGATTTATTTACAACCAACAAACAAGTTCGCCAAGATCGTCCAATGAAAGATTTCAAAATTTGCTGTCTAAGCGTTTGAGTAGACATAGAAAGTCCATACATGAAAAAGCAGACACAAACACAAACATCGTGACAAAGTGGATTTGAGATTCAGCTAATTTTAAAGAAACTTCGCGGAAAGACGTTTTACTCTATCTCTATTTGGACATCCACGAGGCTACTATACAGCCGTCACTAAATCTCTCTCAGGGTCTCTCTCATTATGATAACTGTCAAAAACACTGAGCAATCAGAACTGTCAATGGGTTTATAATTCTACACTAGAAGGCTTAAACACTGCTAGCTTTTCGTACATGTTAGCATGTGCTGATTTGTAAAATGAAGTCTTAACTGCTTAACTTCCAAGCTAATTCTTCCAGTTCAGTTTAATTCGATCAGCTATTTAAGAAATGCTAAAACAAAGATTTTTTCAAAGTTGATTGGCGATGGCAATGTTTCTCATTTCTTCATTACAATAACAAACAGATCACAAATTTTGGATCTGTTTTGACAAATTTTTGAACAGAGAACATTTAAAACAAATCTTCAAGATGATATTATTTTTTAAATCGCCACTAGATATTGATTCTTAAGTTTGATGGATGCCGTCTAAAATCTTCAGCTTTTTGACAGATCTCAATAGGAGTCCTTAGTCCAGTCTTTTTTCTACACACACACACAAACACACAAAAAACACCGAAAAACTCTTTAGCAAAGCGATAGCAGAAGGCTAGAGGATGCGTTCTCTTACCTGGTGGTGAGATTCGCCATCGGGCTGATGGTGGACGAGCTACCAGATGACGAGAGCCGCCCGAGCGATGACTGCAGTACAGAATTTCCTCCCAGTCCTCCACCACCACCACCACCACCTCCGCCTCCACCACCGCCACTACTAACACCAGAACCGGAACCGTTACCACCGCCCAACCCGACCGACTGTGTGTTCGAGGGTGAGTGGGGCCCGGACGAGATCGGGCTCTTCTTCCACGGGTGGAACCCTTTACCGACGGCCGCATCCGCCAGCGGCGGTGGTGACTTGCTGGACAGTTTGTTGCACTGTGCCGCCAGCATCGCCAACGGTGTACCCCGCAAACCCGGATGTTCCTGTGGAAGATGGGGATAAAATTGGGAAGAAAAACAAAAACAGGGAAAAGAAAAGCAGAAACAATGAAATAAGTGAGAGAAATTAATGGCATTCGGGTGACATGTGCTAAACAGATGGCTGGATGGGTGGATCGCACTGTATGACACTTTCCCACTCTCAACAGCGCCAGCAGGTAGGACCACAACATTGTGTGGTGGTCTGCGTACGTTATTTATCCCCGGCCGATCGTTCGGGAACTATCAAGCTCACAAAAGGATGTTGAAGTTCTCGTAACAGAGGGGTTTTTTGTTGTTCTTTCGGAACCTTCTAGCTGTTAGCTTTAGTTTTCGGTTTCAATCAGTGACGGCCACGGACGTACCGTAGTAACCGTGAGACCCGAAGAGCCGGCGCTGGGGCCGTCCATCATAATTCGTCGGCTGATTATAATTCGTTTCCGACGACGGGGCTTAATTCACAACTTCCTTGCCCGGAGTCGCGGCGTCAAGGAGCGGGTCTTTGTTTTATATACGAAAACCCAACCCCAATAGCATGACTCGGCCCGAAACGGAACCCATCCGAAACAGGTGATTTAATGGGCTCCCCGTGATCAGCGGACGGGTTTCCCCTTTCGCCCAACACCCCCCCCTCCCCCTTCCCTTGCCACTGGCCTCTAGCGCCGTGCTCTGCGTGCTCGAAAACGTTCGCTCAACGCAATGAGATGAGTTTATGGGGATTTCGTGTCGTTTTTTTCTTCTCTCTCCTTCTCTCCCTTCTACTCTCTCTCTCTCTCTCTCTCTCTATTTCGTGTTTTTGTTTTGATTTTTCCGTTCCTGCCCAAAACGTGCCCAAGGAAGAATTTTGGTGGGTCGTTTGCTTTGGGGTGTGCGCCCCCTTTATATTCTACTTGTGGTCCTTTCCCGAACGGGGTTCCAGGATTCTGGTCGGATCTCGCCTCTCTAAGCACTTTGTTTGGATGTGTGGCTGTATGCCTTTTTCCTCTTCTCTTTGTTTTGCTGTCTTCGCGGCACTATTAAAGGATCGCAATGGAACGCCCCGGGGTGCATATGGTGGTGGGTAAGCGGACAGGTATTCGATTTTTATGGTCCAATTTGGTTTATTTGGTCTCATACTGTCGGCTCGGGTACGAGGGGGGGTGAGGGGAGGGAGAGAGGGAAACTCATTTACAGCTTCCAAAGATCGTAAAACTAAACGGTCTAACCAAACCGTCGCACCCAATCAGTGGGACCACTATGATGGAAGGTTTTAAAATCATCGCCGACATTATAAGGCCAAATTCTGTGTGCGAGAGAAAATTACTGGTGGAACGGGTGGAACACTCCACACAACACTCATAATAAACAACACGGAACACGATCCGGGGGCAGCCAATCCTTTGGACGAGCGCGGTTCGTCCGATTGTTTTGGGAGATGAGAAATTTATCAAATTTTGACACCATCTCGGACGGAATTGATGAGGAAAAAGAAATTGATTTAATTGCTTCCTTTTTTTCCCGAAGGGGTGAGGGGGGGAGGGGGCGGAAGGTTTTGAAGGTGTGGACAAAGGAATTCCTTTACCGGATGCCGGATTGAAAAATGTCTGAAATATCACCATATTGACTAGTTGCTGTCTTTTTGGAGCGAGACATGCAGATCCATATTGCATCAGGGCACGTCGTTAGGAGCCTTCAGATGGTCACGTTGGAATTCTCCTTCAAACATGTACACATACACACTCACAAGCACACGCTCTACGTACTGGCAATCCAGCCGGGGTCCCCATTACACATCAATCGCCGAAGATTACCCGCGGGCCAGGTTGGATGGTGCAAACGCCTTGTTTATCCGCTCCGTACAAGATTCGCTTTGTTGGTGGTGCGGACGGGCGGAACAGCGCTTGGGAGGTGAAATGGTGATACGACGTGAGCAGAGTTGGTGGAGCAATGGCAAAACAACCCGTCAAACCGGTCCCACCCCGCGCAAAGGGTCCCGGCTGCTGCCCCTACACACTCACTCACACACACACAACCGGTACGGTGGAAGGGCCCCGTGTGACGAATGATGAATGTATTTCTAATTGCAAAAATGGTAAATCGCTAGAAGGTGGATGAGAATATTAATATGAGCGATAATTGCATTAGCGACGCGACGAATGGCAGTTGTGTGCGCACGTACGGGGTGCCCTGCTTGACGGGGAGTTTGGTTGATGCGCGGCTTCGAAAGGGATCGAATTGTGCAGCGGCGACGATTAAAACCCTACCGCCGCACGTAAGATTGCTAGATTGCTACATGTAGATAAAAAATGTATGATATTCAAACGTGGGCAGCCGGTGAGATAAAGGCGGAACAGTGCACCAGTCAACTCCCGGTTCTGGTTTGTCGTTAGCCTTGAAGGATGGTGAGTGGCAGAGGGAAAGGGATTTATAGAAGGTGAAGAGGGCGAAGGGCTGATCATTCAAAGCACCTCGCGTTAAGGGTCGAAGGGTCGCGGAAGGAATGTTAAAGGTTAGCAGCAAGTTGTGTCGTAGCGTTAGTGGGACATCATATCAAGAAATTTACTTTTCTAACATGACGGGTCCAGTATTGTCAACAGAAATTGTTTGTGAGTATTCTGATAACTTCAAAAACACGATACGAATATCCCAAAAATATCTTGAGGTTTCTTTTCCCCAAGCACATTCATTCTGAATACGATTCTGAGATGTATTCGATTGGAGGTGAAGATTCCAGATTCAATACAGAACTTCTGAAAATACTGATTAAATGTTTTTCCTGCCTGATCTTGAGATTTTCCTATCTTCAAGGAAATGCATTCTAGCGCTCTTTGAAATTGACAACAGTAGTATGTTTTTATATTGCGGTCGTGTTTAGGTTATAATATCTAACAATATCCTCAAAGATGCTACGAATTCGTGGATATTGGTGACGTAGGAATACACTTTGGCGATGATCTCACAGCATCTGAAGACACTGACCAAAAACATCCGGAGATTTCGTTTCGCCAACCAAACGCAATCTAATGTTCTTTGGAGTTGACATCAGTAGTATGATTTCTCATTCCTCATTGTCAGATGCTTCAATATCTACAACTGAAGATGAAGTCTCAAGACTATGGATCATAGTTCTTCACTGGTGACATCGGAGATGATCTCCAAACTTCTGAAAACACTGAGCAAAACTTCATCTTCTAATATTCTAATGAATATCCTGAGCACCCTCGGCATTCGTTCATGTTGGGTTTTCTCCAAGATTTTATAATAAAAAGAACGCTCCTACTGACTACCAACAATCATTTATAGAGTATATAGTAGTATGTTTTATATTAATCCCTTGTTTAGGTATAGGCTTCAATATATTCAGCTAGGGATGAAGATTTCAGACTATGTGTCTTGAATATTGGAGACACTTTGGTGATGAGCTCACTAGATCTGAAGACACTGATCAAAACCACCTTGCAAAAAAAAAGCTAGCTCATCTCGAATAATCAAGCGAATATCCTGAGTAGTCTTGACTTGTTTGATCTTCTCCAAGAGTCCGTAATAAAAATAACTCCCCTATCAACTTCCCACAATCTTTTCACAGCCCATCATGTGCGCTCGATTTTGTACAACAAGCCATTCATAATAGTGTCGCACTCGTGGAATCTTCACAATCGACCAATTAATTAATTTCACTCTTCATTAAAACAATACATCTCCATAGCGCCACCCGCCATATCTTGGCTTGGGCATTTTTTTAGTTTGTTGTGTTTTTTTTTAATTTGCTCAAGTCTTTACCAGCATCACTCTGCTGCCACATTGCATACCGTTTTCCAGTATATCCCCTTCCCGCCGTGACAACTCTATCCTAACGACGTATGGCGCATGAACCTAGGCCCTTATGCAGTGGGCCAAACTAGAACCGTGCGTGTAACAAGCAACACGTTGAAAGCGCAGAAGCTTGTTGGACTCTCTTCTCCTCCCCCCCACGGCCCAACGGCTGGTTTTTGTTTTGTTTTTTACAGCCCGCTGCCGTTAGGGAAACGACGCCAGGAAACATTATCAAAACAACCGATCAATCAATGCGATTAAGCGCGTACCACGGGGCAATACGGTGCCGATCGAAAATAGCACCCTGGCGCTGGCGAGATCGCGCACGAAGAGGACGAGGTACAGCCTTCAACGGGGCCGGTCGCTCGTTAAACGTGCAATTTGCTCTTGGTGCCCGCACCGCGCCGGTACCGTTTTCTTCCTGCGCACTTGGCGTGCGCTTGCGCTGCGCGAACTGGTTTAACCGATCCGGGCCGTAATCTACATCGTTGCCGGTTTCGAACGATCGCGAACGTTGCAGGCAACGGTTTTTGCCACCGAAAACATATCTACCGCGCTAGGACGGCGGTTACCAGCAGGCACAGTTGTGGCTAACCATGAAGGATGTTTTGAGGGTGATCAGTTGCAACTGCTTCGAACAGATGGATCTGGTGCGACCCGGCACCAGAGGAGGCAAAGTTGCAAAATTGACGTCTTTATTAAACAAACTAATGTTCTAACGCTATCCCAGCAAGGACCACAAAGCCAAAGCAAGCGTTAGATAAAGTTTACGCAAGTGGACAACCGCAAGGAACTGCCTCACGGACAGTGCTCTAATGTATCCCAAAATGTAACCTTCCGGAGCTGCTGCTTCAGAGAATTGCTGTGCTACAAAATTGGGCTGTTTTGCGGCAGTGCATATAAACATGAACCCGGCTCATTCCACGAACCAGTTACCCTTCCCCATGCGAATGTTCGCTCCATAACACCCATCAAAGGGGTTTGCAGATTGACGTGCGGTGGAGAATAAAAAAAAAACAATAAAACGAACCCGCCATTATTATTTGCAGCAAGAAATAACGAACAAAAAAAACACACACACACACATTTCGCTCTGCCTGTTGGGGGCCTTTTCTTGATCTTTTAACAATTAATTTCTTTTACTGCGAACGATGCATTAATCACCCGCTGACTGGCGCCTGTTTCTATGAAGGGGTTCCATCCCTTTCGGGCATTTTGTGACTTGCTATGTGTGTGTCTGTGTGTGCGTTTTGTGGCTTCAAGCAAGGCGAAAACGATGTAGCGAAAGTACGAAACGAACTTCGCATTTTTATCGTTTAAAGTTTGCCGCTTTTTCCTCCCTCCAATGGGTCATCCCTCTCCCCCCCCCCCTCCATCCCCCCTCCCTCCCCTTCTATCCCGTGGCTAAAGGAGTGTTTAATTTGTTTATGGTAGTAAAACTTTTGAAGTTCATGTCTGATTTGCCCTAATTACCCATGGGTATGGTTTTTGGGTGTGGTTGCCGACAAGCGATCGGTTAGGTGAAAGGATAGTGGGAGCAAGATGAGGGGGAGGGGGAGAGGGAGGAGAGGGTAACTATTTACAAGCACTCTTGATGCAACTCGGTTCTGAAGTTTTGAGTTTGAGTGTTGCACGAAAGGGTGGCACCAGCGTCGGTTTATTTGTTTACACAACCAGAAACGATCACAAAAAATATGCTCAGGATACCCTCAGGAAATCGTTGAAATCCAAGACACTCTGGATGTGTCGAGAATATTTATTCACACAGCTAGAAACGTTAATAAAAATATCCGTTTTGAAGAAATCCTCAAGAAATAGTATAAATCCTAGACACTCTGGGCGAGTTTCAATTTTTTCTTGAGAACTCTGGATGGACTGATAGAGTACGAAGCGTTGACTTTTTTTCAGCTGATCTCCAAGATACTCTGAATGAGTTTAAAATATTGGTTTATACAACTTGAAACCCAAGAAGTGCGTGCGTTAATATTTTTTGAGTTGAAATTCTCTGGATGAGTTTAGTATTGTGGTTTACACAACTAAAAACGATCATAAAAATATTCTTTCAAGGAATTCCTCAGGAAGAAGTAAAAATCCAAGAGACTCTGGATGAGTCTCGATTCTTGCTCGAGAACTCTAGGTGGATTGATGGACATTTTTTCAGTTGAATTCCAAGACACTCTGGATGAGTTAAGAATGTTTGTTTACTGCACAACTAGAAACGATCATAAAAATATTCTCTCAAGGAATTAATCAGGAAATAATCAAATTCGAAGAGACTGTGCATAAGTTTTGAACTTTTCTGGAGAACTCTGGATGGATTGACAGAATACGGTGCATTGCCATTTTTTCAGTTGAAATCCAAGACACTCTGGATGAGTCTGAAATTTGTGTTCTAACAACTAAAAACGATCATGAAATATATCCTGTCAAGGAATATAGTGAAACTCCAAGAGACTGGATGAATCTAGATGTTTCCAGGAGAACCCTGGATAGACTGATGGCGTTCGGTGCATTGACATTTCTTCAGTTGAAATTCTCTGGATGAGTTTAAGATTGTGGTTAACACAACTAGAAAACGATCATAAATACATATTCCCAAGAAAATCCTGAGAAAAAAGTAAAACTCCAAGAGACTCTGGATTTGTTAAGGTTTCTTCGTGCGAACTCTGGATGGATGGATAGGATGGATTACAGTCCGTTAATATATTTTCAGTTTCAGTTCAGTCCAAGGCACTCGGGATGAGTATAAATTTTTCCTTAATAGCTCTAGATGGATTCATGGAGTTTGGTACGTTGATATCTTTCAGTTGAAATATTGAGTTTAGAACTCTCTGGAGTACTGTGGATGGATTGATGGAGTACAGTGCGTAGACGTGTTTTCAGACAGCGGGTAACGACTTCTCAAATCTCAAAACGACATAAACAGATAAGATCCTGCAAAGCTAAAATTTGAACGTAAATGTAACAATTTCCCACGACACGCCTCATTGTCTACTATTTCAGTGCTCTGTACCATCACTCCACCAATCACCAGAACCTTCCATTTGCATGGTCCCCTAGATTACAACTCGTTCCAAACCTTCAGAACCCCTGTTCGGGGACCTAATTGGAAACCGCACCGGTAAGTGGATTCAATTTAACGACTTTCGGTGTTGAAAACTTCATTCGCCTTCCCCCGAAGGTGTGGGAAGAGAACATTATTTCAATAAAACTACACGCACGTGGAAGACTTCCGTGCTGCACACGTGGTTAAACAAAAAATCGATAAGAACTAATCGGACCATCTCCGTTGGCGGCCGCCCAACCCAAAACGCAACTTAACATAAACAACCGAAACTGTCCCTCGGTGCGGGAGCTGTCGGCGGTGCATCTGTTCTTGATGTATTTATTAGCACAAAAACCTAAAATTGAACCAATTTGAGGTTTTCTCGCTCAACGTATGTGTGTGCGCCAGTAGTTAGGATCCATTTGCCTACTGGTAGCCTTTTCCCCATCAACTTTTCCTTAACTGCGCCCTCTTCACAGAAACCGTTCACCGAAGTGATCGCTAATGGCTTTTGGCTGTTTTTACGCTGGACTTCCCTTCTTCAGTGCATCTCCACAACATCCATTTTCCCGCGCGAGTTCACTCCCGAAAAACCCTTTCCTTTCTGCCTGTGACGCGGTCAGCCGATGGAATATTGTCTGGGATGGGGAGATTGTTTTACGAGGCTTGAATCCTGGCTATCAAGGGGCGAAGTGGAGGATGACTTGCACGTCCTGTACGAATGTGTGTATCGTTGTTTTTGGGGAAGGGGAGAGGCCGAGGGGAGGGGGATTATTTGTTTTAAGGCTTGCGTTCCTCAGAGGTCGGGAAAAATCGCACTCCAGCACATGGCCAAGCTGTTGCCTGGTTGCCTATTGACTCCCTCTCTCCATTACCTACTCATTAAAATGTAGCTCGCTCAGTTCACCGATAAGAATTGGACGGACTGATGGATGTGGCTCGCTACCGGTCACCGCTCCAAAGACGAGGGCGGCTCACATTTGAAACGCTTTCGCTGGGTCACTTTCAGGTGAAGGGGGGGAGGGGAGGTGGGGAGTAGATGAGGAGTTAGATTGGATTGGGGGGGAAGGGGTGCCTTTTTCGGCGCTTTCATCAGCGATCCGATTGTCGTTTCCACGTCGGACACACTTACGCACGCTCTCTTTCTTTCTCTCTGTTCTCTCTTCATGACCGCCGGAGATCCTGTTTCGCCTTGCTTCTATCGTCTTGCGGCATTTTTGTGGTCTTTCCCACTACCCTCACTAGGCTCTAGCAACATCTCCCTTTCCTCCCCATCCCACCACGCTTCCCCTTTCCCCGTTCCTTGCCAACTCCTCACTCAACCACACTATTCACCCGCACACTATTACTTAAACCCATATTAACGATGCTCTATAATTATGTTGTCTTGAGGGTTTCAAATTTATGTATTCTTTCGCCGCATCGGCCAACCCCGCACTTCTTCACTTCCTCGTTTGGACTCTCTCCCCCTCTCTCTCTCTCTCTTGGTACTTCCAATTTTGCCAGTTTCTTTTCTTCCAATTTTTTTCTGATGTTGGAACTGTTGTTTGCTAAGTTCTTTGGCGCTGGCGCTCCGGGATTTCTTACGATTCCCAGTCTTCCCCCCCCCCCCCCTTTTTCGTTCTACACCCGCGTGGAAAGGAAGAAGGAACGCAACAGCCCGAATTGAAAAAAAATGCTACAAACTCGATCGATTGACTCGTATTTCATTCGCGTTTGCATTAGTGTGCCCTCCCTTCAATGTTCCCCCTCCTCCCCTCCTCCCCCCCCCCCCCTCACAACGCAACCATTAAATCGATGGATTCGATGGTGTACAGATATGTATACGAGCTGCGAAAGGGACGCTGTACGCGGCTTCGTTATTATGCCGCCCCAGTACCCTTCAACCGATTGCGATCGATTAGCATTTGCATGAGCCGAACATGCATGGTTGAGTTGTTGAGGCTGTTCGCTTCGCTTTATAGGTTTAGCGCAAAATTTGACTGTAGTGTGTGTGTGTTTTTTTGTTGTTGTTTTTCTTTCGGCCTTCTATTGCTAAACACGCGGAGAAAGAATGCGAAGAGGAACTGCATTCGATTAATTGACCACAAATGGAGAGCTCACTTGGCGTGTTTCGGCAAACTGATGACTTATTCCAGTGTGTCTCATTATTATGGAACAAGCGTCGCAGCAAATTAAGTTAGTGCTTAATCTAGTTCGGAAGTTCAACATTCGGGGAGTACCGGAACGACAGAGCTGATGGCTTATTGATTTGAGTGCTTTGGAGATATTCGTGAGGTATCTCTACTAAGTTTGGCAGACATTTTTGGACGACCGTTTCGAAGAATTGTTATGAAACGCCAGAACTTGTGTTACAATAGACAAAAACTTTTCTAGAGAAAAAAAGTAATAAAAACGTGCTCTCCAGGAAATCCTCAGTAAATAGTTGAAATCCAAGATACTCTGCGTGAGTTACGATTGAAGAAGTACATTGCTTACGAATCCTGAAATCCCAAAACGACTCAAACAGATAAGACCCTGAAAAATTTGGAATTAAATTTCTCACGACGCTTTTCAGTGTCTACTATTCCAGAGCTCTGTACTCCACCAATCACTAGCACCTGTCTTTTGCATGGTGTCCGTTCCACCTTTGAGGAAACGCGAAAAGGAAAAACATTCGATTAAATGACTTCAATGGAATTAATTGGCCAACTGATTTCAGACTTTCGAAACTGATGACTTATTCCATTGTTTCTCATTATCATGAATCATAACGTCGCAGCCAATTAGGTGAAGCTTTAATCTAATTCGAAAATTCAACATTCGGGGAGTTCTGAAACGATACAGCTGATGATTTAGTGATTCGAGTGCTCTCGCGATATTCGTGAGGTATCTCTGCAAAGTTTAGCAGATATCTTTGGACGACCTTTTCGAAGAATCTGAGGTATTAAGAATTCATCTGAACTTGTGTTGCAATAGACAAAACCTGTCTCTTCATGAAATCCTCAGGAAATAGTTGAAATCCAAGAAACGCTGGATGAGAACTCTGGATGGATTGAAGGAGTGTGATGAAATGTTTTAAGACAAAAGAAACGGATTCTTGAATCTCAAAACGACTCAAACAGATACGATCCTGAAAAACAAATTTTTGGACGTAAATTTCTCACGACACTTTTCAAAGTTTAATACTCTCGATCCAGCCTTTGAGAATAACGCGGCGAGAGAATCCAGGAGGAATAGCATTCGATGAATTGACTTCAATGGAATTAATTGGCCAACTGATTTCGTGCGTTTTGAAACTGATGACTTATTCCAGTGTGTCTCATTATTATGGCTCAAAGCGTCGCAGCAAATTAGGTGAGACTTTAATCTAGTTCTGAGACGACAAAGTGCTCTCGGATTTTCATGATGTTGTGTCTCTACTAAGTTTTGCAGACTCTTTTGGACGACCTTTTTGAAGAATCGCTATAACTGAGGAGGTTAGAATTGCAATAGACAAAACCTGTTCTAGGCAACAAAAAAAGTTGATGAGCATGATAATTGCTTCCATTTTATCATTGATGCGCGTTTCGTGACTTAGACATTTACCGCTCCTCGAAATGATGGTTTCGAGCTGTTTAATGGTTGTTGCTATCTCTCTGGAAGGGAAACTGATTCCTACCCTGTGCTAAATGCTTCCTCCGCGAGTTAATCAAGTAGCACTCGATTGTTGCCTGTCTTGTGCCAGTTTACACCAGGTTGATTAATAACTTCCCTGGTACAAACTCGACTATCACAATGTATCGGTTGCATGCAATAAATTCTATTCCCTTGACTTCTTCTGGTAATAGGCTTCATTTTCCTTTTTTTTTACCCCTTTGAAATCCTATCCTTCATCCAGTGCAGTGAGACAGATGAGAACGAAGTTGTGATTGTGGCAAAATTACCATTTGACAGACGTCCCCGAGTGCCGAGTGTCGCTGGTGATCGGGGCGACCCAGGCGAACAGATCATTAGCACAAACACTGGAAGCGGTTTCGTGTGGGGCGGTTCGTGTGGGGGTTTAGCGCGGGACAGCAATTTTCCTCCCGTGCCGGGGTCGTAAAAGCCATCGGAAACGCAAAATAAATAGCCACCAATGTTGGTGGTTTGCGTGTGCTGTGATGAAGCCTGTTCGGAAATAGTTGCCCCCGGCGTTGCTACAATCATCATTCGGAAACCCCGAACCGATCGAAACATTGTTTCATGGCCGAGATTCTGCAACAAAGTAGAGCGCTTGCCGAGAGACACGGCCAGGATAAATGCATCGGCACCGAATGGATCGAACTCGCGGCTACGGCAACACATGCGGCGGTAGCTTGCACATTTGCGTCCAACCTGGACCTAGCCCGGTTGACGGATGTTCTGGCGTGGTGCACGACGCCACACGCCACTACCAACGTAGGCCGTACCTTCTCTGCCGATGCAACCGAAGTCGGTGCGTGTCATGCGTTTCTGTCTTGTCTCTTTTTTGTTTGTGCGTGAGGTCGCACCCTCTAGGAAGGGAGGAGGGGGAGGGGGGAGGGGGCGAAGGTGAGGTAGGAAACGCAAAAGAAAACTCAATCATTACAGGTCCCTAGAGTCCCGGAGGTGCGCGCCCAAGACAAACGAGCCACCTCCGACGAGCGTCCCGTTTTGTGTGGCGTGTCCAATATCCTGGTCACGGCACCAGAACAGTCAAAGCAGGCGATCTGTGTAGCCGTCAAGCTGATAAGCGTGCGGTTTTGGCCTTGTGTATGAGCGTTTTTTTCTCTCTTCTCTTCTCTCTTCCTTTCTTTCCTTCCTCCAGACGCAACCGAGCTTTTCTTACATTTTAAAGAAACCAGAGCTCATTACCAGTGTGCCGGTTTGCCGGTGCTGGTTCAGCAGTTGTGAACGAAACAATGTAACGTTTCCGATCTGCCAAGGCAACTGTGTGTGTGTGTGTGGAGCTGTGGAAACTGTTTGCCAGCAGTGAGATCGCGTGTTTCGAAAGACGATAATAGCTCGAAATCTGTTCCCTTCCGAAGCCCTCGTTTATCCTTCAAACGGTAGACGCTCCTCGCAAGACACCCAACGCATTTACCTTCAAAAGCGATTTTTCCCATGGGCCTACGCCGGGCTGGAAAAATCTTCCAATCCCCGATCGAGTTGTCACTAATGACATTTGGCTTCCAGGAATTCCGGACGCTCGTAATTGATTCCCGATTGCAACAGACCCCAAGGAGAGAAGGAGTTGGGCAATTAAGACCAGGTTGAAGGTTGTACACCGTCCAGCTTCCGCAGGTATTGGTGGCAAACTTGGAAGGGGTTGGGGAGGCGGAGGAAGGATCGGTGGTCAATCAAACACCATTCCTACCGAGTAGAATTAATTTCATCCAACATTTTTCTATTCCATTTTTCCATTCCCATTCGCACCACATCACCGCCACCAATAAAAACAGTGATAATCATAATAATGAAACTGTAAGAAAGGAAACACGGACAAACTTGACGGTATCCAGGACAGAGCGAGAGAGAGAGGTTGGGGTGGAAAAACGCACGCTATAAATAACACGTTTTTCACATCGGCACCACATTACCGCTAATGATTCACGCGATGCTTGACATTTAGCCGGCACCACAGTTGGTGTCGCAAAAAAAAAAAACAACATCGATTGTTGCGGCTTTTCCTTTCGTTTTTCCTCCCAAGCTGCTCTACTGCTGCCAGCGTTTGTGACAATAGCAGAAAAATAAATAAAATAAAACCCCGGCACACGGTTGGCGGTCCCCGTGCGTTGAAAACTGAAACCAATCTGTAACACACGCTCCCCAGTGTACAAATAAAAACTTTGACTGAAAAGATCCTCTCAGCCCGCGCCCGAGCAAGAGAGAGAGAGAGAGAGAGCGGATGAGTAAAAACAGATCAGCGTGTACAAATCTCCAACAGCGGTGTAGCGTTTCGCACAGCAGGATCAAACGGATGCACTGACACTTTTGCACGTCGCTACCGGTCGCATTTACTCTTGGGGTGGGCGCCAACCTTAAAAAACCTCGTCCCAGAGTTCCAGCTGTGTGCCGCCGCACACAATGCTGGGACATCCTGCTGGGAAGTCATTTGTTCATCTCGTTCTGCGCTCGCGCTGCACTTTGGCAACAGTTGTGAGGGGCAGTTTGGCTACACATACACACAGTAGCCTTTTTTTCGGGTGATGGTGTGTCGGGCGCTAATCAACGCAGGATAATCAAATCAATAGCACACCGCGACACCTAGCAGCTTGGTGTGCGTACAGTTCATGCTGCGCAAAAATTGGACATTTGTTTGTTTTTTTTTGTGCCTCGTGAAAGACATTAAAATTTCAATTGATTTTTCTCTTGAGTTTCTTTTGTTTTATTACTTTTCAGTTATCGTTTTACCGATGTTTCTCAAGTGTTTTTTTTTTCTCTCTCTCTCTCTTTCTTTCTCTCTCTCTCTCTTCCACCAAACCCTGGAAACCACCCGGGACACACTTTAACCGATTCGAAACGTTATTCTTTGCCCCGTATGGTTTTTTCTCTTTCGCTACGTGTCGAATTTTTGTTTGCCACGGTAAATATCTGCATTTTGTGCAGCGACACCCTCTGCACATGGCCCGTAGGCCACTTGGCTTTTCTTGAGGTTTTCCTTTTTGTTTTGCAATTTCCAGCATAATGCAAAAGTGAGGGAGATTTGTTTTTTTTTTTTTCGTTTTTGAGCATAAATTATGCGCCCAGGAAAAGGGGTGCGCACGGTCCCGCGATGGAATGTCGAACGTTTGACGAGTCGGAGTGCCATGGTGCATTATGGTGCATCGGGCGATCCGGCACGTCGGTACATCGTACGTCGATCTGCTCGGTTTGATAAGTGTTAGCGACGGGCATTATTGGAGCGTTGTGTTATGCATGGGGTTTTTTTTGTTTTTGTTTTGTTTTGGAACCTTAACTTTGGGGCTAAGAATGTTTGTCTTGTCTTGTGTCTGTTGTTTCCTTGCCCTCCCCCTTCCCCCTTCCCCCAACGGTTTCCCCTTTGGAAACGCATCGTGCTAGATAAGCATCGGATTATAAAAACCAGCATAAATAAGAAAGAAGATGAAGGAGGGAGTGGGGAGATGGAAAGAGATAATAAATCAGTGCCCGTGTGAGCCGTCGATTTGTGACCGTATCCGTGTGTACCGTGATCTTCCGTCCAAGCTTATGTTTATATATGCCGAGGCTTCCAGTACGCGAGCCACCCTGCGGGCCCTCTTTTGGAGACAAAAGGGGTATGCCTTGATAGGATGGCCTTGGCCACAATAAAAAAAATGAAACACACGACAACCACCCCCTCCCCCCTACACCAGCCCACCCTCTCGCAACCATGAAAATTTGCAAGCAAACCCACAAACCGCTTTGGGAAACGATTTTTTTTTTTGCGAAACCATTGCCGGAGGGTGGGGGAGTGGGGGACGGTTGCGGAAAGGGCAACCACGCAAGGTAAATGTGAGTAGTGCAGCGTGCACTCGCAGGGCACCTATCGCGATAGGCAAACCTGGGCCCCGGATGCACGGATGGGATTAATAATAAATCGTGAATAATTTATAATTAATGGCTGGCCGCACCGGTTTTCCGAGCGGGTTTTCCTTTCGGTTACGATGCGCTTTTTTTTCTTTTCTGTGTTTCATTCGCGTTTTTGCCGTTTTTTTCTTCTCCTTCTTCGCTCTGCGCTGTTGTTTTTCTGCACGTACTTTTCTTTTTCGGGCTTCGGTACTCGCCTAGAGCGTGGACAGCGTGTGATACGTGATTTGAATTTTATTCAAATTGATTGTACCTCCGGCTTCTCGGTGAACTTGGTGAGTGCACATGGACAACGGTGCAAAAGGTGAGTGTTGAAAAGCAATGGGGTAGGGGGCGGTGGGTGCTTAAGTTGCCGAGCGAATAAAAAGGGCAACCCTCAACACCTCACACGATGCGATCAAGCGGCAATGTTGAATGGGGGTTTCTGACTTTACGATTTGGAGCGGTGTGCTTAGTGTAGTGCGCTTTTCGGAAGGTGGTAGCAGAAAAAGGGGGAAGGTGAAGAAACATTACGCAAAACAAATGTCACCCAAATGTCACTAAAAAGCTCCTAAACTGAACTTCCCGACTTTGTCTGTCAAAATTTGACAGGTGACTGTGATTGATGTATACGAAAAACAATGACAAAGGGTCTTAAGGTTGGTAGAATCTGCAAATTTTCTACAAGCCTGCTTCTCTCAATATGTTAAAATTCACACCAAAACTGATAAACTAATCCCGAAGTGTTTGTCAAACAGACATATCATTTTGACAGTTGGTCGCTGAACGCACAACAATTGTACAATTTTTTTTAAAGAAAAAAATACTAAGACTTAAATTAATTGCATTTTTAAACTGTGTCTAAAAGCTGTGTTTGACATGTTTGAATAAAAATTGTTTACATTCAAACCACCCTCAACAACAGTTTAGTTTTGACATTTACTAAAAACTTTTTTGATAGACTTTGGCTAGAAAATAATTTAATGTTAACATTTTGCTTGTTAGTTTGTAAGAGCTTGAAACATTACATAGTCTCGGGACGTCAAATGCATTCACAAAAAAAGGCATAAGCTTAGATATCATAGATACCAGTTCTTGTTTTTTTTAATTACAAGGATTTCAATTTTCCTTTTATCAGTTATCAAATATCTTCAAAATACTTTTTTTATTATACATTTTTTTTTAAATTTGTTTCATTATGTCATTTCATAACTCTTCTTTATATCAAATATGTTAATCTACATTTGAATTTTAATGGTAATACTGAAGTGAAATAAAACTACATGGTAAGCTGTTTTAAATGTAAATTATTAATTTCAGTTAATTATTACTAAATCAACGTCTCAACTGTCAAACTAAAATGTTTTACGTGACAGTTCGTAGCCATCAACGCGCGTCACGTCCATTAACACACAAGTGAAACTTTTCCTGCTTTAAACGTTCCCAGCCTATACAAATGTCCTGGCAACCTTTTTGGAGTTTTCCCTTCCAGGACCTGCGTGGCGTCGTCGCAAAAACCCCTCGATACCAGCCGTACTATTTCCCATTAATCATAGCCATTAGCAGGTTTCGGGGTCGCGCGAAGGGTTTTTGTCTTCTTGGGTGTAAAGTTTGCCCGAAAATTTCACGAACACTTCAAACAGATGCCCGGGCCACTGGTTTGCCCGTTTTTCCCTCGGCTAGACCCTTGGTGCGATCGTTTCCTAGGTCCATGCGAACGAAGCGCATCATAATTAGCCGTGAAATTGGTAAAATCCACACTGTAGCGTGCGGTGCGTACGTTGTCTGCGTTCGTCTGTCTGCCACCTATGCGCCACACCGCATCTTTTTTTTTCTAAGAGTTTAAATTTTCCACCCGATTTCACGCATTCTTCGGCTGTGATAGGGTGATGATTCGGGTTTTTGTTATTCCTTCCCTTTTGTCCGATGCTGTGAAGATTCTCGATTTTTCCCATTTGTCTAGGTGGTTCGTACCACCCTTTTTTTTCGCATATCGACTGCGGTGAGCCGAGCCCCCTCTCAAGTAGGTGAAACGAATCGGGAAGAATTGCAGAATCGGTTTCAATTTGTGGCGGACTGGTGAAGTTCATTGTTCATAGCACTGGTACCGGCTAAACGCATCACGTCAAATCGATTAATACACAATAAATCACCGGACGCAGTTTAGAACGGTATTGGGACGATTTTAACGACCTCGGGATGTTGTTCTTCAGGGATGTTTTTACTCCGGACCCTTTCGGGAATACAAACAGCTGAGATGATTGTGAGGATTCCGGTGAAAGACACAACAGAGGCTTTCGTCACCTGGCACTGAGGTAAGTTTACTGGGTTATTGGAGAACTCCCCCCCGATGAGAGTGTCCACTCAATGCTCCTCAAAATTTTTTCGAAACTCCTGAGATTGCCTAACGAATCAGGTGTGGATGCACTGGACGTTGGCAAACCCTCTTGCAAATTCGCATTGCGCCAACAACGACAAACCTTGGAAAGAACGAGAAACATGCCGAATCATTCACTCGAGTACCGGGTAA
Source organism: Anopheles minimus (assembly GCA_000349025.1). NCBI lineage: Eukaryota > Metazoa > Arthropoda > Insecta > Diptera > Culicidae > Anopheles > Anopheles minimus. The sequence goes on from KB663710.1 coordinate 1,629,239, forward strand.
GACCGTGTATTAACGTCACCACGAAACATTCTAGAAAACCCAGGTCACTGACAGTCATTTCAAATTCAAATCGCATGCAGCCCCAGATCGGAGACGTTATTATCCTTTCTATGGTGATTTCATTTGATTTCTATAAACTCATATTTCTCGTACAAACGTGCGTTCTTCGTTCTTACATCTTGTGTGTGTGTGTGCGGGGGCGCCCTCGAGAGTTAATCGTCCAAATCGATGCAGCTGATTAGGTGACCGATCGTACTCCCACCCCACGGATGTCGGCCGGAGTCGGCAAGGGCGAAACGGTAAGGGTTGTTTGTTTGCCGAAGAAGCATTTGCTGTCCGCCGCATGCTGATTTCCAGCAGCTGTCCCTGAGGATCGTATGCATTATGGAACACCGATACTTGTTCCGTGCGCAACGCAAACCAACACCGCCTGGACGGGAGTGAGTGCGTTGGAATTGGAAATGGAGCACCCGTTTTTAAAAATTTTATTCTGATTCCCAATGCCATCGTGACCCGTTCGGTTTGGGCGGGCGGGCCTCCTCAGGTGTAGTGCTTTGTTTGCTGTCCGTACGCGACAAACGTGAGGCCGTAACGCGCGATACGGATGCGAGAACGTTCCAGAGCGCGTTCATGCTCGGTGGAATTGTGTAACCATGCCGGGAACACGCACGGTGCTATGAACATTTGCAACGCCACTTTGTTTTGCGATGCAGAGTATTTGAGTGATTGAAGAAAACTGGAAGATCTACCTATCAATTAAAGTTGGTCGACTATTGAGTATTGGGAGAAAACGATCTCAACCCACGTGCTTAATTCACTCAATTTTGGCGATAGTTACTAACTTGTCTATATCTTGATATCTGGAAGTTATTTCAGTGGACTTTTTTACAACTTATACTTTTACTGAGTAAAGAGAGAAAATAGAAATTCTTCCAAGAAAAAACTTCTCCGCTCAATATTTGGGGCGATACCTTGAGACATTTGTAGAATGCCAGTAAGAGAAGATATCTTTAAGTTATTTTATTGGACTTTGTATTTTTATACTCTTACTGAGTATCTTCTTTTGGCGTAACGGCCTACTTATTGATACCATGTAGTTGGATAGTCAGACCTCACTACTGAGTATAGAAAGTATTATTTTGTTGGACTATATACTTTAATACTCTTAGTGAATATAGAATGCAATTTGAATTTATTTCAAGAATGATTTGGAGCGATACCTTTAGACATACGTCGGTTTCTAGATATCTTCACTAAAAAAAACATCTCCACGTATGATTTGGAGCGGATACCCTCAAGACATACGTAGAATTCCAGTACGAGAAAAATGAGCAAATGGGCGTCCCAAAAAAGGATATGTCTTCCAATTCTTCAACACCTCGCCGCCTTGCGATTCGAACTTTCAATGTCGTGGAGAGACTTTTAATTACAAACGATTGAAAAGATGTGCGCCGCATATCTTCAGGATCTAAATTTGTCAACCTGCGTGCCATGTAAATTCTCCCGTCAGAACACAACGACTTAAAACATAGCAACACTTGGTTGTTCAACGTTTTCTTCCCCCCCCCCCCCTCTTACCATATAACAATCAATCAATTCGAACTGGTGTCGATGATCTGGGGAGCTTTCAATTTGTCAATGAAACACATGCAAAACATTCCATTCCGCTGTCGGGCAAAGTTTTCTGGTGCCGAAAACAGAGCGCATTCGTAACAGTCGGCGATATTAAACCGATGCTGTAAGCAAACGAAGCAAAAACCCGCACCGCACAAGTCAACAAAGGGAAAAACGGTTGAAATCAAACAAATCCCGTCGGCACGGCGCACGCGAAAATTCACCATCATCCAAAGGAATGGCGGGCTTGTTTATTTTATTTGTTGCTTCTCTTTTACGGTGTGCCCGTACTGGATGCAGAAGACGGGGACCGTTTTGTTTGATTATTTTGCTTAACGCCCAATGCGTCTAGGATGTGACAATCAACCGAGGGAATCGGCCCAGCCCAGGAACGCACCCGCCGGGTGCACACAGCGTGAGGGCATATTTTTAGCGACATTTAGCATTCCCGCACACCAAACAGGCGGTGAACAAGGGGAACACAAAAGTGAGCAAAACGCTGGGCGAGGATTGAATAAATTTAATCTCCAGGCCGCGCGGCGAGATGAGATATGGTTGCTTGGCGGTGTTGCCTCTTTTTGTTGCTGGGTATGCCAAATAGTTACAAGCAGATTTATGCCATTCCAGGCAGTGGGCATTTAGAAGAAGAGCTGAGTAGCTCACAATTTGTCTTCTAACTTTTTTTTCTAGACAAAAAGGAAGATAGAATGGGTTTAAATTTACGCAAGCCGAATTGGAGATGAAGATATAAATGAGACGATTTTTGTTGGCGATATTCTTGGAAATGGAAATCTTGGAAAGCGAGAAAGAGGGTGTTGACATTACAAATGAGCCGATAGTTACTATTCAAAGCAGCAGAAATAGTCCATTAGCGAGCGACTCATTAGGAAAAAGTTTCACCGCAATCAATCAAAGACGGGATTTTATCAATCGCCCACCGTGGCGCAATATACTGCACTTACCAACTGCTCTATTAGAGCGAGCTAGCACTAGCACGTTAATACTGCTACAGGTATGTCCACAGACGGTCACATCCGTTTGGTGTACCTCAAACATCACTTTTCTATTGAACTGTACCGTGCGTTTGCTCTAAATAAATGCACCCATTTACCCATCCAGGCTCTCGTTGCTATTTTGCCAGCTCATTTCCACCTTTTTTCCCCCACTTTGCACCCTGACCCATGCAGCTTTTGACTCGCAGTGGTCCCAAACCACTTCACGGTGCAATGGAAGGCCGAGCTAAATAGATTAGCCGTGCCCGGGATCGTTCCGCTGGCTAGCCTTGGCATCCCGATGCTCTCTTCGCTGCACAGGATTTGCACACTGGATCGACGCACACACGCAGCCGGACGGAAAACTAAGACAACAATTCTGCATGTCCTGCTGCGCAACGTCAGCGGGTGATCGAAACCGAAGTGCACTCGGTATGCTTATCTTACGCACACGCGGCAACGGTAAGCACCATGGGTTTTGGGAAAGCAACCAACAAAACAATAACATCAACCAAATACACACACACACACAAGAAGAAAAAAGTAACATTCAGCTAATCTCGTCAATCCTGAAAAATCCTCTCTCCCGTTGGCTTTTTCATTTTTGCCTGTACGTACTCTAGGGTGAAACAAAAAAAAGGTAATTCTTCCACAACGATTCCCGATAAAACCGTACCAACACAACACAAGTGAACTGAAGGGAAACAACAAAACAAAACAATAACAAAAAAGAGGAAGCAACACGATGTTTGCAGCCAGGGAACCGTTTAGGCTAACGCAACGGGTCAAGAGGATTTGGTCGAAGGATAAAAACGATAAGCCGCTAAAGAAGATGGATCCGTCTTCTTTAACGCTGATGAAGTGGGTACACATGGACGGGGAAAATATAGATCAAAACTCCAGCACACCGTAATTGTGTGAACGATGACAATTTGCTTGCTTTGTTCACGATCCGGTGCTGCTTTCCGGCCGTTTGCGCCTTCGGTCGGGTAATTATTTCAATTACCGCTGGCAGAACACGAAAAATAAGGTGCTTTCTTTCATTTTTGTTATGTCTGTGCTGCTGGTGAATGATGCGGAGAGTTCGTTAGAAGTTTTTTTCTGGTACTTGGCCATTTTTTTAAATGCTTCATAACAATCTTGATGAACGCATTTCCTGAAGGCATTCCGGTGTTTGGGAGCCTCATCAAGCATCGAGTGACAGATCGGGTGAACGTTAGACGAAGCAGACTGGTCACCAAAGACCCCAAACGAGTCGCGTAAGCAAATACCTCAAACTCCCGGACTTTAGATCGGTATCGAACCTCAACTCTGCATATTCTTCATTTGAAGTTCCGAAGATCCTCCTCCGTCGTTCGATGTGATCTAAGATCTAATGGTGAGCCCTCCAAAAGCCTTGCTCCTCGTTAAAGACATTAAAGACGAAGCAGACAGTCATCAAAAACTTAAAAAAAGTCGAGTAATGCAAATACCTCAAACTCCCAGTCGTCAGCTCTGAATTCGCTGGATGTTAGGGTCTACCTTTGAAATCATCCACCTCTTCTTCATTTGGAGTTCCTGAGATCGTCAACGTTTGAAGCCTTCCCGGTGATAGGTCTAACTCCAAGAGACTTGCTCCTCCACTGTCAAGCATCAGTGGCGAGAAATAGTTTGTTGCATTAGCTTCCGATTCACCTCGGTTTTCCGCGTTATCATTTACAACCTCATTTACAGCTCCAGATCGTGTCGACGCGATAGTGTCATCGTGGGATGACAGCTAATACAGTTAATGTGTGTTTGCCCCCCTAAAAAAAACTCCCGTATCTCCCGCGAGTGTGAAACGAAACCGCGTCGGTAGCGGGCCTTATCCGACGATCCGATCGGTCGATCCGGGACTGTTCCCGGGACTATGGCTAATGATGGTTTGATATATTTTTAAACGCAACTCGACTTAAACACTCACATACACGTAGAAAGAGGACTAGCGCGACCGGACTAGAACAAAAGCGGAATGCTGGGAGGGAGGTTTCGCTTACGCTGACGACCTTGTCCACGATTGTGACGGGGCTTATCGTACCCGGCCTATCGTTAAGGAAGTTGTCGACAAGCAAGCGATGGTGTTGAGCGATACGAGGTTGATGACGGTGACACCACAGAAGTCACTTTGTGCGCTCGGGAAGTCGTTAGAGCTGATGTCTTTGTTTTTCGTGTTAGAATTACCGCAGTGATGGGAAGTTTTTTCGCAGGATATGACACTTCCCGCCCGGACAAGATACAACTCTCTGTTGGTTTATTAGCCTCTTGCAAAACGCATCCTGCTGGAGCATCTTTTCGGTCACGTCGACACCAACTAAAAGGCGCGTCACTAGCGGCAACTTACCGATGGTTTCTGCATGTGGGTGGTAATGTTCGTGATGTTCATGCCCATGGCCGGTATCTGGGTGCTGTAGAACTGAGCCCCGGCCGATGGGCTCATGTCGGTCAACATGCTGAACACGGGATCGAAGCCGGCTCCCCTCGGATGGTCCGTTGTGATGGCGGCGGCAACACCTGACGGGCGGAACGAACACGAATCTCGACCGTTCTCCACAACTCGTGCGTGATGCACTCAACACACAAACTCGCGCACACAGACACTAAGACGCGCGAACACGCACACACACACACACGCACTCAGAGACCCACACGCGGAAAGACGCGCGGGATATATGAAAAGTATGGTTTGATCGAAGCACGCCAACCGCCCGCTGGATTTTTGATTGAAGACGGAGGTGTGGTGGTGGGGGGGGGGAAAATACCCCGGGGTAATTCAACCCAAAACTGTGACGACCACTGGACAACACTTAAACCCCCTTCAAAGAAAAACACTGTAATGTTTGGAGTCGCGCTCCGACTTCCGACCTTAGTGGCTGCGGCAAGTTGGTAGATTGTTACGGGCGCAAATCGTTTCCTTTTGCGAGGGTTTTCGCACACCAAGTGTCATTTTGTTACCCAACACACACACACTGCTATGCACACACTTTCTGCACTGTAACGCAACCGGCCCTTAGACCTGAGAAGAGACCCTAGACGTCTTTAGATGGAGCTGAAAGTTGAACATCTTCATTAGTGAAGGGGGCAGAAAAGGTGGCCAAAAACACTGGAGGGGGGTTGTGGGGAGGGGGGCGAGGGATTATTTTGCTTTAGGACTTGATGGTGACTCTCTGACAACTGGGATGATACGCGAAGGAGTCGCTTCCTGTTTGATTGAAGAATCTCGATCTCGATCTGAATTATCCCCAAACGGCAAACGAATTTTGTGTGTGTGTGTGGATGCGTGTGAATGTATGCAAAGACAAATAACTACACACAACGATGCAGCACAATTCTACCTAGAAGGACACTCGTACGGAATACCGGATGCTATATGCGCGGCGACTGTGCAACCTCAACTGTTGTTCGCCCGGCATGCGGTCCTAGTGCTGAACTAATCTTGGCCGGAGTTGCCGACTGCAGCAACAGAAAAAACAAACTTTTAATTCAACACATCACACACACACACACACACGTTTACACAATACTAGATAATAAAGCTTTTAAAACAAAACGCCAACCTATCTCCTATCGAACCGTTTTCGGGTGGCAAACAACAACGGAACGTGCGCTTGCTGCGATATGTTGCGGTTTTAGGGCCCTCGGGAACAACACGCTCGCTGCAGCCCTCGAACGGGGAAGGTAGGTTTTTGAATAACTCGTTTCGATGATGAATAGGGTCCCACTCCCTCGCTGCCCAGCGCAACGGGTTTTTTTTTTTTTGTGCGGCAAGGGGTGTGAAAAGAGAGGGGAGATGATCACGCACACAATGCCTTGGAAGCCTAACCTGTACTCGGCACAACTACTACTGTTACTACTATTACTACCGGCTTGTATTTCGCTTGTTATCCTATCGCTTCCTAACATCCCTTCCGCTATTATCTTCCATACGCGCGCGCGCACACACACACAAACACACCGAAACACTCACACAAAGAGTCGATCAAAGGGATCTTCGCTTATTCACTATCAACCCCTTTTTGGGTGCAGGGGTGAGTAGAGAGGGTTTTGGAAAGGGAGTTGGTTGGGGAAGTTTGAATTTCGTACCGCTGTGTAACACGCTGCGCCCTTTAGCTGCGATCTGCGTCGATGAGAGACACGACACGCTGTGCGTCTCCGAGAATCGCCGGCAGTTGTCAAACTGGAGCACAGACCCGAGCTCAGCACCCACAGCCATCAAACAGCCCGCGTGCACAGACCGTACCGAAAGGGACAACACTACAGTGAGCGCGCGAGCGCCCTGATGGCGTGCCGCAGCCGGCCGTGCAGCGCAAACGTGCCCGGACCGCTACTGTGCGAGCGAGACCGCGTGTGTCTTGCGCACGTGGAAGGGGAACTCACCGCAGCGCACAGTAACGCCCACTTTCCCTGACGGGGGGTTTCGTACAGTTTCGTATACGCAACCATTCCGAACCACCATCGAACGGGTACGCCCACTTTCCGGACCCTGCACCACATTGGACAAAGATGGCAAGTTTGTGTGTGCGTGCTGTGCTGGAAATCGTGGCAACAACATTTTTCCTACCCCTACCAAGGGTTTTGTTTCCCCCCCCCTCCCCCACACACCAAAAAATCCCTTGCATTTCGGGGAAGAAAAAAAAACCCGATCGCACCCCTTCTCGCACGGGAGCGCCGTATACAGTTTGTCTATTGACTAATTTTTACAAATATAATCATTATCCACGATTTTCGGCCGTTGGGCTACCGGAATCGGTTTTCAGTTCGGGCCCGGGCGCGCATATGCGCTTTTGTAACCGGAGGGTGCGTTTTAAAACAAAACGCACAAGAATTCAATCACGAAACAAACAGCAAGACAGAAATCTTTGGTGAAAGGTCCTTTTGAGTTTGCTTGTTCTTTTTTTCTTATTTTGGCGTGTATTTCGTTGCATTCCGAACTTTTCCGGCAGCACATCAACGTCACCATTAGGAATTGATTTCTGTTTTAACACGTTCCGCATCGAACATATCCTTGAGCTGTCAAATGATTGCTTAAAAGAGTTTCCTTTGTTTGTACCCGGTCAAGGGATAGGAAATAAAACACGAATGGATGAGAATTTTTATGATGATTGTTTTATCTGTGATGTTAAAAATAAATCCGTAATAGCATGAAATACGTAAATGAGTACCTTTGATGAGTGACCTAAGATTAGTAGCAAATACTAGTTTCTGTTTCTTGGGTACTCCGAATGTGACAGTGACAGCTGACAGTTAGTAGAGTATGCAATCGGTCACTCAATGCGTGAGAGATCACTAATACAGATATATCATAAATAAATGAGTTTAACGTTTCGTTCCGATTCAAATTTAACGTCTACGGAACTTAACAGGTATAAACACGTACCTTTTGTATTGGTTCATGCGTCAATAGATGTTTAATATTTGTTTCAATAAAAAGGGCCAGGATTTAATGCTTATAATTAAATACTTCAGCTTGAGTGAAAGGGCAGGTTAGTAAATCTTCATCCAATGGAAAATATTTTACAATTATTGTGCACAACACGAATGTTTTGCTTGTAATCTTCTAATATTTTGCGTTACAGGCTTGAATATATTGGAAAATTGTGAAATGAAGGAATCTTTACGTGTACATGCAAAATAAAGCAAATTCTTTGATTAGCTTTTTTAAGGCATTATTACACAAAAGGTATTTAAAGCGCCTTTTTTCAGTTAGATCAGTTCCATTTCTTGTTTCCTTTCTTGTCATTGTAAGACAGTTTTCGGCAAAAAAAAAACATTGTGGGCAAAAAACCGGAGTTTGGTGTCAAACGTCAAATAATTTGTAAAACTGATAGTATGTTCGATCTGTTGTATATTAACTAATAATTTTATTTCAAGGAACAGCTCCCAAAGTACTTTGTAACATATAAAATGAAAATTAAAAACTGTAAATCAATAGAAAATATAACTAAAATTTAAAACAACAGCTAAAGTAACAACTATAAACCACAAGGATTAATCGGTCAGAACTTCTCCGAGTAGTACATGTCGAAAACCCAATTTTGTAGACGTGAAAGTAAATTTAGCAAAATAAAATTCTAAACTGACAAATAGATCATTCCGAAGGAACCAATTTCAAATCGATTTTGAAATGTCAAATAATCTCTCCAAATACAGCAAACACATTAAAATCCATCATCTTGCCTCTTGGTACGATCCCGAGGGTGGAAATATTGGAAAAGTTTTTTCCCCAGCATGCTGATTATCACACGACCCTTCCTCTTTCATCAATGCTTCAGTTGAGAAACTTTTCCTTTCCCGGCCCTAATCATCGCAATCTGTGTCAGATTTTGGAGTGCGGTAAAGTGGCAAGAAGGGTTGTCATTCGGCAAGGGTTGCATGCCGAGGGTGTGATAATGGTAGTCAACAAAAAAAAGGGATGATTTTTCCTTTTTTCCCACCCACACACACACGCATGCAGGCACAGGCTCGTGTGGCATCGGACATCAAAGGCGTTGGTAAATATTTAGACAGTGTCAGATGCCAATATCGGATTGCTTTGCAATGCTAGCAAACAAGTGCTATTATTCTTTAACGGAAAATTTAAGCTTTGAAAACGCGTCCCCTGAACGGAAAGAAAACGACCAAAGGCTTGACGAGGCCAATTCACTTACAGGAGGATATGCTTGGGTGCGCAACGAGATAGTCATTATTTTTGAATGATTTTACGCAACGCAGAAGCTATCATTTCAGGGCAATCACGTACCCAATTGAATGTGGAATTACTTACAAGGTCTAATTCACGAGATGAGACAAAAATTACTGCAATATCACACAAACAGAATCAGCGCCCATTTTTGAAAATAACTTTCCCCAAGAAAATCAGTAGAAACAACGCTTAAATATGAGTTTGTGATATCATCGGGTTTTTTATTTGAAGTATGTAAGTTATTCGTTTTATTAAGCAGTTCTAGTAACATTCAAATCAAGTGATCTCTTCACAATACAATTGAATTATTTGCGCGTTACGATGTTTGATCTTAAGGTTAATGCGAGTATGAAATTTACGAGGGAAATATTTATAAAATAAAAACCCTTGATGTAATTTTTACTTTAATGCTATATCCTAATGCCTTAATTCTGAACTAACAACTAACAATGAACAAATTCGACAATGGCGTTATAGCAATTATTAAATCCGAATGAAATCTGAAACTGTCTGAATTCCAGTTATTTTTATGTATATTGTTTAAGGTTTAATATTCTATTGAGAAATTTATTTTGGAAAATTTTTAGCTTTTTTATGTGAACTTTTGCACAACCTCCCCATACTAACGATAAATATAATATATACGGTCTGATTCCAGCAATGTACGGTAATAGTTTATTTTTTAAGTTAAGTTTGGAATTTCTGTTAATGAAACTGTACAGGGAGTGGATGGCATTTGATCCGCTTTTGAGTTTTTCATTTGACAAGTATTTGACTTTGTCTTTCCAAGCAATATCCCAATCGTCTATTTTTAGTTTATTAGCGCTTGTGCACCGGGAAAAATAAATAGCTTCTGTTCTTTTCCTGATTGATTTTTAGTTTCCAGTTTTTTCAATATTCCTCATATTTTTTTATTCCTTCATTTAGATGTTTTTATAATATTTTCCGTTTTCGAGTCAGAACAGCTTATGGCAAAATCGTCTGCAATGCAATATTTCTTAACGCACTTTGTCTCAGGTAAGTCGCTAGTGAAAATGTTGAACAGAATGGGAGACAGCACGCTGCCTTGCGGCAAACCAGAACCAGAATGGAATCGATTAGAGTCTGTAGAGCTTATTCTGACAAAACAACTACGATTTGACAAAAAGGATTGGATGATATTAAAGCTTATGAGTTTATATAATAGACCAATGTGCCACTCCGTGTCGAAAGCTTTTTTATAGTTGAAGTTAGTCGACTTATTTCTTTTGTTGTTGAAAGACCGGGTTGGAGGCCATATTGTTATGATGGTAAGATTGAGTGAAAGTTGAGGTGCTTAAGGATTTTATTCAAAACGATTTTTTCAAAAATGTTACCCAAAGATCTGAGTAGACTAATACGTCTATAGTTTTTAGGGTCTTTTAGGTCATGGAATGGTCTTTAGGTTTTGGAATTGGTATATTTTCATCAATCTTTCAAGCAAGCGTTGATAATAAACGTTAAGTAGATAAGGACGATTTGATATCATCTGGTAAGAATCACCATTTGGTACTTTTTTTGATAATGAATGATCGTTCCATGATATTTTATGAAAATCTCCACTATATGGGGAATTTTCCCCCCAAGGCTTTAATCGAAGTCTCCCCGCAGCAGTTTTAATAAAAACAGGATCCTTTACATCACCGAACAAGGGCGAAAACTAACACCCAAAAGAAAGCAATAAAAAAGGTGCAGCTCGCTCTTTTATATGCGCTTTATTCCATCTCTATTCAAATGCATCCAACGGACGGAAGGAGAGCGACTGAACCACCGGGGGAATGGAATGTTTCCGGTTGCCTTTGTGCATCAGCCTGCGTACACCGGGTAAAGGATGCACGCGGTGCACCCTTACCGGAAGGGGGCGTCAGACAGCTTCCCGTTTTTCTTTTATGTAGTTTTACGTATTTAGAGCAATTTTTTTCACGTTACTGATGAATGTCCTTATTGGTGTTTCCGTGCATCGTTCACCAAAAACGTTTTTTTTTTCAAAAACACACGCGCAGCGTTGCAATATGTTTTTTTACGCAATTAATAAAAAATGAATAAAAAAAGGGCAGATGAACTATCTTACCAGATGCGAATCTGGTAACAATAAGTAATATCTTATTATTTCTCAAATTTCCTTGCCAATAAGACATATTTCCTTCTTAAGGGGTTCATGCAATAAATTAGGTAATAACTTGGAAGTTTAAAAAATCTTCTGAAAATGTCCTTAAATCATGACAACCATTAAAACCATCGACATTTACATTCAATATGGTGTATCTGTAATATTATCTATCAACCTGCGCCCCCATTCCAGCGATGATTGAGAATTAATCGAAATATAAATTCGTCTAGCCGTCGAACAGGGCCGAAGAAAGGCATTGAATTAAATTAAATTTTAATTTCCCGCACCAACCTTAACGTCGGGAGTCAGAAACCGGTGATTGAGATTTAAATATTTATCTAGAAGAAATAGACCCCACACGTCGACAAAAACCCCGCGTAATGAGCATACTGAACCTGAGTAGTGATGGGCACATACGATCTGATGTGGGGTTCGTTACTATCAATCCGGATCCAAGTTGGGATCCCAATCCGAACCCAATCCGAATGTTTCCTGGATTAGTTTAAACGTTGTGCATTCAATGCAGAATAAAACAAATAAATGAATTTATAGGGTTATTAGACTTGGGATATTCTTTCAATTCAGGTTTGTCGTCTTTTTAACAAATCATGCGAATTTGACGGACCTTCATTAATCAATATTAGGATTAGTTTGTTTATATTCTGCATTGTTTACATATTAATGTCACAATAACATTTTTTTAAATCTATTTATTTGTTGTACGATGGCTGTAAAACGACATATTAGACTTAATTTACCACGTAGCAGGATAGTCAGTCCTTGCTACGGAGGAGCAGTCCGGATGGGGTTTTGGTCCGGATCTGGCCGATGCTACTACGATAATATATTTAATGTACTTATTTTTTTTATGTATTTAATGTTCCCATTATCCGTATTGTCCACTTCTGTGGCGGAACAAGCGGCGTTTATGTGACAAATAATTTACGGCAGAGCAGTTTGACAGATAGACGACAAACCTGGTTTGGCAGAATGTCTAATAAGTCTGTGTATTTACACAATACTTACACTTAATAAAAATCTTAAGGCGCCGGGCCACGGGAGCTTAGAAATCGATTTCAACACTTTGTAACAGTTTCAAGAACTCAAATCGTTCTCAAAACTGCGATTTCAGCATTTCTCCGTGGCCCAGGGGTAATCATCGTCTTAAAACCATCAACACAATTTGGCGCTCAACAACATACAGTGTATTACAAACACAATGCAATTTGGTTAACCAGTTGGTTGAAAAATTAATACACTTTTAATCAAAATTCCATCGAAAAAAGGCATCCAAGCAAAACTGCAGTGTTGTTCTCAGCTGACGAAACGGAAATGTCAAACGATTTCAACTTCCGGTTTCAAGATTTTTTGAAACTTTTGTCGATCCGCCAGGTTCTCACAAATCGATTTCAAGCTGAGAAACAGCTCACAAACACTCACGAGAACCTGACACTTTGAGTCCGTGGCCCGTCGCCTTTACATCTCCAGAGATCCAAATCTGGTTTCTTGTTGCAGATTCAAATCCAGGAATGTAATCTTGACAGATCCGGAACCTGAAGAACACTAAGATCAAAGATTTGAAATCGAATCCGGATTGCTTCAATCCTAGAATCCAATCCGAATCCCAATGCCCATCACTACAACCGATCTTTGGTGAAATAGCGTGAGTATTTGAATTGTTTTTTTTTTTTTTTTTTTGAGAAATAGAAAACCCCCAAAAAATTCCTTCTCTCTATTCTACCAAAGCTTCAGAATTGAAAAACAGATTATAAAGCTGTCCCCCGAAACGGACAATTATTATTATTACCCTTTTGCTGAAGCGATGACAAGCCGGCATAGAGACGTATACTTACGCATTGCCGGTAGTCGTTCTGTCAACGCCCGGTAGGGCCAAAAGGATAATGCACCATAATGTAACCCGTTCGACATTTGTTTCATTTATGCCTCCAAAAGTCAGCTCCGGAGGCCTCAATTTGAAAATTTCTTTTTTTATTGCCAGTGTCCTCAGGAATCGTACGGAAACGGTTCGAATTTTTATTTTTGTTTTAATATTTCACCCCATATTGGTAGAGGGAGTTTTCCCTGCGTTTTGTCCACATTGTGAGTGGTGTAACCTAAAATTTAAGTACACCCACCTACACCCGTACCCTTTTGTACACCAAACAAAAAAAAGAAAGACACCCCCATCTTGGAATGGTGGCCGAGCTGGTGAAAATCACAATAGAGCCATAAAATGATAATGAACGGTGTGAATCGATTTGAACCTGGCCTGGAACTGCGAAACAACCGTGTTCCGGTGAGGAAACGGAAAATTCATCCCCGTTCGATGGGCACGCAGCCCGGCTGTAAACTGGCAAGAAAATGAAGTTACAATTGAGTTAAATGACACGTTACCCGGGTACTCCCCTCATTCCCGGGTGCGGTGGCAACAAATGTTTAAAATCTCAGCAGCATTTCCCCAAGAACCACCTTCTGCCCTCCCCCTCCCCCTCCCTGCTCATAGTTTGTATTAATCGTTGTGCTGTTAAATAATGAAAACGGTTCCAGTAATGATGGGAAAAATAAAAATTTCTTATGTTCGTAGTATCACGCCAATCTCAACCAAAGGGGGTCGAAATAAAGAAGGAAAAAAAACAGAAGCAGAACGGAATTGATGAAAGGGTGGTGGCAGACGGGGAAGGGGGATGTAAGGTTGATGCGTGTGACTTAAAGGTGATAGTGACTTTACGACATTTGCCACATCTTCGGGATGATAATATAGACATTACATAAAAAATGTCACTAAAATATTTTTATAGCAAAACAAAATTATAGCAAATAAATTTGTTTAGTTGCTGATAAATTTTTCATGAGCTTATTTATGGGTTAAAAATACATGATTGATTTTGTCACGTTTGTCACGATTTACAAATAAAAAAAAATTCAACAACCAAAATCGAAAAACAAAGCACCAACCATTTAAAAAACGGACTGATTTAAAATCTAAATACAATGAATAAAAATTGTGATCAACAACAGCGTTATTCGTTCTGCTTTATTTTATTGCTGCAACAAAACATGACATCAAATTATTCTTTTCCCTCGCAGTACAATAAATCGGCGCAATCCTGCAAGACAATAAAAGCCCTCTTCCCCCCCCCCCACCCCACCCCCCACAAAAACACGTGAAATGCAAACAAATTGCGGCATAGAAACACACACACATAAACGTAAACAATGTAGCGAAGGGTGTGCGAGAGGGGGGCAGAAGGAGATCGCAATGGACGAAATCATAATAAAAACAATGAAATGCACGGAAATCAATGGTGATGAAATGGGGCGAAGAAAGGGAGTTGGGGGGGGGGGAAGGAAAGGAAGGGAAAACGGGCTGGGAAAAAAGGCAAGCAGAGAGGGATGTGGGTGGGGAGGAAGGGGCAGCAAATTGTTTATAATTGTACATGATTGAATAATTCATTCGAGTTTTTGGTATTCCATTTCTCGTTTTGTTTGTAACTTCATTCCCGTATCGTCCTTCAATTAAACCGTTGGCAAGGGATGAAGCGTGGGTGGGCGGGGGTCAGTTAGCCTGCTTGTGTGGTCGTTGGAAAGGTGGGGCTTCTTCACTTCCTCTCCCATTCCTTTCACCACGATCAATTGCATGGTTCACGAGTCAGAATGAAATTGGAAATGGGATTGTTATCTTGCTGGAAAAAAGTGACCATCACTAGGGTGCGGTGCGGTAGGGATGACCGGTGAGGGGGGAAAGCGTGGGGGAATATTTAGAAAAATGGCATCCACACGGGTGGGTGGATTAAATGTACAAGTAACAGAAAGAACGAAAGAGAAACAGAGAAGGTGCGACACTAAAACATCCATTTCACGTTGCGTTACCGTTTTCTTTTATAACTAAATTTATTTTATTGTTCATTTCATTTTCCACGTAACACTGAATGAAACACATTTCATTCCAGCGTGATCAGTAGCGGTCCCAACACCGTTACGTGCCATTAAAATTTTCATCATTCAGCAACAACGGCGAAGAGAGCGAAACAAAACAGGTGACTTTCGAAAGCCAAAAACACTTCCCCGGGGGGCAACAATGGCGGTAGGCATTCGATCCGTGCATATAAACACGATAACACTTATCGCTTTGACAGCTGGGCAAGCGATGACGCTTCAATTAGCGTTTGATGTGTGCCGATCGTTTTGATCGATTAATTTGAAGAGGGGTAATTTGGCCATCCGCCTGTGCTTTAAGGATACATCGTGTAACCCCTTTTTCCCCCGCCCGACGTTTTGCGCTTTCCCCACCCCTTCTTTTTCGCACATGTTTTACGCTTAGATATCGCCCTCCCAAAACGCCTTCCTGCTCCCTCCTTTTAAATTTTAATGCTATTTTTGCCGTTACTATCTGAGTTGCCGCTGAGATTTGACTATGTGGAGAAAAACCTTTCCCAACTGTGAACTTGAATAAATGGGAGGGGGAGAAGGGGGCCCGTTTCTCCTTCCCCTCCCATGTACCTTCCGCTGGTCGACCCACCAAGTACGAGCTGCTTCCATCTCAACGGAATCTTTTATTTATTCAAATGGACCATAATTATGTAAATGTGAACACACGAGCACATTTGAATAATTTGATGCAAACTTGCACACCTTAGCGCACACATTCGGGAAAACGGAAGGTTTTTTTTTCTTTCTCCAAATGCGATTTTTATTTTTCTTTCCCAAAAACTAAACCATTCGCCACTATCTCGTGAAGGCGCACGTGTGTGTGTGTGTGCATGTGTTTGGGGAGGTCCACGGACGTGTTTCACACATTTCGTATCGATTGTAAATTTCACCGTGATTAACGTTCCGCTTGGCCCGTTTCCGTAACGTTAACGTTTGACGTGCTTCATGGTGAAATTTGACAGAAGACGGAAGCGGCAGCGCATCGTTTTCCTCCCCAGTGCGTGGTACGCGTTTCGTTTCGCGCATAAGCATGCAGCAAGTGCCGATGGATAATTTCATCAATTTAATTTAGCGGCAGATGGACGCAACACGAACACCAATTCGATCGGGCAGAAGGGCGTCTGTCGAAGGATAGTTTTTGCTAGTAACCGGTCCACTATACAGGGTTGCTGAGATGGAACAGTTTGAACCATTTCTGGATTACGTACAAGTTAAACCAAGTATCTTAGAGGTCTCTAGAGGAAGGGAGTTGTGAGGAGAAGAAGTAGTGAGGATGTGCAAATCTTGATGATATCCGAAACCTCCAAATGAAGATTATTTAGAATCAAGGTTCGAAAGGAAGACCTTGACATTCACATTCGCTTTAACAGCGAAATCTGAACTGAAGATCGAGAAGGGAGTCAGTGCTTCAAAGCTTTCCAGGCATCCTACTGTCAACTCAGCCATGATGTACAGGAATTAGACGAGGAGTTGTATGTCTCTCGACACAAGAACTGATATAAATATGACAATTTGTCACCTTTTTTCAGCATTTGATGAATTTTCCAAACTTGGAAGATTTTACAATAAAAAAACAGGTAATTAAAAGTAAACAAATTTTCACAGTTTTTATCATGTTGTACCGAACGACAAGGCCGTTTTGCTTGAAATCAAAGAGTTCCAACTTTATGCAGAAAATAACTCACATCAAGTTGTCAACTCTCTAATCTGTGAATGGTATTCCATAATCATTTTCATTTTGTTTTATTTACCATCAATTTTCCATTTTTTTAAACATATCTCTATAAATGCTGTTTAATAAATTTGATAACGCTTTCAAAGAACACTAGTGAGCTACTTTTGACAAAAAACGAATATTTGAGCGACCAAGTGGCAGGTTGTTTTGGGTAGATCAGTGACAAATTTGACAGCTTTTTGTCAACTTGCGCTTCCTAGCGATTTTTAATGCACTTCCAAGCCTTTATATATCCAAATTTGACTCATATTAGATTACATAAGCTATTCAACTTTTTTTTTGAGGTGTAATCTGATGGAAGAATTCGCGAAAAGGAGATAAGGGAAAGAGCTCGACAGTTTACGATTTTGTTAACCTCCAGATAAATATTAAACGAAATTCAGGATCGATTTGCGTTGAAGTGAGACAAGTAATCTTTCGAGACTACTGGCAAACTAAGTAAGTTAAAGAGGGGATGTAGCCTAGGATGCCTAGGAGTAGCATCGTATTCCACTCAGAACTTTCGCTCGTATTAAGGAATCTATACGTTCGGGGTTTTCAAAATCTTTAAATGCTTCAAAAGGTCTAATAAGTCATTATACGGCGAGAAGATTGTTGAGCCGTAAAGAAGAAGAGGATATTTGGAGATAATAAATAATAGTGCTTCAGTCTACTTCAGGTACTAGACCCAGCACTTTGAAGGATGTGTCCATTAAAACGCTTTGTATTTAATCAATTTCAATACACTCAGTTTACTAAGATTACCCATCTACATGAACCATTATCCATTTCAACTTGAAAAGAATCCAGAAAGGATGACCACTTATGCTTTTCTTTTTTTCCACATCCCGGCTTCTCTGCTGAATGAACTCATGTTCTTGAGATTGAAAGAGATTCCACATTTAGATGAACAATCTAGACATGATGCCAATTTTTGTCCAGTTTACGCGATTTTGTTACGACCCGCATACTCTACTAGATCCATCTCTGTAAAGGAGGGAACTGTCAATTAAGAACATTTTTTAGATCTTCCGCCTACTCTGCTAAATCCACCACTTTAAAGGATGTGTCAGATAAAAACGCTTTGTCTGTACAATCAATTCCAATTTACCTCAAAATACTTTATTTCAACTTGGAAACAATCCAGCACTGGTCGTTTTGAACTTGAAACCCCCTGCAATGCTAAGTATCCACTACACAACGAGTAAATAAATGGAATAGCTATAAAAAGATGCAAATCAATTGTTTCCCAACAAACAAACAAAAATAAGTAAATTAAATTAAGTTGATAGTAGTTGATAGAATTAAACAAAACAATTATTTCTAATAATTAATTAATTAATAAGGAATTAATAATTCCTCATCAAGCCACATACCTATTTGTGTAATTTATGCAAAAAAGTAATAGTAAACAATAATTTTTAATCCAATTTCAAAATTACTCGCCAAAGGTTATCCCGCACAAGGAACATATTTTATGCCGGCAAATAATGAATGTGCATACCTACGGGAGGAACAATTTTGTGATTCATTCTTCCCACGACAGATACGGCATGGCCTGTGGTCGTCGATCCGACGACATCTTCCGATGGGCTCACTTGCACCGTAGGGACAATTCAATAAGTCGCTCTCATCCTCCCTCCTAATCCCCCTCTTCCATCCACGGTTGGGAAAGAAAGAAAACCGTGTGGTTGCAACGACGGGGAAAGGACAGCAACAACAGCTGTCCAATCGTTGAGCGCGAGGCCCAAACACGTTGTGCCGCGGACGGACGGCGGGAACAATAACAGCAAGAGAAGAATCCCGCGCTCGATGCATTCCTGCGCATAAATTCAGGCGATTTGACAGGAAAATTACACCACGTTTGCGCGCGTTTTGCAACGAAAGGGAACCGGTGGACCGCCAGCGGTCCGTTTGCCGGTGCGCTGCGAATCGCTAACCGAATGCGATCCCATATTTATTAAATCCACTTAGATGCTATAAGTCTATGTCAGGGCCGCGGCAATTGCATGCTCGGACCTGGCGGCACTGGCGCTTTTGCTGCGGGCCGCGGGTGGAAAACTTACCGGACTGCGCGCCGATGGACGAGAGGGGGGGGGGGGGGGGGGGCTAGGGAGGGGAGGGGGATAGGATGTGGGTCCGTGTGCGTCCGGAGCTGGTCATATTTTATCCTTGCGAGGGGTTCGCAGTTAACCGGGAAGTGGCACTGTATGACTCATGTCCTTGACGTGCGAGCCGTGGGAAACTCGCTCGAGAAGCAAAACAAAACGACAATAAAAAGAAAAACACTTCATTCCGACGGTTCGGAACGCTCGGAGCTAGTTTGGCTTTGGTTTAAAATAAATACCAATTTCAAACCCCTAAATACCAACACACACTCCCGTACGCCAGCGAGCGATTTGACGATCATTTAAAATATCATTAGCAGCCCTGCTGTACGTGTATTCGATCGCTGGAAGCGATTTTTGGAGATATTCGAGTAGCGTTTACGGCCGGCTAGGTAGAATGTTTTAGACATCCACATCTACCCCTCCCCAGATCAAACGAACGTGCCGTTAGCTGTGACGTACTTGGAACAATCGATCATTCCTTCATGTATTGTCGGTTTTTTGGATCGATTCCGATGCAGATGTTCCGATTATGTTTTGCACACCAACCCTCATTGATAACAAAAACACTGGAGAAGAATTGGGGAAGGAATAGGAATACCCACAAAGAAGCTCCCTCCCTCTCCTCCACCGGCAGAAGCGCGAAAGGGAACATGGGGTTTATGTCGGTTTATGTTTTTGCATATTTGGAAACGCATCAAACTCATCCATAATTGTGAAGACAAGCGCGCAGACAGCGAAACAGCCAACAATTAGCGTCGATGCTTAACTTCCTCGCTTCCACTCCCCCCCCCCCCTCTCCCCCTCCCCTGCCCCCCAATTCCAAACGAAGTGAGAAAGTACACCTTCATTCATTCATCCCCAATTGCTTGCCTGCGGCTCGTTCGCTTCTCCCAAAGGTTTAATGGGCATTAATTTTATTCACCACTGCAGTTGGTGCGGCTAATCAGGGGGGTTTTTTTTTTGTTGTTGTTGCAAGTATGGAAGATTTGAAGGGGATTGAAATTTAAAATCGTGCACTGGCTATTTGCTTATTTGCATTGGTTGGGGTGGGTGGTTTCGGACTTTCGGATTTTAGCCGATCAAATCGGGGCGTTGCGCCACGGTAAGCAATAATTGAGCAGGGTGTTGGAGATGAATATTCAATAACGCTTCTACTTTGTCTCCTTCACTTTCAGATCTTATTTTTTCCCCCAGAAGCATCATGTGCGGGGTTTAATAGTAATAGCGGATTAATTGAGTAACGGCTTATTTTTTTATTAATGTTTTTGGTGTTATATTTTTATTTAATTATTTTTTGGAAGTTGAGTAACATAAAAGAAATCTTATTGCCGCATATGTCCTGTTGACATCTTTAGGCTAATGCCAAATTTTTCGTGGAAAACGATAGTGGTGGGCGAATCGATTCCGATGCTGAATTCCTGGATTCTGTAGCCAATTTTAGAACCAATTCCAATCCTAATTCCTCAAAAGATTGTTTTTAGATATAGATTTTTTACATTTGGATAAGTGACGTCGTGTACGTTGGATGCTGTCTAGTGATGGGAATAGTTCCGAAAAAAAGGAGCGGTTTTTTTTTCGGTCACTCCTGGAGGATCGAAACTGCTTCACCAGGTTTTTAACCTGGTCGGTAGGAACCGATCCGATCGATATATATTTGGAGCGATCGGAGATAAGAACTTATGATCGATTTTTGGAGCCTCGTTCATGGAGAAGCTGAAAAGAGATATTCAGATGGAGGTACGAAAAGATAACAATGTGTTTGAGTTGGTTGATGACGCGATCAATGCGGTGTTCACAACAATTCATGGAAGCATAGTAACGATTTTCAAATTATGTTCATAATTACGATATAAGGAGCGATCGCTCATATTTGAAGTTTGTTTATAGGAAATTTTGAACGATATTTGGGACGGCATAGAAAAGAAATTGAGGAGTGAAATTTGTTTAACCTGATGTCGTTCACTCCAATAGTGGAGCGGAACCGTTCTTTCAGGTTCGTTCAAAATTTCGTACCACTAGTGTATTCGTGAAACGTTGAAATTTTGCTTCGTGTATAGCGAAGTTTGTCTCTGGCATGTTTAGAGTAACATGTAAAAATGTTTAAAGTGTGTTTAAGACGATTTGTTTTATAGAAGGAAAATAATAATTAAATAATGCATTTTTTATTCGGAATTGGTTCCGGAGCTGTTTATGATTTTGAAAAAAAATTCAAGAACTGATTCCGGGCCAACCTTGTGGAATCCGGGAGCTTTCTTGTCATCGATTCCGGATAAACCCCAATGTTGCCCATCACTATTATCCACAAATTAATCTATTGTGCAGTGTTTCACATGACTAGAATTGCTGGACAGAACGACTACGTGGAATTCACTTGCTACAGATCTATATGGTCATACCTTATTTTACCGAATTTTCAGTGTCCGCACGTGAGTGAAGTTTCAGCAACTTTAACGGATTATAACGATTTCTTTCCACCAAATTTATAGCAAATCCTTCAAAATGCTAAATGTAATACATATATAACAACAACAAATATAGGAAGTGTTTCAGCAATATATCTGGAAAAATAGTAAAAATTCAATTTTTAAATGGAGTTGCTTAAATTTCTACTTACAATATTTTTATTATTGTATTTACATATGGGATGCTGATTATCATCATTGACGAGATTTGAGACGAGAGACAGGATTTTTAAATGGAAATAATTGAGGAGTCAAAAATTTTCATGATTTGGATAGTGTTTTGAAACAATGTTGTTGCAAGGATATACCTGATAAGCACTTCAACATTTCATTATAAATGATATGAAGATAATTGATCTTCTCCCGTAGACGTGAAACCAATAACATCGACTGCGATCATAATTTTATTACAATGCGAGTGATCCATCGTTCCTGACCACACCCTTAACCTCCAATCCCTCCTCTTACCTGTTTTAAGTAATATTAACTCAAGTAAGAGGACTCCTATCCTACGTTTGTTAACCATCCTTGAATGTTCATTGTAAACTCTGTACGTCATCCTTTCATGTATCCCCGCTCACTATTATGTTAACTAGTATTTAAGTTTGCTCATGTCATGTAACGTCACATTGACTTTTTTATGTGTCAAATATTTAAATCGGTTGCTTACAAGCCATTTAGCAAGTAGTAAATAGACTAAGTAATGTTGTTTATTAGTATTATCGATATTAATAACAAGTAAGTGAGTAGTGGAAAAAGAACAAGTCTTTCACATGACAGGATCTAGACCGCCAATTTGAACCGGTCGCCCATAGCAAGGACTAATTGTCCTACGTGATAAAAATAAATCTCTATAAATAGGTCGATAGCGAACGTACAAGATGTACAAATTTAAGTTTTCCCAGTCCTCGTTCATCATATTCAAACAAAACATATTATAATGGTATGTAATTTTGATAGATTATGATGATATGTTTTAAATACAAACGCATGAATGGTGATGTTTACATCGATATCTTCCGATCTTCATTTAGCAGGACCGAGGACCGACTCCCACCCGGACCGTTCTTCTCCCATTGAGGACTGACCATCCAAGTACATGAAAGCAAAAGTCTAGTAAACAAGTGGCGGATGTAATCAAACGGTAAACGGGGAGACTGCCGTCAGGGACCCCGTTTGCAGAGGTAGTTAATATTCTCTTCAGTCTTTAGCCCCGAAGATGAAGCCGTTGAAGCGAACGTAGATGTTAAGGACCTCTTTCTCAAAGTTCTAATTCGAAGTTCCAAACAGCTCGTTAAGCCAAGAAGACATCAATATTTTAGAAACTCATGTGCAGTCTTATCTCTTCAAAAGATTCTTCTTTTAAGACACTACAACCTCGAGAGATTTTGTTCTGCCATTTCTGGCTTCCGTGACATGAATATACTGGCAACTGAAAAATCAGTCCAGCGTGGGAGTCGAGCCGCTCCCTACTTCAAAACCATCAGTAGCTTATTTTCCAGCAGGAGCACATTCAGGAGGACACACAAACACCTGATGGAAAAATCTACTGCACAATGGAGTGCAGTTACTGTGAAATTTACTTCACTGTCCAGCAACTCCTAGTCGATTGTTTCTGATACACTCAACAACGATCCAATTTATACAGGTAAGTTAAAACTACTGGCATATACAACCAAATTAAAATAATACAAAATTCAGCATCAAAAGAAGAGCCTCAATGTGTCTAAAAGCTATCAAACCAAAAAAAAAAGACCCGGTTTTTCCATCAGACTTAGACTGCTACTATAATAGAAATGTCAAGAAGTGTGCCAGCACAATTTTTAATGAAATACTCGCTGAATATTAAATTCTGACGTTAATTTTGCATTTAATTGAAGGACGACAGGACCACATCTTTTCCATTTTTCAATAATTCGTTCTGTTTGAAGAGAGTTTCAAAAATACTCTAGATGATGCTAGCCTCTCTTAACATTGACATTCCATTTCCAATGATTGTACATCAATTTCTGAAAATGGTGGCTATCATTTTGGTATTACTTACTGTCGTTTTGGGTTAAACTTTTCGTTGTTGGTCAAGTTACTATGGAGGAATCCTTTCCTATGATTATTCCGTTTTCTTAGAACTTTAGATAGCAATTGTTCGCAGATATCTCCAGATTTTATTATCTCTCGAGTTCAATTTACGCGATATCCCGCGATAAAGGACTCTTTGGATCTGAATGGGTGTGGAATTAGTCCTTTGCAGGGCTCAGGAGTCAAAGCTATTAATATTGGAATTGTTGATTTTTAGAGGGAGAGAGAGAGCTCCCAAAGCTCCTTCCTCCTCAATTTATTTATGCACTTTTTATGACACTCGTCAGAGGACCCCACGAGGTCATTTACTAATAAATATTTGTATGTTTCAAGGCATATAGCCCAATAGCTTTTAATTAATTTTGAAACTTAAATAATGTATAAAAAATGTCTAATAAATTAAACTATTTTCTTTATTCATACGATCAGTTGTTTTTAAAAGAAGTACAATATTCTTTAGTTATGTTCCATCCAACCGAATATTGCCCATTAAATTACGACGAAACTAAAACCAGTACTGTAAGCGCAAAACGTCATCCATCGTGAAACTCGTTCCTGGGTGCGAGTTACTCGGTGAACATTTACCACCATTAGCATTCCTAATGAGCCCTTCACGCTGGGATCGGATTGATCCGGAACCCTTCATCCCGATCGACATCGTACGATTGATCTGCCGAACGATCATTCCCGCTTGCTTACGACGCAAGGCCATCAGCGATATACGCCGAACGAAACTGCGCCGGATTGCAAACTGTGCAAGTGCAACCAAAATCACCAGTACAGGCGATAGGAAGAAGAAGGCTGTGTGCATGTTTACAGCGAAAAGAAAACGGATAAAAAAAAAACAACGGGAAAGATTTTAATTAATTGATAAGAAACTCTACCACGATGTTGGCTGAGCGAAAGATTGAACGAGTGTTCTTTTTTTTGTTTTGGTTTTTGGTTTACGACTTTTGAGATGCGTTCTTTTTTTATTTCTGCTACCATCTCCCGATCCCCTTTTCCTGTTTTCGATTAGAGAAGCTTTCCATAAGATCGATAATGCATGGAAAGGATGCGAAAAGTCAGAAAAACCGGTGCATAATTGCAAAAGTATGTACGTAAAGGGGGGAAAAACAACCCCACACACTTGAAGGTAAATACTTGACCGTATTCATTTCGCTTCTTATTTAGCTTCGTACACAAACGGACCAGTCTGGATGAACGCCATGGAAGGGTTCCGCAATGTGCGTGGCTTAATGCGTTATGAGCATTTTATAAAGCACAGCATAAACAACATCTTCAAGCTGGAAAACGAAGCACAAGAGGTTGCAGAATCCAACTGGGCAGGAAAAGCTGCGAACGAGCTTAAAGTCGTCTTTCATTTTCATTTTGTTCAAGCCCGAAAACCAGAATCTAAGAAGCAAGGAGTGTTGTCGAAGGATGCAGGTGGGAAGGGGGGGAAGGTGGAGGGGGGAGAACGTAAAAAAAATCCCCCGAACACAGATTCTGCCGCTGCGATGCTGCTGCTAAAGCGATTTAATTACAAGGTGCAGCATTTATTAATTTCATTTCATCTCGCTCGCATTTCCAAGTGCAGCCCTTTGCGGAATCCCTTTTTTTCCTTTGGCCCGATTAGGAACGGAGTTTTTTTTTGTGTGTGCGCGCGTGCGTACATATCTGTGTGTGTGTGTGTCTGTATTTGCGAATGTTGCTTGCTCCAGTGGTTCGTGAATTTCGTGCAGTTTTTATTTTGTTTTGTTTTTAACTTCGCTCAATTTTATTGCTTATTATTGCTTTTTCACATGCGTGTGGTTCTTTTGTTTTATTTCCTTTTCCATTTTCGGATTCAACTAGGAAACTTTCATTATTTTAATTTAGATGTCTTTTTGTGGACAACGTTCCTCTTTTCTTCTTTTATAATGGGACACACACAACGTTCACACTTCCTTTTTTGGCGATTTTCCTCCATGATCGAATTTTCCTTCTTTCTCATTAGCCTACTACTATCTCGTCTACCAGCGCTCTCTCGCTTTTGTCCAACATTAGTTGCTATTAAAAAAATTTCGCTTCATTTTATTCCGCACGGGTGTTGATTTTCTTCTAAGTCCAATAACTACCAAAGACTAATGAAACGCGAACCATGTTATTAAAAACAAATCAATTTTTCTTCCCCACCAGAAGTCAACCACTTCCCTCCCTCCTCCTCTATCCCCTGCATCAATGCATCTTGGGTTTTATCCACCTTCATCCCTTTGCCCTTCCTACCCACCCGCCCATCCTTCCCATGTCTGCATCCTGATCGCTATCGGTTGGTACGGTTTTGGCATGATTTTCCCGGAATCGAACCGCGAACATCGCGAACGAAAGTGAAACCACCCGAAAAGCGTTTCGCCGTGTGCACATTTTCAAACCTCTACCAACGTAATCGGTTTTAAGAAGAAGGTTGCCGTTGCGTTACCCATCCAATGGGCCCTTTCAAAATGGAAGGGACGCTCGGAGTTACCATCGAGCCCTCCGACACGCAGCGCGGTGGGAGTAACACGCGAGCAGGGTACGGGGGATGGCAGCGGGCCCAAGGAAAAAGTTAATTTAAAAGTTCTCACGATCTGCCCGGGTTTAGGTGTGTATTCTTTTAGTTTAGTTTTACGTTTTCCAATATTTGTTCTCGTTACCGGTTGCCGGTTTGTCGAGAGATGTCGAGGCTCTTGGCGCCGAAATTGCAACCATCGTTGATTTCCAGAAGTTGGTGTGATGATTTTCATTTAAACCCGCGCCGAGTGAAGGGATGCGGTAGAATGAGTGCATTTTCTGCTGGGTATTGTGAGAGCTTGGGACTTTTCGTAATCAACGCGGTGAGATGAAGTATGATCTATGCCTGGTCAGAACGACTGGACGATGCAATAAAGCTTATACTGGAACTTGTTCTCA
Organism: Anopheles minimus; assembly: GCA_000349025.1. Lineage (NCBI taxonomy): Eukaryota > Metazoa > Arthropoda > Insecta > Diptera > Culicidae > Anopheles > Anopheles minimus. The sequence goes on from KB663710.1 coordinate 1,655,873, forward strand.
ATTTATTGGAGATTTTAGGCCCTACGGATATTCTTGCTATTTATGGCGTCATATTAACACCAAATTGGAACTTTCCCTCAGATTAAATAAAGTCATTTAGATGTCTCAAAATACTAGAATAATTGAATCCTACAAAGTTCTAAAGGTGTATATTAGACCTTGCTTCTAACAATCCTCAGGACCTCAAGACTCAATTATAGCATTAGGCTCTTTATGGCGTGATATTAAGACAAAATTTTGAGGAACTCTCCTTCGGTTTAAATGAGGCCACTTAGATATCTCCAAAAAGTATTGGAATTTCAAAATGTCCTTGTTATGTACTTACTTTATAACGGATTATAAATTTTAATAAAGGAGTACCTTGGATCGTACCACTAGGAATTCTCTGGTTCTCAAGATTAAGTTGAAGATATTAAGTTCTATTTCTAGCGGATATTAACTCCAATTTGTGTGAACTCTCCTTCATATTAAATAACGTCTCTAAGATGGTTTCAATTAACATTGGAATCCTACAAATCATTTATCTTATCACTACGAATTCTTTGGTTCTCAAGAGAGGCGTAGCGACCTTTTGGCGTAACAACCGGTACGGTCATGCTGACTATTTCTGGCTTACTAGACTTATTGATACCACGTAGTGGGACGGTCAGTCCTCACTCTCCTTAAGATAGAATAAACTCTTAGATGCTTCAAAATACTACAATATTTGAATACTACAAAGTCCTAAAGGAGTATCATGGACCTCACTCAAGGAATTCTCTGATCCTCAAGTTTGCGTTAAGGACATGAAGTTCTATTTATGGCGTGACATTAACAACAAATGTGTTGGACCTCTGCTTCAGAATTAATTATGTCCCTTAGATCTTTCCAAATATTACACTATCAGAACCCTGCAAAGTCCTGAAGGAGTATCTTGGAACTTATTTCTAACAATCTTCTGGTCCTCAAGATTAAGTTGAAGTCATTATGTTCTATTTATGGCGTGATGCTAATACCAAATTTGTAAGAACACTTCAGATTAAATTATATCACTTAGACGCCTCCGAATACTAGCATATTTGAATCCTACAAAGTCCTAAAGAAGTATATTGTATTTTACCATAAAGTATTCTCTGGTTCTCAAGATTAAGTTAAAGACATTAAGTTCCGAGGTCTAAATCTTCCTTTGAAGATTCCAACCCACAAACACTTCCTTCCAAACATATTGAAGATCACCAGCAAACTCTTTGAGCCAAAGGTACGCCCGAAAAACATCCATCCATCTCCTCCTACTTTGACATTGACCATTGACTGTCAGACGAAATGTTAGAACTTTTCGAATAATGGTGCTAATAAGATCATCATAATGAGCTTATAATCTCTATTTAATTTTGTCCGCTCACTCTCTCTCTGTCTCCCTATCTTTACATTTCTACCTCCCAAGCACCGTAAATGATCATTGTCTAGAGTTGTGGCACGTTGCGTGGTAATCCTTTCCAAATAAACAAAACATCGGATCGACCATTCATGGCGCCGCGCCACAAATCTCAGCCGGAATGCTCGATCGCATCATCCATGCTACCCGCGCGTCCTAATATCTTTTCGATCCGAAATTGATCGGGTCCACTTCCGCTCGTTTGTTGGTAATTAATCCTAACCCTAACCACGCTATAATGCCGATCGCTGGAAGCTAGATGATCGTTCTGCAGTACACCCAGTTCTAAACCAGTTTCCGAAGGTTGACCGTCACCGTGCCGTAGGACCGATTACCTTTTAATGATGTTTTAATAGAATGCAGCATTGGGTTTTTTGGTAATGAGTGCCGCTAGCCCGTACTGCCCGGACTGGACCGGTGCGCGGGAATGCTTGGGTAATTGTTCTCAAGTTTGGAGCGTTACTGCTGAAAATGGGATAAATCCAAGGGTTTCGAATAAAAGCAGAAGCGTAGTGAGCAAGTACCGAAGCCGGATCAGCCGGAAGATCACCCAAAACGTCTAAGGGCCGTCTGCGAGGAAAACAAAATAGTCCCAATGATGTGAGGTTGGCAGATACGGCCATGTACGCTTGAAAAGGGTCGGCGTGTCATGTCTGCGCGCGGTAGATTTTGTTCCTGGATCCATCCTCAGGACTTTGCACGTATAGTTTTGTTTTTATTTCCTCTGTTTTGCACGCGATAAGCGAAATCTTAACCGCTCCCAGTGTAAGTCTAGTAACGCGCAAGAGAAAAGGTGTGCTGTCTATCTTAATTTTTGGACCTCAAAAAATGCTAAAAGCGGAAACCTCAACAAATAAACCAAAAACACGACCAACCAACTTCACCCATATGAACCGTGGGATGAGGTTAAACCTAAAGTTTGGATGAAGTTAGGATAGCCTCAACAGTATCTCTCCCTCTCACTCTTCCCTTTTCCAGACCCCATGTTTTTTGAGCTTGCAGGATATGGGGAGCACGCGAGAAAAAAAAATCCACAACCAAAGACTCATCGGTGCAGGGCCATGCATTTAAATCCATTAGTGTTTCGTGGAAAACAAAGCGAATATTCGATGCGTTACCCCTTTTTTATGCCAAAACTCTTTTTCCTTCTTCTATTTCTTTCCGCGAATCCATCATATCGCGAATGGCTTCCTTGCGGCTAAGCGTACACACACCGCACCGCCCGCAAATGCAGTAGGGCGCCCCGTTTTTGGTGTTTTATTTTTTTGTTTTTACCTTTGCGGCTTTCGTAATGCACCGCCGTCATCATCATTGGATTTGGAGCGGATTTTCGAGGTTTTTCAGATTTAGATCCATCCGATTTTGCTTGCCCCATCCCTCGGGATCCGTTTTGCTTTTCTCTCTGCTGTGCCGGTGTTCAGGTATCGATTCTACCGCTCGGGTCTATAATTATACCGCAGAATGTAGTGCGTAATGAGAGTGAAGTTCCAAGCAGAGAAAGATGGATATATTTAGAACCTCGCACAGATTGGTTGGTTGGCACTGGTTGGTTGGGTACTAATATACAAATTTTGCTAAAATTATGTTCTTCCTTAACTCTGTGAGGTAATTTTACGGTACGACTACGAAATCCTGCTTTTTTGGGTGTTTCCTTAGTTATTTCGCTGACTTGAACACTAAGTGGACAACTTCCTCTGATAATAGGACCTGCTATGGCTGATGGCCATATGTCCTAAAATTATTTTTTTCAGATCAGATCAGAAGATTACGAGTTAAAAGACATTTAACACTTATTGACCTTATATCCAATGATGTTCAGCATCAGATACGCTCCACTATATTTACGTACATGCCAAACCGAACCAGATAGCAGCGTGGAGTACGTGCTTATAGCTTCCCGATATTGAGAATTGAGTAGTTTCAAGAGAAGGTACGTTTCAACTTAAGTGACCATAAAAATAAAACTTCTGCAACGACCTTCAGTGGACGAAGTCCCTTTAAATATAACTAATAAACAAAATAAATCCAACAATAACGAGCAACAACTCTGCATCTCTTTAACATGTTTCAAGGAATTCTTTTAGCTACCCTGTTCCACTTCCGCCCCAAACCAAATGCTAATTACCACCGAAGGGCTACTCAGGGACGTGTTCCGTCACACGTGTCGCTCACGGGTGCAGCAAGATGTCAGAAGTGGAAAGCGAGGAAACGACAGCACCGCAGTAAAGATGTGTTATAATTTTCACATTCGAACACCGAGCTATTGACAACCGGTCATCACACGCAGAATGTAATAATTTAGCGGCAGCTTCCAGCATTCGATGCATCTGCACGCATCAATAATTTATTAAACACCGGGGTTGGAAAAGCGAGAAGAAGTTTGGGTGTGTGTTTATTTTTTTTAACGTTTCTCGCCTAATTTTTATGCGAACTTTGTGCGTATGGAGTATCGTTTTTGTTTTTGTTTTGGGGAATTCCTTAGGATATTGGGTTGTATGTAGATGGGCGCCTTCTCAAGAAGAATTTGAGTAACAACCAGGATCACTCCATGGGAATTTTAGAGGGAAGAGAGATGAAGCTGGGGATGAGGGAGGGAGAAGAAGTAATCTAACGAGTAACAGCTGGACCACACGTCAGATAACGGAGATACGGGAGATATAGAAAGGAAAATAAACGGCTAATCACTATAATCAGATGATGTATTTAGGCAAAGTATGTAGCATTCCCGTGGAACTCATCGGGATGGCTCCAGATTGTGCGAAAGTAATGGCGGGTTAGTTGGGCAAGCAAATGTGCACTACCGCTTCTAGCCATTTGCTGGCGCGAACCGGTGTGAACTCGTGTCCAGACTACAAGCGTGCGAATCTGCCACCGGTGTTCCGTTGTTGGATGGGCCTTCTCCCCGCAGTTAATCTGGAGAGCGTTAATCACCCAACCGGTGTTGGTGCGAATTACGGTGTATCCTTCAATACTCTTGGAGCGGATAATGCCCCCCAAAAACATGGTACGGTACCTGTTCGGGGAGCTATTGAGACGGCCCAGTGTCGATATCGTTTCAGCAGTCTTCATCCACCGGTGCCAAGGGTCCGGTACTTATCACAAAACTTCAACGGTAAGTGTATGCAACACATCCACACCACTGTCGTGAAACGGCACACTAAATCAATGCCATAGCAAAACCAGAATGCTTTCCTTCGATGGCGCCTTCGTTGCCCCTCATCCAGGAAGAACCAGCCGCCGGGACATTGGAACGCCCGAGGAAAGCGAGATAATTCATTGGGGCACTTCATTAGCTACGGACTGTTACGCACAACTGTTCCTAGCTTCCCGACACATAAATACTGCCTTTTGTTTCCTGTGGGTGGACTTCCTGCAAAGGGAGTGTCAAGACATGCCGGACCCGGCCCGGAAGCAGCCGGATTTCGATTTGCCATCAGCGGCTGGGAACAGACACACACACGCTCTTTCCCGATGACCGGTTAAGATATCTCGGGTGCTTCGTTATATGGGTTCTTCGTTGGGTGCAGAAACTCTTGCCGGCCAATCCGGCAAGCCAGAATGCGTGCGTGAGTAATCATGCATTCTTAAAGTTGATCGTCTGATGACTCTACCAAAACCGTCCTGCGCTTTCGTGCCAGTTCATCACCAGTTACTTGTAGTTCTTTTTTCCCATTTCATTACTTTGTTTCGTTTTAGTGCCAGAAGTCCTCCAGGACATTCAGAGCGAAGGTGAGAGCACCCCCTGCGTCGTGAAAGTCGTGAACCAACTGCCACAGATTAGCAGTTGTGGCTAATGGTGCCCGTGTTGGTGGGGTTGGTAGAATCTGGCCCGAAAGGGAGCAAATGCACGACCTTGTAGACCTGTACTTCTCCACTCGAGAAGTCACTTTCGGTCTGATTTATGAACCGGACCACGCCCTGCAGCTGGGAAAAGAGTAAAACTACACACACACACACACACACACGGAAAACGAGCACGAAATGGACTTGCAAACGGATGTAGGGAAGGCGCTGGCTAGGAGAAAGATGGGTAAGTGTGGGTGCCGTGCAAAAGAAAAGGGAAAGCAAGCAGGGAAGACATTTTCGCTGACACACTGTTTACGAGCGTTCGGCTACTAACGGGCGACCGGAGCACATCGTGGAATCGAAATCGGGGACTAGCGAAATTGGAAACAATAGAGATATCGTGGAGTGCAACGTACGCAATTTGTTACGTTTAGTGGTCAGACTGTAGACTTCCATTTGTTTTTGTTTTCCTCCGAACCAACAGCCATTTTACTGAACGGCTTCGTTTTAAGGAATATTGCATACATGCAGGCGATCGATTACTGGGCAAAAATACGATTTCTCATTTAAATGGAACAGCGAGATGACTCACCTTTTGGGAAGGAAATGGTTTGCGTGCCGATGGTCCACCGAGGGAAATGGAAAAAGAAGAAAGAAATATAAAATTAAACTTAATAAATAATCTATGTAAGGATATAGCAAAACTATGTTTGTGGAAATTTTAACTTTACCGACTGTAGTCAGTTTTATCATTTTATACGTTTGCTAGGAGAAATTAATTTCAGAAACAAATATGTAGTTAGAACAAAAATATTCGATGGTTTTAAAAAAATAGTCTCTATGTAGTGACTATGCCATTTTGTTAATTATTTAGCTAATTCTTCTTGATTCATCGACCAAGGGAACATTCATTTATTACGTAACTCTAAAATGTAGAGTGTTCGTTACCCTTAATAGCATAAAATGTAACACCTTCCCCTCTCATAATTATGTAGAATTTTTTGCAATTCTCCACAATTTACCACGCCACCTTCTCTTTCTAATTGTCTTAAAGGATACTTCCATAACAAAAAGGCTACTTCCGTGCTCGTTTGCAAGGCCAATGTAATTAAATCCGTCCTAACATCTTTATCAATCTGTTTATGGCTCCTGATCATTAGTAATTATCATCTCCTTTTCGCTTTCTGTAATTCGTCAGGTAATATTTTCAGTTTGACACGGATTGTTAACATAGACGTATTGTGGGTAAGTTATCCGAATCCAATATTTATGGTCGATTTTAACTTTTTTGGGATGACATTGTCGTTCAACTACAAGTCCCGATCAAACGGTCACTTCTCTCTCGCTGTTCCTTAGCCAAAGAAGAAGCTTGTCGAGGAACATGGTTTAGGAATTCTCCTACAAAGAGGGCATGAATTATGGCCAAATGCTTCCGGACTCAAACATTACAATGTGTATCTTATTCTTGTATATCTTCAGCAATTTGATTGGCCCAGAAATATTGGCCATGTCGCATATGGAACCACGTCACATCTCTAGAACCAACTCGAAAACTGGTCCATGTCTGAACTTTGGTTACTTCCCCAATAGAAAGATAAAATATTTTTGTTCGTGGCATCCAACATTAGCTTCTGCTACTCAAATCAAAATAAATAAAATCTCACAATGTCCTCGCTTTAATGTCGAACCGGCAAAATTTAGCTTTTAGCTTGACAATAGTCAAACTGTCAACTTTTGACAGTGCAAAAAAGAATTCTTAAAATTTTAGATGCATAGAATTATTCACCAAGATGGTAGGGTACTTGTACGGAAAACATAAAGAGAAAACATCCCCCGCCCTTCTCCTCTCTCACTCTATTAGCGTTACGTAATTAATGCATTTCCCCTAAACTAGGTCATGCCGGTCATTCAATGGTTTATTAGACTTATTTATACTACACATTCGGCGAGTCAACGACAGTTTGATCCAGCTGAGGATCGATCAATGACCAACGGTGCCACGTATCGCAATAATTTGTGATTGTAATTTTCCAACAACCCTCTACAAACTTTAAGCCCTTTCTGATTTTGGACATTTCAGACGTCATCTCATGGCAATCCCTAATTCATCCGCATCGAAATGCAACGTGAGTCGGAATCGAATTCACCTACCCCCGCTCCCTCATCTTCCCCCTCCCCCCCCCTCCCCACTTGTTCCCACACATTTTATTCGACGGGTAAAGGTGGGTGATCTTGTCTTATCCTCCGCATGGTTTTTTTTTATGTTTTCCCTTTACTTCCACAGGGAGTGGTTGCACGAACTGCACGGTGCATATATGCATTGTCTGGCCCAGTGTGCATTGCAAATGTATATTCCCCCGCGTCCTCGCCCCGAAAAATGGTACACGGTGGGTGGAGCGGGGTGTGCAACGAAAAAATTTATTTCCTTCTTGTGCCGGGGTCGCTGCTTGGAGCGAGCGAGTGTTTCGGAATTTCGGAACACAATTGAACGTTGTTTGTGCAACGCAACAGTCCTTACTCCTTATTTTTTATACACCTTCAGTTAGTATTTTCTTTTTCGTTTTTTTTTTTGTGTAGCATGTCTGACACCAAACCGAACGTAGAGTGCGGGAGGGGGAAGAAAACATACGTGGTAGGGGGGGGAGGGGGTTCCGGTATCGGGATCTTCGGGTGATTCCGGGCGACTCTCGGAGTGTATGAAAAATGGCTTCACCCGTAGCCTATAATTAGCGCCAAGTCGAAAAATATAAATATTGTTTTAAATTTATATCCTTCATTTCTTTCCGGCTATTTCGCGCTCGTGCAGCTCGGTGCTGCAACTTCACCTGTGTGGGAGAGGGAATGGCAGCAGAAGAAGCCCCGTCTACGCAAGTTTTCATTCGTTTCCAACCCGCACTGCACCCACACATTCCCTTTCCATGTTGGAATGCTAGATGTAAGTATGCTTGTTGGGTCGTTTGGTAAAACGTTTTGTGCAAAGAGTTTTTTTTTTGTTTGCGGTTGAAAAGTTGAGAAAATCTACCACCGCAAATCATCCCACCTGCCTGCTTTATCTGGATATGCATTCATGTGTGCGTATGTGCTTCAAAGAGGAAAAGAGATTCGGGATTATCAGGAATGGGGCGATGGACAACACGAATAGAACCCGAGAGGAAAACGTACGCTCCAAAGCAAATAGCTCTAACGCACTCACACCACCGTCTGCAGTGAAGATAAGATTATTTCACCACAAACGCATGTCTTTGGTTGCAGTGTTCCTCAACCCCACCTTTTAACCCGTTGACACTTCATCCACTCGGTAAGTTGGAGTAAGCTGTATGAGTGCGAAAGATAAGAGGAATGGACCCATATTTCTTGACCGGTTTACAAAATTCGAATTGCGAAAACGGAAACGAATTGGATGCCATTTTGTTTTGTTTTTTTTTTTAGTTTGTTGCTTCCATTCGGTATTTTTGTTACACTACTCTAAGAAAGCAGCCCAAACGAGCCATATAATCACAATCATTTTGGCAAGGAGTCATTTTTGTTTTCTTCTCGCTTTCCCCTCTCTCGCACGTGCCTTCTAATGCTCTTCACCAAAATATGCAGCCCGATCACGATAAAATTCTTATCATGTTAACCGAAGCAACCGGCATAATGTTGCAACATGTCTCCTCGTGGAACACCTTCGTGTGGGAGGAGCAGATGCAGCATGCGCGATAGCCCCACTCTCGGTTCGGTACATTCGTAAAATAATTCATATGATCGATATCGCGATGGGCATATTTGGCTGTCATACATTTCGAGCTGCGTTGCGGAAAATGCCATTTTCTGTGCAATTTATCGCAGTGCGTTTCGCTGGAACGAGTCCAATGTGTGCGTGTGTTTGTGTTGTTTTCTTTTATCCGATTTCAACAAAATTGCGGAACTAGTGTGCTTGATGATAATCGCACCAGTCGCCAATTGGCAGGCAGTTCGCAGTTCGGTTTATATGTGAGTTTCAGCGCACCGACCGATCGACGTCCGATAAATACCGAAGAAGTTTTCCAAGCGGCTGTCGAGAAATAAAACCCCAATCACTGGGGCTGGAAGGGGGAAGGTATTGACGGGGCAGCAACAGTGAGGAAGGTAATTGACAGGTTTATCACACCGCGCAATAACAAAGCGAAAAAAAAACGCTAACAACAAGGGGTTCCGGTATTCCACGGATTGTGCCGGTCCAATTGTGGCCAAGAGTGGTAGTTTGCGAATGTTTATCGAATTCATTATTCAGCGGGAATGCAAATTTGCACTGTGCATTTGTGCCAGCGTTTCTTCGTCACCCCGCGCTCCGACTGCTTTGCCCGCGCTTTCCCTCGCTGGACCGGTTTTGCTTTGCAGCAGAATGTTGAATGCTGAAACTAATACTGCTGCTACTACCACTACCGGGCCGGGCGATAATTTGTGTTATCTAATGCCACTAAGCAGCGGCAACAGAAACAAATCGTTCTGCCAATGCGGTTAGTAGAAAACGATGGTTACCAGCTAATGACGGTTACCGGGGATGGAAACCGGGGAGCCGAAATTATTGGTTACGAATTACGGTTTTGCAATGCTGGAAATGGTCATCGTGAAGTGTGCGCACAGTTTTCCATCCCGCCCGTATTTGTGTGCTAATTGATAGACAAGTGTCAACATGCGGCGGTGAGAGCGTTAAGAAACCCTGCCTTTTTTGACAGCTCTTTGCTAAGTAGCACCACGCAGCCGTGCTAGTGGGAGAGGCAATAGTAGCAGGTGGTATTAGTTAGTGGTACACTTTGTAGGGATCAATGTTGCACAACTAAGAAATAGTTGTAATTGTGCAGTGAAACGTCACAGAATAAATAAATAAATAAATAAATTTTAGAGATACTTTTAATCATTTTAGTGACGTTCAAGGTTCTGTACCCAAATTATGAAGAAATACGAGACGAAACGATATCATAACGGCCCCCCTAACGAGATCCACCAACAAAGGAGCGTAAAGTTCTTATTCCTGAAGAACTGGGTTGTTCTGCGGTACATAAGCAGCGAAATGAAAAGTCCTACGGGACTCGTGGTGATCAAATTAAAAAGAATCACGCGAATCATTAGTTTCGACCTTATCTCACCCCATTCTGTCGAGAGATCACCAGAGGAGATGGAATGGTTGAGTCAAAAAGCTGTTCTGAAGACGCTCAACACATCTTGGTATTGGAGTCCCTAAACAGGACAAAAGTACTGGATCATCGCTACTTAGCCGACGGGAGCTTTTGGAGCTGCCTACCTCGAGTTGCGCCAATTAGAAGAGGTCTAATCGATAGAATATTTGTAGGGACATCTGCTCCAAAATTGGTTTGGTCAAAGTGATGAGCCTGCTGAAGGACAAGATGGATCTGTCGATTTTTCCTTTTTCATTATGTCATTTTTAGCGTTTCGGGTGGCTGGCACAAGAGTTCTATTCCAGCTCAATGTACTTAAATCTTTTGATATTTTCCGACATCGAGTTTTTTTGTAAGAATTAAAAAAAAATGTTAAAAAAACAGATAGAATATCAAGACTACTATACTACAACACTATAAAAACTACAAATTTCAAAACGAATGTTATTGAAATTAGCAACATTCTTATCTTCAAGATCACTTACATCGTGAGATGCTTATTTATGGCACGGTAACGTGCACTACCGAGAATTTAGTGTTTAGGTTAGCAAATGGTGGAAAAATGCCATTTTTCTGCATCGTTCCCTAACAACGAACAATTACATTGCCTTCCTGGAAACGGTCACAAACGGTGCCTCTCCTTATTGCACGGAGCTTGTTCGGTTCCGTTTCGATAACCGTCGAAACCCTGTTGTTCCCACAGCAGCCAAAAAGAAGCTATCTCCGTAGCCTACTCAGTGCAAAACATTAAACCGAAACGGAAAAAAGAACATATGCATCCAGGGAAGCTAAATGACCGAAATAAAAAAAAACATCTATTTCTTCACTGGGTTTGTCGGTACATACATTTGTGGTTGTGTATTTATACATACGGCTACTAAGTGACATGTTCCGATCGGTGTCCTATCATTACCCGGACGGTTAGAAGGTAGTAAGTGCGCGGTTGCTTACCATTATAGCTTCTCATGCACAACGAGCCTCTCTAACCGGTATGTCGTTGGCCGGGCGAAAACAGGCGAAACGAACCTCAAAACGAACTATCATTAAAAATGCCTACATTTATGCGGTTTCGGAGCTGCCAGCGCACAGTTGCGAACCTCCAGTGCAAAAGCACGAGACGGTAAAAAGGAAGGAAAGGGTAAAGTGGGAGACTTGAACCATTATGAAACGATTGTTTGTTTTGTAATTTGTAATTACTTTATCTAAATATCATAATCATGTGATGCATACCGACAATCAGCCTGTACCGGTGGACCGCATGGTAGGAGTCACTGCACTGTCCGTTAAAATTCGTTTTCTTAGTGCCCCCACTGCTCCCGCCCGTGGTTCGGTACTTTTGTTTTCCTTCGTTGCCCAAAACACGTGCTACGATTTGTAATAGTTGTAACAGTGGATGTAATGATAGTTCGCTGCCGGTACTACTAGCAGCAACCATCCGTCACGCTTTTACTCAGCAAACCCATCATCAGCGCCGCATCATTATCAAAGTCAATGATGACAGCTTTGCCCATGTGACTATTAACATTATTTAATGCTTTTGTGGTACTGTGGAGGAAAGGATGCCTGGAAGCCTGGAACAGACTTGGGACTGTAATGTTTCGCGGTAACTTGTAAACGCAATTGAACTTCTCGGAATATTCAAAGAAGTTATCTTTCCGCGGCCTTTTGCCGGTTTTTTTGTCCATAGAAGAAAATTGTAGAATTTCATTTGACCTGACGAACTAGGTTAGGCAGCCCAAAATTCTATTAACTACCTACGTTTTATCAAGACTCAAGTGAATTAAGAAATCGAAAACGCACAACTCAATAACTTGCTTAGTCTGTTTTCAATACCTCTGCTAGTCCACAAGGCACACATAAGCATCCATCAGACATTTGACGCCACGCTATGACTTCCTGGTTAGCGTGGATAGTCGGTTTGAGTTGATTGATATGTAGGTCACATAAAATTCTACAATGGGTATTCCAACTCACACTTCGTCAGCTGTACCGGATCTCACGCCTCCTGTAGACTTCTTGAATCAATAGTTTGTAGGGTTATGTTCAGTGTGACGTAATGTTGAAGTCATGCTGAAGTCACACACAATTTCGGGCTATGTTTTGGCTTCATATCTCACTATTCAATCAGATAACTTCCTGATCATTGAGACTTGTTTTAGACTGCAATGGGTCACAAGTATTATACAGCTCTTACCAACATAGGAAACACTTGACACTTACTGCTTCATAAAAATAAAGACGAATGAAATCTTAAAATTGTTGAAATGTTGCTCGAGAACAGTGAGAGCAGGACATCTTTTTTAATCGTATTCCAAAACATAAGCATGCGCCATATTATAAGGTCGAATTTTTAAATTAAATCAACTGAGTTAGACGAGAAATTCTTCTTTTTCATCTTTTTCTATGGCTCTACAACGTCGAGAGGTCTTGGTATGCCATTTCTGACTTCCGTGATTCGAATTTTGCCCGCAACAGGATAGTAAGTCCTGCGTACGGGGGAACAGCCCGAATGAGATTCGACGAAGTGATCGACTCCATTGACGAGAAATTGCTCATAGTTTATTGTCAACAGTTTGATTCACCTTTTTAAAATCGTGTTGAATTATGACATTTTGTTTCATTTCTTATGTGAGTTGGGTGCAATTTCAAATATAAATATTAATTAAAGTAGTATTTCATAAGTTTGAAAAGAAAGGGCAAGTGGATGTATCAAAGATTTGAGTTAAATGTGTTTTGTTAAAATAAAGAAAAACAGTTTATGTTTATTTCATTAAGAATGGTCTGGTCACACTGCTCAGAAAAAGTGCATTTCATACATGAAACCCGTAAGAAAATCGTGAAAATTCATTTAATCCCCCTTAACTAACCCAATGAAAGCTGTATTTGTGTTGAATGAGTTACACAAGATGATAGTTGAAATCGTAAGTTCTCACACCGAATAAAATGTTTCAATCTTTTCGAGAGATCGAGAGAGTATCGACATGAGCTGCGCCTAATAGGCTCAAACCGTGTGACCTACAACAAATAAAAAGCTGAAAAACAGATCCTAAACGACCTTCAATGCCCAATTAAAACTTCCTCAACTAATTGCTCCCTTTCCAGAGGTCCTGGAAAAAGATTATTGCTTGCAAATTTCAATCACAGTTTTTCCACCCTCTTTATCCCCACCCAACCGCTGTTCGCAGCCCGATCGGTATGGAACAATTTGTTTTTGCACTGTTTTGACATGGTTCCTAACACGAGCTCCCGGTTGCATGTCCTGGGGAGTGCCAAATGGGCACCCATGGCACCCGGTACTACCCGCCGGACGTATGCACTATTGACGATTGACGTTCCTAAAAGGCAAATGGTGTTGGACATTGGAAAAATTACCACCACGCATCGCGCGCTGCTGCCAACCCTGTTATTATTGATAATAATTATAATTAAAAAAGATAATAACTTTTCCGACCCTTTCCGGGCCCTTTCCGCCCGGTCCTTTGCCATTCGTGGAGGTGAGGTATTGGCAAAGCGAGAAAAAAAAACAAACGGCACAACGTTATGCGAAAAGAAAAAGCGAAACTGCTTGCGATCAAAAGATTTTCCGCAACGCGTACTCGCTTCTGTACGGGAGGTTGCTGGTTTGCAGGTTCAATTTTCATGTTTGAAGATGGGTGTTTCGTCCCCTCCATCGTGATAAACAATCATCTGCACTTATCAAACTAAACCGATGCGACTGCTGGCCGAGCTGGCACCGAGTGGTTCGGTGTGCAGTTTTCAATCCATTTTGATCGTGATTAATCGTTAAAATCGGGACGCTACCATCGCGCTTAGCGGTAAGGCGAAATAAGCAAGAAATGTTGCGCGATGGCAACAATTTACTTTACCCCCAAAATAAAAACAAAAAACCTTTGACCAAACTGTTAAAAAGGGACAAGGGTAAACACGGGAGGGTAATGAATGAAAGGAAAGAGAAATGAAGAGAATGTGGATAAACGAATTATTAGCGAATGTGCTCAATGGCTTGCTAAATACTTACTTTAACTCATTTTAAACCAATCATGGCTTTAAAAAAAAGCTTACTCACACATAGTTTCAATAACGTACAGCGGTGGTCGTTACTTATATGCACAAATGCATTCATTTTTATTTTAACCACCTTCAAAAGAATACTATATTTACAACTTACACAACAAAAAAGAATTGAACGTCATTGGAAGAGTATATAGAAAAATGTACGACATAGAAGCAGAACGACGAATATTAATTTTAAGCTCAAAGTGGAGTTTTACACGAGTTGTCTCTATCACTATCAAGATATAACGAGATCTATGAGAAAATTCATGGTTGCAAGGTACCTCCAGCAGAATAACATCGCAAGTATAATGAGTCTAATGTTCCAAAATGCCGATATCTTCATTTCATGTTATGGTATATGCATCAGAAGATCACAGGAGTTTTCCGTAAAAAATCCCAGCTAGTTTTAATTTGATCTTGAAGCCAAATAGTATTAAGCAAACGCTAATATTAACAGCTAATGTAAAAGAATACATTAGCGAGAAGGTTTGCCATCATTAAGGACCTTCAAACGTCTGCTTCTGGTGTTGGATGATAAATTCTGAGTAAAGATGAACTTCGGGTAACTTCAGAGTAGTACATTTACCTTCTTGGTGCTATGACCTGCTAGACTTAGTTTCCTTAGCGAGATAGTCAGCCCTTACTATGGGCAAAGATTGAGGATACGATTTGATGCCGCTACAGGAAATAACTTCTGGACTGGACAAAGAGATGCATTGCATTCTGAGATTTTTTTTAATCATGAGGGACGGCCATACTTGCATCCTGATTATGGTCCGTAGAAAGAGGATAAGTACATTGAGCAGAAGTTATCAGGGATGGATTTATTTATTGAGAAGTTTGAATAAGACATAAGGGGCGCATCTTATATGTACAAACTAATGTTGATAGTCAAAAGCATAAAAAAAATGTTAGACCATGCTTCAAGGGGGCCACATACGGTCCGTTGAATTTAAATAAATACAAGAGTCTAAGCTATGAAAAGTTCTAATAGAAACAAAACTTCAAGTCAAGTCCTCGTATGGATTTTTGATTTGATTTGCATTTGATTTGACTGGTGTATTCGACTTACAGAACGTCATCACTCCACCTCAGTTTGGGCCCTCCACGCTTCCTCTGACCATGTGGATGACATACAAAAGCATGATTTATTATTTGTTCAAGTAAGTATAACTCGTAGAGCGCGTAGAGTTCATATAGCTACATATATCTTTTATTATCCATCCAGACATACGGAGCAGATGAATACTACTACTGTGTAGGTTATATATGTATAAGGTCCTGGATTCGACCGTTACAACAGGTGTTTATTTTATTCTACTACTTTACGTAGTCAGTGACACTTGAGGTAAGGTTACTGATGCAGGGTTACCGATCATGCCCATATCGATAGATGGCCTCGTGACAGTTTTGGTTAGCCCAATTAGTAGCCAGAGGTTTTCCAGTGTTTCCCAACGGTGGAACATCTTACATCCGCTCTGCATGATGAAGATATCACGGAATAGGAGTTGAAAAGCTCCAATAGCATAGCATTGAGCTCAGATAGTCCAAAATCTATCTGTATCTTGATCCCCTCAAAAGCCATATTATTTAATCGTCATGAAAGAGCATAAATAGATTAGAGAAGTCCGAAACCAGATCCAGATAAGATTGGATCTAAGACCTTCGTTGCATAAGAACGAAATCCAAAGCACGAGACCATGGAACTGCTATCTACTAATGGAGTAAAAATTCCATTTTCAAAGGTCACCTATTGAATAAGAAAGGCTTCCTTAATTTAAACGCAAACATATCTGCATGGAAGATATAATGCAAGACACAGATATTCAGGCGATAGCTGATCTAGCGAATGTTTAATATGAGTATACTCCCAACAACATCGTTACAAGATATGCATTTCAATGCATTCGACCTGCGCTATGTTAGTCCCACAGTTCTAGTCTTGTTTACTCTCTTAATTCTTTTCTCATTGGTGCTATTTTCCCCCAAACCCAACCACCCTTATCATGACCCGAACATCACTTGACTCTTTATCCCGTCCCGCTTGTCAGCTCAACATCCCCGCCCCAGTCCGCTGGCTTCTTTAACGATCATATTAATTTCTTATACGCCATTTGAAGCGTTGCGTCATCGGAAGCGTTTGTAAAGGCTCTTTAAAAAATGAGAAAATCATCGGCATGCCCACCCTCACGTCCCCTTTCGTCAGCCCAGGTCGAGCAGCGTAGTAAAAAGGCAGTAACAGTGGGGGGGAGGGGGGAGGGGGAATCCCGAAACTGCTCCGTCATGGCAGGTTTCATCATTTTGTACCGAAACTCGACGAGTAGAAGTCTACCACGAAAAGCGAAAAACAACCAAGGCGCTAAAGGTTGTTGGGCCGCAACGCACTCAGCTTGGGATTGGAGAGGTAGGGAAACGGAAAAAGGGGAGAAGAAGAGACAGAAAGAGAGGGAAGGAAGGAGGGGTGGGATAATAGGGAGCAGCGATAGGTGCTTCGATTGATTTCACTAGATTAAATCTAATTAATTTGTGGCAATTTTGCGGCTATTGTTGATGCGGCAGCACAGCTACAAGGCACCGGGTGTGCCGACGTTTGCGGATGCTTTTCTCCATCGGCGGGAATGTTCGGCTGCCGGTGGCCGGACCGCAACCTTTTGCTCGGTCTCACTATTGGCGGCATTCCCCATACGAAGCGCTCGCATTTCTCTCCACCGGTACACCAGTGACCGGTTGGAGCCGTTTTGGGGTTAGCTTTCTTTGGTTGTTTCTTCCACGGCGGATTGTTTGTTTTTCTTGCTGCCAGGGTGCCCTAAACCCGCGCGGTACAGCTTTCACTCAGGTGCGTGCAGAGTTAGCTTATGAAATTTTTCGCCCAATTATTCATTTTCCTTCGCCCAATTTACAGGGTTGTGTTATTTTTTCCTTCTTTCGCTCCGAGGAGGTTAGAGGTAGTCAGGTCTCCGGTTTTTCCTACTACCGCTCCTGCTTTGTGCTTCTATTTCGTGACGACCTCCGAGCCGCCTCAGCAATCGTCTGCAGATGAGATCGCGCGCGTCATAGTTCCATCCATTTCTATACCTTCTTGCGCTCGCTCTTCTTTTTTTTTCCTTCAATAATGGTGCCCGGAGGCCACTTTAGAGGTCCCGCTTATCGATTGCGTACGATCGATATCCTTTCGTAGTCGCGTTCGCTTCGCCCTGTTTTTTGGAGAAAAAAAGACCTGTTTCATTGATGCTTTCTGTTTCACCGTTTGCCGCACTTGGGAGCTGCCGGTCCCATTCCGAGCGAGCGCGGTCGTTGAGGCACAAATTAAGCGATGGCGCCAAACCGATTCGTTCAATTGTTGGATGTTCGTGCGGTTAGCTTCAAATGGTGCCCTGATCTAGATCTTCCGCGTTGCGTTCACTTAAGTAGCCGTGCCATTTCTTAACTCACCTTTCCAAGGTCAGAAGTTCTTCCACCAAAGCAATCGGTAACCTCTATTTCTGTAGGTCATCCCATGGCGTTGGTCTAGGTAAGGTCGTACGGATAAGTTTGCGTAGGAATAGTTCCAACCAAAATATTTGGTCCAACCACCCTCCCGGAGCATTAGCGTCAGCGGTCGGACAAATTTCTGCGACACAAACGTCACACACGTGCGACGCCTTGTTGGAACACATCGCCACGTGTCGGGCACTCTCACGGTAATGTGCACGGAATTTGTGCAGGGAAGAACCCTGAATGATCTCCATCCCGCTTCCCAACACTTCACGACCCTCCCGCATAGGAAAATCGAATGGAAATTCATTAGCGTCGTTGCTCACGTGCCAAATTTTAAAGTCAGAATTCCAAGCACCAGATTGTTTCATTGTTGAGATCGTTCCAACAATCGACATCACATGGCATGCGATGAATTGGGTGAAAATAGAACATTAAAGGAAACGAGGAGTTTCACCATCGAATCCGAATGCTTGGAATTGGGCCGGTAATGGGTAGCAGGCAGGAAGCGAAAAACCCCGGGAACTAAATAAACTGACAAATTGATTTTAAATCTTCTCATTACTATAATCAGGCTCATCATTTACTTTCCCGGGTAAAAGGGGGTTCGTTCGTTTTGCGCTCTTGCGTGCTTGCGAACTGCGACGCCTCAACAAACCTTTAACCCTGGTGTGGGGTGTGTAAAACGGATAATAATGGAACAGTGAGAACACCGAGAACGGGAAGCGTAGGACCAGTGCGGATATGCACGGAACAGTGAAAGTGCCGTGTTTATGAGACATCCGCAAGACAATTTCTTAACAACGAAAACCAGCTCTCGAGCATGTCATCCCGGGATTGGCAAATGGTTCGAAAAATCGTTCAAACCAGCGACAAGCGTGCCCGGCGGATAAGTATCAGCTCGACCAGAACACCACCGCCAACGAGCGCAAGATCGGTTACTACCCTGTAGCTTCCGTTTCGATAGCCGTATGTCTATGATAGTGATGGGAAAGTATCGCTGGACCTGGTGTACCGGAACAGGTGCATGAATGTATTGTATCTGACCAGATCCTAAAATAAAAAAAATACCTGGTTACACTTTTTTCTATTTGACAGAAAATGTAGAAAAGTATATATTCCCCACTGTCCGCTCCAATTCCTTAGTATATAAGCATTTTTTGTTAAACCCTACCGGTAGGCAATTTAATTATAATAAATAATAAATAATAATAAAAATAAGGTACACTAGCTGATTCCAATAATCCTAGTGACCATAGATCAGCTCGTGCTGGTGAAGGAGTCCAATGTGCCGCCAACACAGTGGCCAATAGCGCGTATCGTGAAGATGCATCCAGGCAAGGATGGAGTATGTCGAGTGGTTTCTTTAAGAAATTCAGTAGGAAAAATCGTCACTCGACCCGTTGCGCGAATTTCACTAATTCCTAATTAGTGATCAAGGACAGAATCAAAATGTAAACAACAACATGTAGCCATCGTTTGACAGAAGCCCAAGATCGATTAACCGTTAGCTCAGGGTAAACCATAAAGAAGGGGTTTCAACCAAAATGCATAAAAATTGCAATTTTTAGGTGGCCGGAATGTTCGCGCCTTAAGAGTAGGCAATGCGCGAATCATAGGTGTAAAGAGTTCATGCGGAAGAGTGAAGTATACAGCAGAGAGGAATTTTTGTTTTAAGGTATCAATGTACACTAGTGGTAATAAACCAGCTCTCGCAATCCAAACCTCTACGAGTTAACACGTATCAATCCACGCTGCTGAGAAAGAACTGTACACCTAGTTTTACCCCAGACATCCCTATATAAAAACCCTATATAATTATCAAACTCTGTCCACCAGCGTTGTACTCATGGCAATCATTGCAGCCCTAATTGCAGAATAACATCTTCGAGCTTCTGTAATGCATCGCTTTTAGAGTATAAATGCCATAATATATTTATTAATTCGGTAGTGCTTTATTCAACTCAAAAATAAAGCAAACAATCAATGGGTACTATGTTAAGCGGTTTAGAATATCCAGTGCAAAACGGCAGATTAGACCGAATAATTATTGCCAAATGACATCTAGAGCCATGGAAAGAATTAATTAATCTATTTCCATATCTACCAAATCTTCATCTTAATTAAGAATTTAATTAAGAACCATAACAGTACTAGATTTTGCCCATAACAGAAGCCAATAACGTTACTGACAAATGCGTGCGAGGAACAGAGAAGTATCAGATATGTGCATACGAGCAACAGAGACTCCTGCGTTAGTTGTTACTGGTACAGAGATGTATCAGGTACGTGGATTCCAGTAACAGTGAACCTTGCGTTAGTTGTTACATGTATCATATATGAGAGGTTTCGTTAAACGTTTCATGAACTGCATCCGACCCGACCTTCTCCTCCTCTTCATTAAACTATCAAAATCCTGCTGAACATCCAAGTCCAAACGAATCAGATACTGGTAACCGGAACATTTCCTAGCAAACCAGGTACTGTTCCGATACTTTTTATTCGTTACTTTTCCCATCACTAGTCTGTATCACGCCTGCCGACTAGATGCCTTCGAATCCCGGTATGCCGTGACGGACGGCATCCACATAATCGGTGCCGATTATCTGCCACTTTATTGCAAAGCCTACTCCAATGCCCGGCGGATCACAGCCGTGGCACAGCTATTCGATCGGAATCGGTTTTTGGGGGCTCTGCCAGTGCACCTGGGCTAATTTCGCTCGGCAGGAGATACGCTTGGGGTCGGAATTTTCACCCAACCCCGTACCGGGTGTAACGTGTGTCGAGATGCGGCCACGGCCGCCCTGTGCACGTTATCTGCGATTGATAATAGTCATTTGCACGTCACTACTATTCGCCCGGTGAGTGTGCGCTTGCATCTTCGAACGATCAACTCCGGGGAGGGCTGCAGTCGTACGCGCGGTACGATGCGGGAAGAAAGACATGCAGGCAGCGGTGGTGGCTTGACGGTGAAGGAATTGATTTGTTTCGTTTCGTTCGGGCATCAAGCGCTTGTCGCTGTTGTGCGCGAGTTGTCCCGAGCAGCTGAGATACCCCTTTCGGAGAGACACCTGAGCATCGCGCGAACCGGCCGAGGCAGTGGAATTTAAATAAATAAGCCCGAATACGGGGCACCGATTATATGGTCCGATCGGAGCACTGTTTGCGCTTCCGAGATGTACACGGGTCCGCTTATCGATTCCCTTTACGCCCCATCTGGAACCAGGGTCTAGTAGCGGCTGGCTGGAAGCGTCCATCCAGTCCACCAGTCAGCTGGAGCACTAGGAACGGTGGTCGGTGGAAAACGGTTCGAAACCGGCCCTATTCGCAAGCTGTTTTGCCGGCGAACGCGTGCTGCCGAAGCATCACCGATTCGATCACAGCAATAGGGCCCAGGGTTGAGCCGGGTAAAGGAAACTACCGTTTCAGCAATCACGCGAACGTGTACCATTGATTGTAGTGCAATTTATAATATTCTTTACGTCACTCCGACCGGCGGTAGCTAACGCCTGGAAAATGGTCCGTCGTCGTTCCCGGGGATTAGGGATCGGTGTGCGCGCACACCGTGATACACAGCCGACAGCCGACAATTTTACTGCCAACCGCCGGTTGGACGTAGCGGTATCCAGCATCAGCGCACGGAGACGGGGTAGGAAAAATCGAGGCCATCCCGCACTGGCTTCTAGGTGCTCTAGGTGCACACCCATATAAACATGCTTCCTCTCCCTCCCTCCCTCCCATCTTCCCCCCCCCCGTCCCCTGGTACGGGAGCTGTCCGGTGTGGGTGCTGCACTGAGCACCCGGAGATCATGCGCTACCGATGGATGAACAAACCCGGAACACCACAAGGGAAGGGGACGGAACAAGGTACCGAGGCGCCAAGCAAGCAGGAAGGTGAACCGGGTAAACCATCGCAAGCGTGTAAGCAGCAAACGAGAGCAAATTATCCTCCGAAACTGATTACAGACTAT
Source organism: Anopheles minimus (assembly GCA_000349025.1). NCBI lineage: Eukaryota > Metazoa > Arthropoda > Insecta > Diptera > Culicidae > Anopheles > Anopheles minimus. The sequence goes on from KB663710.1 coordinate 1,677,712, forward strand.
TACACGGCCAGTAATCAATTGCTGCGGATTGAATTAATTGTGCCTCAACAAACCAGCTTTGGCGCGGTGCGCCGTGGGTGGAAACGTCGAGCGAATAACGAGTAACAGAAGAAAAAAAAAACAACAACAATACAGAAAAAAAACCACCCTTCCCCCGTTACGATAGTGGGTGGGTGGGAATGCGTGCCTTGGGTTGGGAAGAGATAGAAGCACCACCAGCGCAGGATCGTTTCTTGGTGCGCGGTGCGCGGCTACGTCGAGTCTTCTTATTACGGGATCCGGATACATTGATCCGATGAGCTGCCGGTGTCTGCGTGCGCACCGCGATCTAGGGTATAAACTCAGCACGTTCGTACGATGAGGACGAAGCACACTGTGGTTTTTTTGATCGTGCGGTAGCATTTTAATGATTACACTTGCGGATTTTGTGTTTTTTTTTGTTTTTCCCTTTTTCTAGAGCTACCGGTGCTGCTTAAAGGGGTAGCTTCTGTTCGGACGGAGCTAGAACCGCTTGCATGTACAAACCCCCAACCCGATGCTATTGAGGGTTGGGTTTTTTTTTTGCAGCTGTAAGCCGCTTGCAGTTACATTCACCGGGCGTAGGGAGCTGTTGAATGTACCGCAAAACAGTTCGAACACTGTGATTGATCGTCCTGTACATTGAGGACGTTGAGGAGATAAAGTAAGAGCAGTGCGTTGGAGATTTTCGGTGCAGTATTAAAACTTAGGACTTGACTGATAGAAGATGTCAACGCTTTCGCCATCGTTCAGCTAACGATAAGCGGAGAGAGTATTCAAAGTTTTACTGAGATCAAGTTTCCTCGCACTAATATCTACAGTGGGCGAACAGACATCCGTGCTAGGTGGTCCTTTGGGGTTATATATTAAGCTTCATCACAAAGATAAAAGCTTGAGGAAAGCAAAACAATTCAATAGCAACTTCAATAAAATCTGGAAAACTTATGGAGCCTTTTAGAAAATCGAAAGAAAACAGTGAAACCCTTTCAAACAAAAACAGAGCGAGAGAGAGAGAGAGCGAGAGAGCTCGAAAAGTAATTATTGGTAGAATTGGAAAATTGGTAGAAAATCCGAGAAAACTGAAAAGTAAAACATGTAAAAAACTATTGAAAATAGAGCAACTTGTTCTTCTTCTTCTATGGCACTACAACCTCGAGAGGCCTGCCATTTCTGGCTTCCGTGACTTGAATTTTACCCGCAAGAGGATAGTCAGCCCTGCGTACGGAGGAATGGCCCGATTAGTATGAGACCGGCGCCGCTTATCTTTTATGTTTATGTGGAAGCATAAAAACGCTCGTAGAGCTGTCATTAACAGTGAATCGTAAATTCTATATTGAAATTTCAATAGCAAACCAATGTATTCTTGATTTCCAGCGAGCCAATAACTCTCTATTCTTCAAGGGAATCCAAATGTACAACAGGATGCCAGAAGAATTAAAGGATACGAGCGACTTGCCTAAATTAAGGCGTAGATGTGCGGAATACGTTAAGCAAACTGTGTAACTTGATATGTCCTATATGTTATGTAGTTGTCCCATGTGATTCTATTATGTTCAACTGTAGTTGTCACACGATCCTGCTGATGATGATAAGATTATTGTTTGATTAGTTTCAAAAAATACATAAATACAAAAGTGGAGAATCTAGGTTAACAGTGGCATCTATTGTTTTTCTTGCAATTTGGCAAGTGCAAGTGCAATAAGACAAGGATTCGTTCTTTGGTGTTTGTTCGTGGCCAACACATTCAGTTTCCCTGTGTCGGAAGGTAGTTCTCTGCCTCCACTTTGGGACCCAAATAATTTATTTATTTATATATTTATTTAGATGCCATATGGATCCTTTGATGTCACCACTTAATCGGATAGTTTTTGATATGTATATTGAAACACTTATTAGAGTTTAAAATATCTTAACCCTAATTTCGTACTTCTCAAACTTGTGGTGGGAGGTGGGTTTTAACATCTTTTTTTTATTCTCTTACATAGAGGATTGATGTTCGAGGCTAAACCTAAAGCTATCTGGAAACTCTAAAGCAATTTGGAATATCATTTTGTTCTACTCCGTGTTCTACATATTCGATTCCCACATTAGATTGTCCCAGGGGCGTTCCGGTGGCAGAGGCGATTGCGGTGCCTGGCCTCAAACGGCGGGACGGGAGTTCAAATCCCATCTGGTCCGTTCCCCTGTAATGAGGACTGACTGGAGCAAGTGAGGTGCGTTGGGACCAACTACGGACTAAGCGATCATTTTGCAGTCAATGTGCCGTGAGACAAATATTGGTTTTAGCCTTTATGATTGTCTTCGTCAGTCTTTAAAGAGCGTGTACGTTACTGTTTCGTTTAGTTTATAAATATACTCTAAAAACATTGCGTAAAACGCGCTGGCCCGATAAATGTAAATAGAAAATAAAATAATATTTAAAAAAATAATTATATGGCCAGCATGACCGAATAGGTCGTTACACCAAGCAATAAGAAGAAAAAGATTAGAATGTTCAACGTCCGCACCTACTTCAGGCCTCCTCCACAATATTCACTATCCCTTGCATCATTTTTTCCTTCGTTGCCTTATATATATTAAGTGAGATGTTAATTATTTAGTAAATCTTGTTAAAACGCGAAATCTTGTGTATGTTTCGTTTTAAACTGTGAGATCTGAGCAACTTGAAGGTGTCGTATCGTTCGGGAAAAATCAAAATAATCTACATCAATCCCAAATATGAATCCAAGTGACCTCGGTAGATAGGTTATCAGTTTTCCAGAATTCCTGAAGAATGACATAATTCAAATAACTTGCCTTCATTGTTGGATGCTCATTATTTTATTTAACGTTCAATATGACTTAATCCAACGAATACAAATTTTCTTACTACTCCTTGAAACTAAACATTCAAATCCGCCATACACATTTAATGTCAACCTCGTTGAAATGTTTGTTTAGCTCAGCTCTTTAGCACTAATAAGAGATCATAAGAAACTAAGTGTTATTAAACGATTTGAAGACACTCTAGTCGTTAAAGGTACCCATTCTTTCCAGCCCGGCCAAGCTGACAAAGTCGCGCTTCCCCCATTATAGCGATGGAAGCGAAACCCCCGCATCTTAAGCCATTAAACTACGCAAACACTTTTATTTCACCGACAAGCAAGCGGACATGCAAGGCTATTAAACCAGCGGTAAAAGAAATATCACCCCGTAAGTACAACCTCATTGTGTCCGCCATAAAATTGGATGACTGCTGCTGTACGTCCCCGAGTACCGAGCCAAACAACCGAAGCGAACAGAAAGGAAAAGCACAACCAGCCAAACATTCTAATGTACCGCGCATCCCGAAAGCCACGAGAGCCTTTTGGGTGAGTAACACGCACACACACACACACACAAAACAACATTAACCAGGACGATTGGCGAGTACACTCCACGGGGAAACCAACAGCGCCTAGCAGTTTTCCTTTTGCAGTGTTCGGTACGTTTTCTTCGTTTGTTGTAGGCATTTTTTTAATACAGCTGTTTTATTGCCCACACGGTGTCCCACTGTTTACGGTTTCGGCCAATGGAGATGACGCTGTCAACGTTCGGTCGTTTTCCCTGTCATCTCCCTTCGGGGCACCCGCTCTCCTCGCTTCTTCAGCTCTTCCGGTATATCATGCCCGCCTCTCCTTCCCCTTGCGTCTTGCTGTTTGCCCATCTCATAAACACAATCCGGCAGAACCAGTACCAGCGCTTCTTAACAAGGACACTTAACAGGCTGGCGTAGGGGCTAGCGGTAGCAGCAGTTTCCACAATTGTCGTAATAGCCAACAATGGGTACGCAATGGGTGAAGGGACATACCGGGGGAAGGATGGACACAAATAAGGACGAGAAAGCAAAGATACATCGTTTCCATCGTCCACCGGTGATTCGTTGCGAAATAATGGAAAATCCCTTCAGTTTTTTCTTTCTTCCGTTTTTGTTTGATGCGATTCTGTTTTTTCGCAACCAGATCCTTTACTCTATCTCTCTTTCTCGCTCTGTCCCTTTCTGGTGTCGCTTTTTTTGCGTGGTTTGTTTCGTGTGACAAACGGAAGCATTACTTCCGGTATTAACGGGTCAGATGCCCTCCTTGCAATGGGACGCATTTGATGACTTCCGTTCCGGAGATGTATAAAGCTATTTTTTATCGAACCATCATTCGGTTTTTTTTCTTACTTTCTCGTTGTAGCTGTTGTTCCTCGTTCTGTCCCCATCTCCCAGCCCATTCCTCTTCGTCTGCAAATAAGATATTGCAAAATCAACTGCAAACTTAGGGGTGAAAGTTGAGTTATTTATACGCCTAAATGTATATCCTGCAATGTCATGAATATGGTGAGTGTAGTGTGTAGTGTTGCGTACGAGAGATCAAGCTACTTGACTTCTGTGATGGGGGGACACTCGGAACGGAGCGAGAGTCGGAAATCCGATACACTTCCGGCAACCGGGACCGGGGCATACATGTTCGGCGTCATGGATAACTTCCAGCACGCTGCCAGCCGGAGATATACACCTCCAGGTACCAGCGGAACGTGAGCAGTGCTTTACGATGGTTTGGTTAATATATTACCGTACCGTGTTAGGTTAGTAACAGCTACTTGGGTGGTGTGATGCAAAAACTAGCGCCCTAGAGTGGCCGTTCGTTCCGACACAGTAGCGCAATGTCAAGGCGACATCTGGCGACATACGAACCGAACGAACGTTGCGACGGGTGCAAAAGCGAAAGTAGCGCTGTGATTTATGATACAGAAAATTGATTTTACACTTCCGTAAACGAACGGAAACGTACTTGCTGTCGAACAAACCGTCTCTCAGGAACCAATCGAACCGTCTAAGTCAGAGATGTCAAACTTACGGCCCGCGGCGGAAAAAATACAGTGTTTCGTTCCCCTGCTGACAGTTTGAGCGAGAATTTCACACAAAATTTAGGACTTGTTCTCGCCTTATTCCGGCCTTATTGACAAAACCAGAACAACAAACAATTTACTTAGTCTTCATCTTAGAATGCTCTATTTTGCGTCAACTGGGCAGCTTAACACGGACAGCACGTTTGGTAATAGATCAGTTTATTCGATATATTGAATTGTTCAAGTTATTATAATTTACATGCTTAATGCACGTCACACACAGTTTGATAATGATTGCATCAAACATGACTTTTGTTTTCCAATTGTAACAAACTGCATTTTTTTTTTTCTTCAACTTATTTACAATTTGTGCCTTGCTGCAGTTGACAGGGACTTTGATCATAGATGTTAAACATAAGTTTGTTGGATTTTTATTCAATTCCACGGTAGGCTTTTTACCAATTGATATGTGATTTTGACCACGTAATTATTAAATATATATTCTTCTCTTCAAATTGGCGCTGAAATTCTCAATCGAGCAGTGCTGGGCATGTTCACAAGGGTTCCCAAGCTGGGGCACCACCGGAATGCAAAACCGCTCCATTTCTTCATCCAAGTGTTGTAAGACGAAGCGGCCAAAACACCACGTCCTCATACGCTGTATAAATCGCGCAGATGTTTCCTTCCGTTTGAGCTTCTGATGAATCCTCCAGTCACTTAAATCGGTCGGATATCCAGAACCAGGCTTTCGCTAGTTTCATCATTCTCGCAGTAACCACCAGCTGATAGAGCTGTTAAATTTCGACAGCATGTTGTCTTAATATATACATTGAAAATACGTTAAATAGAATATAAAAATATTTTATTTCAAATAGGTAGTTTAAATACTGGAATATAAATTATTACACAGGTAAGAGTAATGTTGATAACACTTTATAACACCGTATTAATTGTTTTAGTTCAAAGAACTTTGCTACAAACCAATTTTTACCACCAGACCAGACGTAGGAAGAAATTTGGCCCGCGTGATCAAACGAGTTTGACATCACTGGTCTAAGTAGTGGGTCCCGATAGTCTTCAACCTACCCATGGTTATTACGTCTAGTTTTCCAATTTTCTTGCAATTCGTTTCGCTTACGCTCAAGATGCCCTCACCGTTGTGAGGACATACGGCTGCAAAACAAACATGACGGTTGGGGGGAGAGTCTTTAGCTAAACGGCCAGATGTCAAGAGGTTCCAGAAGAAAAAAAAGCCCCCTGGTCTAATCCATCTCATTACATCACGCAACCGAGGAAGAAAAAAAATCCAACCACATCACAATACTCTCTGTGTCTCCATCTCCCTAATGTTGCTCTTTTGATGTCTTTTGTTCGTGCTGAATGCGTTTTTCCATTTCCAGAGGGACAGGAGCAGCTGGATGTAAAACCACAGCACTAATCTCATCAAATCTAAGTATATCTCTTATCAAAACCGGCCCGCACGCAGTCGGTGTTCGGAGTTCTTCGGATCGTTACGCTGGGAAAACTGCACCATTTTTCCTTCCGTTTATCAACCACTTCAGCGCACACCTTCACTCACTTCATCAACTTCATCAACAAGAGGGACTTTTTTCCCCCGAGTGTGGGCGGTACCCGCTCAATCGTGCAATATGCGGTTGTGTTTCCAGCTATACCGGGCGACCGTAGAAAGGTTAAAGAAAAACCACTGCTTTCCCTCGCTCTGCCTCCTTTCGCATTGACTACCTTGCTTCACGCAACCCTCCGAACAAAATTTGAAAAGCCGAACGACGAACGTGCGGGAACGCGCAAAAGGGGGCCAAGCGAGATCAAAACAGACCGCCCCCGGGTTTGCGATTTATTTATTGCTTTTCATTTGTTACATTAAAATAAATAAAGCAATCCCCCATCCACCGATGCCGATGTGCGGGGGCGGTGGTGAGGGAAGAAGGCGAGTTTGGAGAGCGACATATTCTGTGCAGTTTTTCCGGCGATCAGCAGTGTCGTCACATTCGGGTGCGATCCCAACGAGTGCGCACCAGTGTGCAGTGATTTGCCCGCACCATCAATTGCTGGGTGTGGTTCGCGTCTAGCGCGTCTAAAATGGAGAGTAATTTTTAAATTTATTACCATCTTACCAAAACACGCAACCGCTAGACGATCGATTTTCGCCGCTGAACATTACCGGACGGGGACCGGGCACCCTTGGCCAACGGACGGGAACATCAGTAGAAATCGGGACAAAAGTCAACCGTACGTCTTATCACTGGGTGCTTTTCTGGCACACGGCAGGAGGGCTCTCTGGTGACTCTGTCGACCACCGAACCGGAGCGGTAATGAGATAAAAATTTCATTTCAATTTTTCCCTCCTAGACGCACTAGATTAGGGGACAGACACTGGTGAGCTCACGAGGAAGTCAATTGCGGATTTGCAGTCGTTATCAAATTCATTAGTGTGAAATGGCAGTAAATTTCATTACACCGCACAACGGGTACGGTGGCGGGTCGTTTTCCCGTAGGGAAACGCATACCAGTAAATCTAAATTATAATTTCCACCTCCATCCGAAACGACCAATTGATAGTTGAAGTGTGCGACTCCCTTTTGTGTCCCCTCGTTTCGGTGTTTTTATTGACAGTAAGCGGCATAATACGGCAAAAGATGGTTAAAAGTTAGTCATACTGCTGTAAATCTAACTCCCATAATTACGTGACCATAAATACTGCTGGAGAAGTTATTAGAAAGTCCTTACAGGCATTCCATCCACCGCGCAACCGTGATTGAGCCGCCTGGCTAAAGTAAACTCGCCTTTTTTTTCCTTCCCATTTTTTTTTTGTTTGCCTTCCCTTTCGGGTTTTAATACAGCCAAACATAAAAGATAATTAAATTAAGTAGCACAAAATGGGCGGCTTCGACTGGCGACGCCCCAACATCATTGGTCTCCCTTTTTCGCGGTATGCGGGGATTTTGTTCTTGTTTTCATTTTTTTTTTGCAATATCCTTACTGTTCGGAGCTTCGCGGGTGGTATTCGGTGTCTATAGATCGGTGACTTGTGGAGGGTAAACCTAAAAAACCTACACTGAATGTTCCAACATGAGCAAGGAGAAGCTCGAATATGAAGTAGCAGCTCGTTTTATTGGATATGGAAATTGATTAACTTCAGCGGGTAGGAAACGCCATATGGCAATGGTGCTTTCAGGAGGGGATTTTGAGGTCTTATACGTGTGTCGTCGTTTGTGACAACTTCATCAGTGAGCGGGTGAGTGCGCAAATATAGCCTTGATATAAATAGAGTAACCGTGTACCGTGAGTAACTGATCGACTTTAAAGTAGAATTTACTAGACGAAGTAGACGAATAGTATAGACCAGTGGTTGCAGTAGCGGAACAACCTCTTATGAGGCCCTGGCCGGGATGAAGGTTGAGGCACAAATATCAGCAGGTACACCTCATAAAACCTCTGAATCTGATGAAGGACGGCTGTATGTGGGGGGAAGGTTGAGATGGGTGTACAATTGATCTCGATTTCAAGTTTGAGTATATTAGAAATTATATTCTGATAACAGAGTATAAGAATTGTGACTACTAGCCTAGGAAGAATATCAAGATATCAATGTTCTCAACAAGTATTTGGCTATTTGACAATTTGTTAACGTCTTTGGCACTCAAGGTCCTAACAACAGAATCTACACCTATAACATTGATTATCACAAAAATATCGGTTTTCGGGTAATCGTTCAAAGACGAGTCTCAATCCGCTCTAAACAGGTTCCCTGCGACATTGAACAGCACTGAGGAGTTGAGGCAAAGGCAAGGCTTTCCTATCCCATCTTCAGAACCAATTCTGAAGGCCGGAGAATGGATTCTAATATTCTAACTCTTGAACTGTGGGCTCCCCTTCTAGTTTTCTACCTCTTGAGCCCTGGGACCGGCGTGGTCCTTCTCCCAAAAGGTATTTTGCCACTGCTTCTAATTTGCAGTTGTTTATTCTAACGTCAGTTCATTGCAGTTCATTTGTATTATTGCAATCAGTTGATGCTATATTGTTTAACTAACTAATTGGGACTATTTCTTCGTGGTCGTTTAGAATCGTGTAATTGCAAGGATATCCAATTGTTTCAGCAATTGTCCTTACTATCTGTAACTCTACCTCTGATTACAAGAACAACTCCATCCTTTCCAGAATTAGTTTTAATAAAATGCCGCATATCCTAGCGAGAAGGACCAACATTATCCTCTTTGATGATTATTAACATGGCTAATAAATCAGTAATACCTTTTTTCTTCCATTTTGTTCTTGTTTGCATTTGCAAAATGTTGCACTTTTTGTTGAACGACATGCCAGTGATTTACGCAAGATGTAGGGATATCTGTTATGTCTGCTTCTGACACAGTTAACAGAATATATCTTACTAAGAAATGTCTTGGATTAAGTACTTCTAATGACGTTGGATCGTCTGTGATATGTGTTGAAGGCCAAGAATTCAAACAAGCTTCTATTTCTGGTAACAAACTCGAAAGGTCTTCGAACGCCTGGATGACTTTCTCATGACTATAACTAAATGATGTATTGACTATAACTAAATGATGGTTCAAATGGTTCATTAAAGCTTCAATTTTCACGCGGAAAGTCTGTAAGGTTACCATGGATCATTTTCGACAAAGAGCCACATTCAAGGTGTCTCTAGTATAGATTGTGCTCTTCAACACAGGACATCTAGACACATTAATGTCTTAGTTCTTCTCCCTTGCTTGATGACCTATTTAGATCATGTCTGCCATTTGTAACTGATTAGACTATATTAGAACGAACCGAATGGGATTTTGGTCCAATCGTGTGAAAGAACGACATCGCTACTGAGGCTCCCTAAAAGTTATTGATAGTCCATTCGAGAAGTATGAGTGTTATAGGTCAACACGATTGGGGCCCCAAAAAATAAGAAGATATATCCAAAACTGTTAAATGAATAAAATCTTTCCATCTTTGCCATGTATAACCTAACCAGCCAGCTAACTTTGCTGAGATTTTTCACGGCCACTTTTCCAGTGGATCCATTCGTGTTGGGATATTCACCACAAAAAACAAAGTCGGTCCAGCCAACATTCGCCTCACAAACAAGGGAAAAACAAACGTACGGCACCATCAAAAGGCTGCTCTAACGCGAAATAAATCAAAAACTCAATCATTCCCCGATGCGCTCCATGATCACACACACTCTCTCTCGCTCTGGTTCTCTTCTGCAGTCCCTCTGTTTCTCTTCGTCAAATATCCTGGAATCGTTCGTCATCGTCGTCTGCGGCGTTGGCGTCGGCGTTAAAGACTCGGCAGACAGAAGTAAATTAGATCGTTCACAAGACATTAAAACAATTCTCATCATCAATCTACTTTAATAAATGTTGCTGTCCGTGGCCGTCGCCGGTTATGGGTTTCCCTCTTTCTTGTCCGATGGTTCGGGCCCATATACTGCCTGGGTCAGGCGTTTGTCGCCGCGCCCCGCACACACCGGGTTCAGGAGTGCTCGAACCGATTTCGCTTATTCCGGGACCCCATCAAGGCCAAAAAGGAGCCGAAAGGAAAGAGGAAAAACAAAAGCACAAACCATCCATCCATCTTTTGGCAGTCGAAGCGCAACAACACAAAACTAAAGCACACACACACACGTCGTATGAGAGGAACGGCAAAGAGTAACGACACACGTCCGTTGGATGAAAATCTGACACGAGGTAGAGAAGAAAAAAAAGTGCACATACATACACATACACACACATATATATCTTTATATATGGGATGAGAGCGTTGCTTTCTGCTTCTCTGGGTCCCGAAAACTTCCCGACGTCGCCCGGAGCTTGCCCGTTTTTTGGACCATTAATCAAACTGCTGATATTGCAGCTCCTCTTCATTTCGGCGCTTTGGTGGCCATTTATCGGAACGGGTGAACCGCAAAAATGACCCCGTGTACCGCGGTGCCGTCCCGGTTTGGCCGTCGTGCCGTCATTGACTATGGCCATTTTCCTAACATTTCCTCTCGTTATTTTTTTTTGTTCTACTTCGCTTTGCTTTGCGGTATGATCGTTTTCGGCTGGTGTGTGGTGGCGTCGTTCCAGTTCGCGACCATGCTCATGTGCTAAATCGAGGCAGCGGGGACCGAAGGGCACACATTAGCCGGACCGTAATTATGTCTTGACCGAGCAAACGATTGAATGCATCTGAGAATTGCGTACAACATAGCATTGCTTTAGATTTGTGGAGTCGTCACAGGTGCCGTTTGGAAAAGCCTGCGAGAATATGATGCGCGCGTGCAAGTAACTTGAGGTGCACTTGGAGAAATGTATGTCACACTTGAGTGATCAAATAAGTCACTACGTTATTCACATATTGATATTTGGTTCTCCTGTTTTAGAGCGCAGTATTGTAGGTATTGAGAACCAGGGAACTGGCCTGTTCTGATGTTTGGAACAGTATCCTTATCTGAGGTATCGAGATTCAGCGAACTGGTCAGTTCAGAAGCAGAGACGTCCTGGGAAGCATTATTTTTATTATTGATACTTGAAGCTCTTGCTATATCACAAGGACATTAGAGGATTCAATATACTGGAAACGAATTCTAGTTTGAGATGGAGATAAGAGGATGTGAAAGTTGTTGATTAATCCAGATTAGCGATGGGACATTATGAACGAACCTGGTGGAGCGGTTCCGCTCTACAATAAGAGTGAACGACACCAGGTTAAAAAATCGCTCCTCAGTTCCTTTTATACATCATCCTTAATATCATTAAAAAATTTCATATAAACAAGATCAACATATGAGCGACCGCTCCTAATGTCGTCCCTAAGAACAAAGCTTTGAAAATCGATCCTATATTCCTTTGAACGGTAGCTCAAAATATCGTCATCAACCAACTCAAAGACATTGTTATCTCTTTGAGCTTCTGAGAACCATCCTTGCTAATTATGTTCATTAAATAATCACCTTTTTACTATTCGTTTTGCTAGTGCCGTTTACTTAGCTGAACTTCTCCGAATTGCTCCTCTCCCGCCTCCAACCAAATATCTGTCGTGCAATTTTTACCTACTTCTTTTCTCATCTCTCTTCACGAACAAATCTTCAAACATCGTTCTTATGTTCCTACGACCGATCATGCCAAATATCGCTCCTATGAACGACGTTCTAAAAAGCGTTCATAAGTTCCTATGTCCGAGCGCTCCAAGTATCGCTCCAAATAACGTTCCTACCGACCAGGTTAAAAAAAACCTGATAAAACAGTTCCGCTCCTTTCTAGGAGTGAACAAAAAAACAGCCCCTTGTATCGGAATTTTATTCTTCACTAGTCTAGATGTACACGTCAATATCACCACTTTCGAATTACGGAATTGAAGATTAAAAATCCTGCAAACAATTACCTCCTCCTCTAACCAATGTTGGGATAAGCTTCATCATCACAATATGCAGTACAATTGATCTTGTAAGTAGACGAGTGACTTTGTGGAGTTCACACTCCTAGCCAACCTAACTAGCATTAACTCAAATATAGAAATTCTAAACTCATCCATGCCTACATATATGTCAACCTTAACGTACCAGATCTCACAATGGTGAAAAATAATTCCATAACACCATATAACCTGCCCAAAGGCATTGTTAAATGTACGGCAGAATACACATCGTTAACTTGTCCAGAATCACATAATGACGACTTCGGTAGGTGTCGCAATAACAGCGAGAAGCGGGAACGCTTATAGCTATCTCTTCCTTACAGTGATGTATTTTATGTCTTTACAATTTCTTCAGCTCATCATGCAATGTGACAGGATACACTTTCATTGCTTCCCTACTATTCAGGATACCGTTGGCGCCTCCTCGAGTCCCGTAGTATCTGCCCGCCTTGCCGGACACTTCGACTCTGCCGCCACTGACGCATAAGGCGATGAAAAGAGGAGCGTAAAGTAAACACAGCATCCGACACATACGCAGGCACATACACATAAAAAAGAGATGGAGTTAAAACAGACCGCAGGACAACTACCGAGCATGACTCGACAACTATCGGCGGTACGAAGCGGTGCGTCGAAAAGTTCGGAGGTTAAGCTACCAGCGTGCCCGCGCGTGTATGGGGTTTGTGTGACTTTCTGCCTTTCCCCTTGTTTCGCTCAATCGCTCCGTCTGCATCTTAAGCCTCAATGAAGGCCATTACGCATATGCGAAAGCAAAGTGAACGGAGGGGAAGGGGGGAGGAGAACCCTTCGAAAAGCTCAGGGCTCTTACGTCTCTCGTGTAATCTCATCCGATGAATCTTCAGAAATTGATCGGCGCACCATCGATATGCCGATCCGGTGGCGGTGGAATGGCAGGGGAATCGAACCCTAGATGCGGCATTCGGATGCCGGTGATGACCGTAGATGACCAAGCTATTCGTGTGTGCTCTCGGTGAGGGCACAACACCACCGATACCATGCACTTACTTGACAGGTTAGCGAAAAAGGGCATCAACCTGGACGGACGGGCGTGCGGCGAGCAGCAGGGTCAGCAGGCATGGGTGGGAAGAAAAGCGGAAGAAAGCAAACCGGCGGCAAATCAAGGCAACGGTTTCGTCGGTCCGGTCGGACACGGCCGTGGCGCTAGCGCGAACCGACCTGGGCGCCCTCCGGCATCCCCGAGCTACACCGGCCCCGGAGGCCCTGTAATTATTTATCAATTTGCTAGACCTAGATCCCAAGACCCCTTTTGTACGCATTTGCGGCCATGTACCGGGGTCCTTTCGGCGCGCCAAACCCGACCGTCCCCGAGCCGAGCTGGTGCGGCAATTGGGTACCGCCGGAATTCTCGGACCGGCGGCCCCGGCCAGTGCGCGTTTTTGGGAGAATTTTTTGGGAACGGCAACAGGGCACCGGGCCGCTTCTTGCTAGCTGTGCCTAGTCCACAATGATGAACTGGCAGTTTTTCCACGTTTCATCTTTAGCCTGGTTGGGCAGCGGATGGGCAGAGGGACCGCACTCTCTAAGAAGCTGTTGTTGCCGCCGCCGCACGCTGCTGCTGCTGCTGCTGCTGCTGCTTGGTTTATGCTCGTTTAGGCGGCATGATGGGAAGCAAAGACCATCCTACCCGTAAAGGTTGCGAGAAGAAGGCGCTGCCGCACCGTTCGCATTTCTATCCTAATTACGGGGCTTACGGAGTCGAAGCTTACGAGTCGTGACTACTCTTTTGCCCTGGTCCGGGGGCCCGCAACACTGGCGCTCGTTGCTTTTCCTTTTTTTTCCTTTTCTTTGGAATGGGTTGGAATTACTGTCGGCGCACGGTGGTGGCAGGGCAGTCTGGTTAAGTGCTGCTCCACATCGGATCGTTTGGAGCATCTCCCTTTCTGGAGTTGCCACCCCTCACCCCTCTCCCCCTCCTCCCTTCCCTCCCAAATAGTAGATCGCAATCGCACACTATCGATCGTTTGATCGGGATCCATTTGCTGGCCGTCGTGCACTTTGGGACCCACTTAAGCGCAGCCACCACCACACACACCGCCAGTCCAGCGTGGCTACCGGGACCTCGCCAGAGCCGTCTGTTACCCGGTGGCGGATCTTCCGAACCCGGCTATCCATTAAACCCATATCGTGGTGCGGTCTGGCTTACAGGGACGGGTCTGGTTACTTTGGGGCCGGTCCGAAACTGGTAGCACCCGGTTCTTCAACAATCGATCTATCGATATTTCATAACGCGAAATGAAGCGCGAGGCGATTTGCTTTTTTTTAGTGCGGCGCCAACTGCTGCCGGGTAGTGGGTATTAAACTTCCTCTCCCCCCCCGCCTCCCATCCCTTTCAAGCCGTACAAATTGGTGATGAGCTGCAGTTGATAAGACTCAAACGGTTTTTTCTTGCCCGCTCGGTAAAATGCCTAACATTGGATTTGGATTAAGATATGAAGTTGGCTTTATGCTTTTTAAAAGCATCATCTTCTACAGGTAGTAACCCCGAGAAATGCTTCGGAGATTCTGGTAACTCAAACTTCCGTGCATGTCGTATCCGGTTGACTCATTATTTTACTTCAAAGTTGTACAACCAGATTCACCCAATTACTTGAATGTGAAGTCTATTGAATAACTCTTAATGAAAGTTCGAAGACTTTGGTAGCTCTTGGAAAAAAAACACCACCATTAGCAATAGCGCGACCTCACTCTTGTCTATTGACGCATTGTGTTATCAATCCATTTAATGTTTTACAACATAAAAACAACAAAATCCTTTTATATAAGATTCCGTGGTTCAAAACAACACGCAATTATGGCGCTATGCATGATTTTTTTTAATTTCTCTAAATCAATAAACTGTTCCACAATACACGATAGAATACACTATCCATCACTTCTCGAAATAAAACGAAAATTGGGCCACATTGGTGTAGATCACAGGTCGGCAAACTTCTTAGAGCAAAGAACCAACCATCAAAGCAAGCAAGCTACAAGTATAATCTAGTATAAAAGTTGTGAATTTAAATGATGTGTTAAGTATTTACATTATATTGGATGTAAGTTTTCGAAAATTTCCACCCATTTTATACTGAATAAAAAATAGCTGAACGTTAGTACTTTCCTTGTGTACTACGTTCTGAAACAGGCAAAATATCTAAGAACTGAAATGGCAAGGATACCAAGGTCTCACTGTTTTTTCAGAATAATCTAACCAGTTCTTTAACGATTGTAGCTTCATTAGTACGGTGGAGCAGAATAGTAGCATAAATTCTACATCTTTTTAACACTAGAACTCTAGAACTAGAACCGGACCAGTCATTTTAAGTCCTTTTGACTGGTCCGATGCCTTTCAATCACATTTATTTCATAACGCTAGATAATTCTACCAATTAAGCATGACTTTTACACGTTCAATGCAATGGTAATTTTTAAGTATTCCAAAAGAAAATTTTCTATGTAATAATGAAAATCAATTACGTCATGGGTAATGCTACCGGGATCAGTCTTTTTGGCTGCTACATTTTTCGAATGATAAACAGCGTGGTTCGGCCCGTACCAATTATTAAAAATGTGCTTGTTAACCGTAAATAGACGCAGTATACCGTCTACTTCAAGAGAACAGTAGAGAAAAATTGTTTAACAGCCACATGACAAACGTTGCCACTTTCCATATTTTAGTGTGAACATCAACATCAACCCCGCAACCAATTGTATTTGATCTGGTACGACGATGCTGCCAATTCATAGAATATTTCGTGTTAGTACGGCTAACAAATCCATCAAAGCCTAAAACCTGAAACAAATATGAAAATAACAGGGACATCACGAAAAATATTGACTAACTTCTTTGAGATCTCGGGATGCTTCTAAATCCGATGTTCTACCTTAGCTACCTTAACGTTTAAAGATTGTATGCTTAGTTCTGTATTTAAAGTTGACCAATTTTATATAAATTTAGCTATCAATTGTTTAGTTTAGGATTGATAGCTTTGAATTAAAAAATTGAAATTATATTTAATTTCTAATTTCAAAAGATGGTTCTTACGAACTTGACTCTAAGTGTAATTTTTAATGATATTTGGGGTGCGCTCTTAGCTCCAAAGATGTATTTCAGACGGCGCCACTGATGGATGAGAACTAGTTTGTTCGCGAGAATATAAGTCTCATAAAATCCAGTACTTTTCATTAAAATCTTCGTTTATGATGTTGGTCGGTCACTCGTTTTAACAGTGAAAATAAGTCGCTGTTTCATTTGCTCGCTCTTCCAAGCGAGATTTGAACCGGTAATAGTGTGTACCAGGCAAAACAGGTGCATTTACCAATCACTCTGCGGAACCTTCGCGATAAACATTATGTTAGCAAGCAAACAAGAACCGTGTAACTTATCAGCTATATCCACTCAAGTTAAAGTAGATTAAACGAAAATGACTACACACACACACACACACACACGCATATGGGGCGGGAAAAAACTACCACATTAAAAACACAATTATCCAAACCCATTCGTTACGGTTAGCTACGGGTGGAGGGATGGCCTGCCGGTTTAATAATATCGCATTTAGGCGTCCCACAACCCTCCGCTTCCCTCCCACAACTGCCCGGTAAACATTATAAAGGCATTGTAGTTAAATTAAAATTAAATTAATATTTCTTTTAAAATTAGTTCAACCGATCGTGGCTGAAACCCATAACAACCTGCTTACTAGTGATGCATCAACACTTTTTGTCCTACAGCACACGCAAACATGGATCACCGCAAAACCGCACCCTCCAACCAACAACCGCACCTAATCTCTCTCCAGTTTCCTCCACCTGTGTGTTTTTGTTGTATTTATTGCATTTTTTTTTTTTGGTTTGGTTTGGTTTGGTTTCCGTTCTTGCTGCTGCTGTGTACGATGCTGCCTGCATATTCCGGTAACGCTTAGGCCGTTTCGCCTGCAACCACTTAATTTTTATCATCACTTTCATTTCGTCACTTCGGTTGAAATTGTAGCCTATTGAATGATGCGCGGCTGTTGAAGATGTTGATTATTATACCAGCCGATCATGTTATTGATGATGATGATGATCACGCTGATGATAGTGATACTGACGGGATGATTGTTATGTTTTCCACAACATAAAGTAAAACAAAATAAACCATAAACGCTTTTGTCGTGGTGGCGCAGGAAGCGGCGATGGGACGGGAAAGCCACGGGAAACACGGGAACGTTTGCCGCGCGCATATGAATGAATCGCAGGCACACTCAGAGGCACTTGCACTTGCACTTACGGGCGGGTGCGGATTTTTTTTTATAAATTTATTTTATTTTACTTTCTTTCTTTCCCCCTTGCGTTTCAACAATATTTAGCGCTCATTATCGTCGGCATGGGGGCACCCGGGTGGATGCCCGTGCCGAGGGTTTAATCAAGCCATCCATCTTCGGCTCAATCAACGCCTAGCATCGCTTGGAGTGTAATTGCTGTTAAAACTAATCGGTAACTAGTGTTGGAATTTGTTTCTCGCTGTTGTTCGTTTTGTTCTGTTTCTCTGTTTTATTCCTTCATCACGAGGAAAAGGAAGTAAGTGCCCAAGTTTGGCGATGGTTGTGAATGGCTAGATTGATGTGTTGATAGGTAAACGCTTAACCCGGCCGAACAGCATCGCATCGAACGAGTTGTCAATCGTGCAAATGGAACAGAACAGAACAAACCGATCGTTTGCAAACAGTTGATGCAAGATCGCAATCGAAACGTTCATTAAGATAACCTCAAACTACTGTATCTTAACTGCATCTTCGCCCCGGTACAGCTTGCGCAAAGAGCAGCTTTGGCAAAGGCTCTCACAGCAAGCCATCACAGATTACTAACCTGTATGACAGTGCTTTTACCGGTGATAACAATCTGTTTCTTTTTCCAATCATCATCCACTACGTTACCCTGCCCATCACGAGATGCCATCGTTGTTTTTTTCTTCTTCTTTCTTTGCGTAAGTAATTTTCACCAAACTCTGCATCGTGCCCGGACCCTTCTACTTCGCCGCTATCCTAAAAAGACCCCTCCACGAGCATGGCGCGACTCGGAACGCGCAATGGACGTGCAGTAACGACACAGCAACAAAAACTGGGAGTGAATTTAATTTCATTCGGTACACGGGTTTTCATTTTTATGGATTTTTTATCTCCCCATTTGCCGATGTTGCGGTGTGAAGTTTACGAGCTGCGGGCCGAAGGGAGCGGTGGTGGTGCATCCACACCGGGTGGTTTTTGCTACGGTGCGTCGAATTGGTATGGGAGAAAATAAAAGAAAAGAAAACAAACGCAGGGAAAAGGGGGCAAGCAAAACAAAATAAAGCATCGCGCAATTTGAAACCTAAACGATGGGATGATGTCGTCTTTGACGACTGGATGCTGTACGGTAGAAATTGGGAAACGCTTGCTGCCGCAACGCGATGAGGAGTTGTGTGCGCACGAGACTGGCAAAAGATCGACCGACACAACCGTTTTCCTCAAAACCCCGGGAAGGTGAGGAATGGTTGGTGGTATGGTGGTACAACTAATTTTCACTTGCTGCGTGCGCTTATTACGTTGTGCTGATTACATTCGATAGAGCAACAAAAAGAAAATTGTCCATTTTTCGGTACAAAACTACACCACGTTGTCATGTTGATGATGAGATTTTTTTAAGTCCCCTTTATACTCCCCTTTCACCGTAATCAGATCCGGTGGTGATGGTGGATCGACACTTGCCGATGACACTTCAAAATATGTGCCACAAAGATGTGACGTAAAATCAATCATATTCCGACCACACGGAGCTCCTGGGAAGAAGATCTTCTTTCAGACGCTTGGATCTTGTTGGAGGCAACGAGTTACTTGTTTCCGCTGACAGCAAGCGGCCGGAAATAATGTATTATCTCTCCCTGGACAGGGGAAATGATCTTCTTGGAACATTCTAAGGACCACCCGGATCAAGCGGTGCGTCCAGTAGTGCGAAACAGTTGGCACGTACACGATCCGTCATGGTGGGCGATCGAGCGCCACTGCGACGTATAGCAATCACCAAAATAGACTACACCCTGCCACTACTTAGGTGACGATATCATCTTACATGAGAAATAGTTTGTTTGACTACCATCTAAAAGAATAAATTTTGTGGTTTGAAATCTTTGCGTTACAGTTTCTTCAGTGTTTTGTTAGAATAGAAATGCGATCAGTACTTACCGCAAGCATATCCTCATTGTAGTAGAAATGGCGTGGATCGTGTCGCTCCATCTGGCACAGTTTGAGCGCTTTTCGCCGATCACTGCCAAATATGGGTGACTTTTCGAGCTTGGACACTCCCAGCTAGCTCCACTGAAACACAACGTCACCACTAAGCCACTGGGGAAACACTACACAATAGTTCCAACAATAGTTCTAAACAGAGAGTCCTACTCACAATCGATGACAGCCGTGTAACATTCAAACTTGCAGGGATAGAATCCAGGACACCGGTCCGTTTCCATTGTTACCTCATTCAATATCACACATCGTCGACTTCTGCTCCTGATCGGGACCTTTGCTCTTTAGCCCGGTCATATTAATATTCATGTGCAAGTTGCAAAGCGCTGCTCATAATTAAACAACCATCGGTATACTGACACCGGGCCGGGTTCATAGCCGTCAACGGTCCCTCCTTCCCCTCCCAGCAGGTTGTGGGGGTGTGTGTGTGTCGTAGTTCCGAATCTTTTGTATGTTGGTTTAGGCGCGCCGCACCGCTTATTTAGCAGCATGAGTCTTCAAAAGTACCACTAAAACCGGGTGGACCCTCGACCCTGGGGCTGACTCGCTTTGATGGACGTGGGGGCAGGCAGAATGGTTGATGGACGATGGAAGTTGTATGCAGGATCACACGAGGATCTAGCAGCCCGGGTCGCACTTCCTTTTACCTGCAAATCCCGATACCCGTACCACCCGTCCACGTGGGGAATATTGTTAACGGCACTCAAAACAACAACAAAACCCAGGAGCCTTGGATTCTTTTTTGTTTTGTTTTGGGGAGCGCAGCAGCTAACCACGTTGCACATACACGCCCGATGGTTTTTGTATCCAAGCGCCAACTAATGGTGCTTTGTTTCGCCATTACCCAGGCTTACCCGAAAAACCGTGACGCGTGAGCATCATCATCCGCCGATCGCGTTGCTAGAAGGCTAGACCTACCCCGCGTGTAGGCGTGGTAGAGAACGTCCGCTCCCGAGCACCGATGCCTTCACACGTTCGGCACAGGCGTAATCCCGGTGGTGATCTGCCGCGGGTGCGGTGGAAAGTTTCTGCTTCGGATGGACGAGCGGGCAGTGCGAGTGAGCGAACTAGTGATGAGCTGCGTAACACAGAACCAAACGAATCCACATACAGCCGTCAATATTTCAATATCAAACTCCGCACTGAAAGAGGTACCTTACCTTTTTGTCTGAACTCATCTAGATAATCCCGGGAGTAGCTCGGTGAAGAAACCGTTGGCACTAGATTCTACCATTCGAGCGCGCCTAACACGACTATCGATCGGGTTCGAGAGTTGTACCCGTACAGCATAAAAGCCCTACACGTATGCACTGCGAAACAAAAGTAAACAAATACATATTTAATAATGCCGTATCGCATCATATCGGTATACTGTGCGCGAATTGCATTCGGCGGAGCGTTTCAGACGACAGTCTGAACTGATCATTTGAAATGGTAAACGCTGACAATGGTAAACATGAAAAATGTATCAACTCTAAATTTCTCTTGTCCTCACCTCACACCACCTTCACAGAAAGGCAGCATTATCAAGCGCGTCATTCGATGAATTAATTCCGTGCAGATTTACTTACCTCAACATAACGCTCATGTTTTATTGCTTCGCAGCATCACTAATGGAGACTTTGCTTGTTCTCGTCTCCGGTGTGGTTTAATCGCTTTTCTACTATATAAAAGATGTAAACAATGTTAATCCTTGTGCTTTAAAAACTTCTGATTGTCGCAGAAAAACCGAACACACTATTCGCACTCATTAGCGCAGATGAGATTCATCTTACGCACACTACCGCCCACCACGAACTGTCACAGTTGACAACAAACCCATTTCGGACGGTATCACTGATCGACTGATCGCACTGCTCGCACACGATCAACACAAGAAACGTTTTACCTATGTTTCAATGGGTTTTGTGTAATTTTATTTTAATTGAGAATATAATCATCGTAAAGTTATGGTTCGTTTCAACCGCTTTCTCGCTTACGTTTAGAAGATTGGGAGGTTCCATAAATATATGTATATGTATATATACTTCGTAGTAATTCGTTCTTATCTAAATATAACGTGTTGTTTCTTGCTCTGTACATTATTCCATTTATTTTGTCACAAAATGACCGGTCTTCATTTTGTGTCACGGCTTTACGCCACTGTATTCGCGCCTTTCGACCACGGTACGCGTCTCTTTCCCGTCGTCACAGTTTCTTTGGAAAACTTCAGCATATCTGAGCGTTTCTAACCATATCCGTACGGCCACAAAGCTGTTTGTTTCACTATTTATTATCTTTACTTTCTTATTGCGGCTTATATGCGCTCGACAACTACACATTGCAGACTAACCATCGCGTAATTGAATAAAAATTTGCACTGAGATTTTATCGCATTTGTTAGATTTTCTATGTGTAAGGGGTTTAACGCGCAAGCCCATTCTCAGCTGCGTTCGTTGCTAAAAATGTTCATCACGAGAGGGTTTTTCTTTCCGTTTTTACTCTTCTGATAATCACTTGCATTTCTCTTAGCCTTAGCCGCACTGTACAATTTTTATCTACATTTACACAAATATACACCGGGCAAGCAGAATTTTTCATACATTCCAGGGGAAACACATATATAGCTCTAAAAAAATAAAGCGTGTCTTTGTTGCATACTTTCTCATACGCAGCATACATGGGAGCAAGGAAAGGATTCACATGCGGAAACAATTTTATTCAAGCTCGGCCAGCGATTTTTGCACTATTGTTTATGTACTTTCGAAACATGATGATGGAAAATTAGCAAATTCGTCAATGTTTTTTTTTCTCTTGTAATGAAAAACTGTTGCGAGACAAGTATATAACGTTCAGAAAGTGCAGTTGTACTATATTAATTCAGTTATTGTAAAAATGAAAACTGGCACACTCGACTCTACATTTAGCCAGCGAGATTGCCCTTCATTTCTTCAATTATTTACGGTAATTCACAATACGAAGCATGAGTATGAGTTATGTTATTAAAAAAAACTGAAAATGAGTTCCCTGAGGAGTGTTTACGACAGTCTTGCACAATTCACTGGTCGAACATAGTATATCTGGCTGGATCTGTCACTGAAGATTATTTCTTGGAGAATGTTAGTATTAAAAACTTAATATCCGGATGTTACTATTACATTATTAGCGATACTATAGCACATTTGAAGAACTATGGTAGCAAACCAATCTCGACCGTATCTCCTTGAAGTATAATGTTTTGATAAAAACTCATAAAAATTCTGAAACTTGTTCATGAAAGCATCTACAATCTATAGATTGTTTCAAATGTAAATAACAACGATCGTTCGATAAAGGGACGCAACACAACTCCTATCTCTCTGGGGGGGAGGGGGGATCACTGGCATGAGTAGTACAGAGTAAACCGAAGGAAATAACACCGGACTTTATCGAACTTACTTGAACAGTGCGTTCGCGTTGTTGGTCGTCGCTGCCCCGCCGTTCGATTGCTGCGATGTTAGGTTGAGCTGAAGTTGATGATGAAGTTGTTGCTGATGTTGGTGATGATGTTGTTGATTGAGGAGTTGCTGCTGCTGATGTTGCTGCTGCTGTGGCTGGTGATGGTGGTGATGGTGATGTTGCTGTTGCTGCTGTTGTTGCTGCTGTTGATGTTGGTGATGTTGATGAAGAGAATAGTTGCTCATCATCATGTTGTAGGTGGAGGCTAGATGGGATGACGCGGAGTTGGGTACGCCCGTCGACGGAAGTGCGTGATGTTGACCCGCCGCGGACTGTTCCTGCTCGTAGGGTGAGATGCTTCCATAGGAGGCGGGTGGCATACCACCACCGGCTTTCATTGCCGCGTACGGATGGTACGGGTGGTGTGATGACGTTTCACTGGCCAACGAATGATACAGCTGGGCACCGTGAGGTAGTGCGTGGTTGTTGAGGGTGTTGGTGTTGCTGGAGCTGTTGTTGGCACTACTGCCGCTCCCCGGTGCCGCGGAAGCGGTGGTAGAAGGCCCCGTACCAGTGCCACCTTCGACACGGCTGCCACCGAGTCCGTGACCGTTGGCGTACTCTTCCAGCTTCACCAGACTGTTGCTGAGTTCAGCGATGGCACTGCTGCTACTACTGCTACTGCTGGTGTTCGTGGTACTACTGCTATTGTTCGTGACGGTATTGCTGCTACTACTGCTGCTACTATTGCCCGCATTGCTGCCCCCGGTACGATGGGTAGCGGACGATTTCTCACAGCTCAGCGAGGTAGAAGACATACTTGATAGGGTGGCATTACTTACTCCCGCTAGCCGCAAGTTGTTTCCTCCATGGCTACCATGGCCACCAAAGTTACCACTGCCGACGTCACAGTAACTGGGGAAATGACTTTTCCCGGACGAGGCACCCGTACCGACGTCGGCACTCGTCTGGAAGAAGGGACTCTGGAAGTACGACGCATGATGATGGGCCGCAACGTGATGGTGGTGGTGGTGGTAGTTCTGGTAGGCGGCAGCTGCTGCAGCAGCAGCGGCGGCTGCAGCGGCCGCCGCGGCCGTCGCTGTAGTTGGTGAGTTCCCCGTTGGCGGTGGCGTCAGGACATTCAGCGCTCCGGCACCGTACTCCGACTTGATCTCAGGTACGCGTATATTGGCGTTTATGTCCTCTAGCATGGTGGACGACTGGCTGTGGTGCTGTTGGTGCTGCTGCTGCTGCGTTTGCTGCTGCTCGAGGCTACTGTCTGCTGCCGAATCTTCCTCCCGGCGTGAATCATCCCTACCACTGCCGGACAGTTTCGGTCGCTTGGACGATGGCAGTTTGCTGAGTGACGAACCGGCCGTTAGCTTTCTCGGCACCACCGGCGTTGATGGTTCGAGTCCTTTCATTTTCGTTTCTTCCCGCCGCAGTTTTGCCTCTTCCAGCTTTTCCGAGCGTTTCGCTATTTTCTTTGCCTTGTTTTCGTGTGTCTTGACGTGCTTGGCGAGATGATCACTGCGCATAAACTTCTTACTACAGATCGTGCAGGTGAATCGCTTTTCGCCCGTGTGCGTCCGGAAGTGGCGTTGCAGCTCATCGGAACGCGTGAAACGTTTACCGCAGAAGAGCCACTTGCACTGGAACGGCCTTTCGCCGGTGTGCCAGCGTAGGTGCGCCTTCAGATGGCTCGTTTTGCCGTAGATCTTCTCGCAGCCAGGTATGTGGCAGATGTGTTGCCGTTTGCCTTTCTCGTCCGGACCGACCACTGGTGGCAAACCGGACAGCTCGTTGATACAGTTCGGGCATGTGCAGCGAGCGCAACGGCGCTGGGCCTGCGTCTGATGCGAGTACTCCTCCAGCTTTAGCCCATACGCGTCCGCACCGTGCCAGCCGGCCGCCGTCCCATACATTGTTTCCTGCGCAAACCACGGGCTGGTCGCCATGCTGACGTTATTGTAGTAGCTGGCAGGACTGTACGACGCATACGACGGATAATGCATGGCTTGAGGTCTACAGAGACGCACAGGGAATATCAGAAGGAGAGGACAATCAAAAATGAATCGTCACATTCGCGACATGAAGAAAGATGTTAAACTAACAAGTTTAACCTTTGGGAGCGTCAATAACAAAGCCAACTTACCTTGCGGTCATCTCAAGCGCACTGGATTGCTGGACCATGCCGAACCCGTATGAAGCAGCCGCACTCGATGCGGCTGCTGCAGCTGCTGCGGCCGCCGTTACGTCCGGACTGGCAGTGTTCGATCCTCCTCCACCACCAACGGGACCACATCCAGTGGTTCCGAGGGCGACAACCGACCCGTGGTTTCCGGGGCCACCGACGGCACTGAAACTACTGCTATTGCTGGCGGCTCCACTTGACGAAGCGATGGACTGTGTTGGTGACAGGCCTGCCGAACCCACAGACGCCACTGACCCGAGACTACTCACCGACGGTGGCTGTGGTGGATACTGATATGGCAGAATGTTCAAAGCGGACAGCTGCAAGTGAAACGGAGATGGTTACGAATCCCATTAGTACCAAGGATCGGTAAGAATATTCTATTATCCATCGAATTATTCCCGGTCGTCCGGTGTAAGCTTACCTACCTGACTTTGCGTTGTACCGTTGTTCCACTGATGATTGTGATACTGCGTCATAAAACTAGGTGAAGCCATCATTTTGTGGCCGTGGACACCAGCTTCTGCGGGGATCACGTATCCCGCGCACGACACTTGCTACGCAGAGGAACTGCTGCCCCGCTCCGGGAGTGCGATTCCACAGGATCGATTGCCTTTCGGATTCTGATGCGCCGCTGCTTTGGTTTTATACCGCACACAGTAATGACACTGATCGAACCTCCACAACAACAAGACACATTTTTTCCATCAATTATAGCGATCAACACACACTGCGGTATATGGTGGCAATCCTGAAGATTAGTCGCTGCTGATGCAGAGTTTGATTGTGGATGACGGTGATTAAATCCTTTTGTTTCGTATGTACGGTGACACTTTTCTTCACTGCCAATACTTGGACGCAGGATGGAGGTCCTTCCAGACAACGTGTCACAATAAACGGACCGTATTGCACTTCGTTTTTTTTTTCCTTCAAAGGATACGGAAGTTCACACGTACGCATACACACACTCACAGGTACACAGATACACCGAGAAGCGCGTACACACACACAAATTCCACAAGATCCAAAAGCCAAACGGAACCGGAACTGGAGCACACGGACGGAAGAAACAATACGGGGATGTGCCCCCGGGACAGCAATAACAACAACAACAAAAAACGGCAACCCGAAGCAATCCGTCGATGCCAACGGTGGGCGAAATTTGCACGAAACTTCCGACGACACAGGGGCCACAGGGTTTTTCCAAGCTGCTGCCGTTTGGAGCTGGTGCGATATTTTGTGACCTGCCTCGCGGAGCGGTTGAAGCCGAAATTAACCACTTCTAAACACTATTATTAAGGCCTCACTGAACGGCGTTCATTAGTTGCTGCTGCCGGTACCCTCTCGCTCGCTCGTTCTCTCTCTGTCACGCTGCTCATCCCGCGATCTCGCTGCCTGCTCGATGCTTCCCGCTTTACCCCTCTCACTTCCACGCACACGCACACGGACCGATGCCTTTTTGGCCTATTCTTTCCCGCTGCTTGCAACCGCTCTCTGTCACGCATGCACACGCGGTTACGGTTTATGGCAACGGAGTTCGGCAACGCTTCGGTACCGCTTCGTGCGTGCAGCGTCCGTGTCTCGCGCGCGCCCTAAATCCTGCCCCGCCGTCCTTCTTCTATCTCTTTCCGACAGCCAACAAACCCCCCACACGCACTCACACACACAAACTCCGTGAGCCGCGCGCACTGGTTGGGGATGCGTGCCGTATATCGCACACACCTTTCCGAAGGGGTCTTTCGGTTTCAGCCCGCTCGAGCAATAGCTGCGTGGACGTGAAGGAGAAGACGCAGATTTGCTGCGAGATTGGAGCGCGCTTTTAGACAAGGCTGTTGTTTTTTTCTTCTTCCTATAATGCTGCCGTGCAGCCCAAAACAAAAATCAACACCTCCTCCTTCTTATGGGGCTCCACCGAGGGGGAAGATGGATGGGGGGAGCACTGCTTTGGCTGAGCGGCGTTGAAAAGGCGTTGCACACGCACGACGTACTCCCTTTTTCATTCGGAATCTCGCTCACGCACACGGCCACACACACACACACATAGAGGGATCCTTTTTCACTTTTGCGGGGAGCTGCAATCACTTTTTTCCGACAAATCTCGATAAGTTTGAGTGTCAGCAGTTCGATCGACAAGGCGACGAGTGTGTCGATCAACGTGCACCGATCAGGAAGGATCAAAGTACGCACGCACATATACGCAATCTCACTACGATAACACGACGTACGGAACGATTTGATAGTTGATTTGATTTGAGGTGATAGTTGTTTTCTGCTGCTGACTTGTGCTCACACAAGGAAAGTTAGATAAGTAGATCAATTCGCCGAAGCAGGATGAAGTCCTACGTGAAAGCTGATCCTTTCCAATCTCAACTCTGCTTATTCGCAAGCAGATAAAGAACTTTTTTCTAAGTAGTACCCAGTAGAGAGCAGTTTTATCCTTATTTTCATTTTACTACACGTGAATTTTCCGTATTATAGTGCCCCCTTGCCACTCGGTACCTTTTACTTCCACAACGCTTACTTCTACACAGTAGTTGACTCACTATCTTTCCTTCGCAGCTTTCTCGCTTCCTCCACCATTTGGCAACGCTCCACCGTTTGGCACGGTGTACTCTTTCCAGCTAGTGCACCCGGCTACCCTGTTCTTTTTGCTGGGGGGGCACCGCTTTCAGGGAAGCCAACAAAAGGAAAAGGTGTAACAGTAAGCTAAACGTAGAAGAACCGACACCGCCAAGCCAAGGACGGAGCGTATTTGTGTGTATCTGAGAACTGGCAAGCGAAACCAACGACGGGCACGTTTCGACTAATTATAGGTTTGCTAGCGTAAAACGCTTTTCTCATCCGGCTGACGAATTTCGACTGAGGAAGGTTCGGGATTTTGGATTTTTTATTTTTTTCTTACGATTGCCAAAAACCGAACGGCCGAGCGGGGATGCACGGATCGATGCCGGGTGGCACCGGCAGGGGAAGCGAGACAGCGTGACACGCAGTGAGATATGCCCGAATGCCCGAGATGTAGGGATATCTTTTCATCCGGTTTCAGCCGCGGCTGTGTGCGGCCGAGCGAGAACGAACGATGAGGCGGCTGAGATAAAGCGCACGAGAGAGGCTGGCGTGAGCAGTACGTCGTATCATCTCTATTGCACACGCGGTGCGTCCCCCGGCCAAAGCAGGCCGTGAGCCTGCAAGGGAAAAGGGACAGCAATTATCGGCTTGTCTCGGAGCCACGGATAAACTAGGTTAAGGAAGGTATACGCGGTTGCCTGGTTTTGGAGTGTGCGGCAGTGTGAGCGGGAAAGCATGCTCATCTAGCAGCGATGCAAGGAAAGAGCTAATTTTCTAAGTTCAAACGGGAAACACAAGATCACACTGAAATCTCGCTCTCTCTCACTCCCCCCTTTCGCTTTTTCCCAACTCGCTTTCTCGTATGCGCTGCGTACGCTAGCTGTACTCTTTCTCAACTCTGAATATGAAATTGTGAACAAAATTCTTCCCAAAAGGGATTTGTGTTCAAGGATTATCGCGAGCAACCCTTTTCGGGTTACTAACACACGCACAGCATCTCGATCCATTGACTAAGCCCCAAAAGGGTTCCAACTCCAGGGTTGGGGTGGAATGGTAATCCACTGTTTTACTCTACCACCCCCCCCCCCCTCCCTCCCTCCCCCTGATCCACTGGGTGGGCTTGCAGAGCGCGAAAACAACCGCGACTCGCCGTGTGTTTGTGTGCTGTGATCCACTGTGCGTGCGCTAATACACGGGCCCAATCGCGCAAATCTCTGTATTTAAGAAGGCGGAGCCGACACCAAAACATCATATTACTACGCACACACCCATTACAGCCGGTGCGGTTGTAACCGCCAAAGGGCTCTCACACACGCACCCCTCATTCGGAAGGGAGTCGCAAGGATAACGTAACGCGTCACACACAGTTGGGCAGCAATGCACTACCACCCCAAAAACCCACCCAACCGACGCACCGAGGCGAATCCCTTGCTGTAAGCGTGCGTGCGCGTTCGCGACTTTTGCCTACTGTGTATCCCATCGTTCTTTTTTCCATTGTTTACTTTTTTCTTCGTTCGTAGGCACCCATATCATCCTTATTGGTCAGCGCGCATGATAGGGAGGGCTTCTGAAAAAAAAAACAGGATTACAACTATGTAGCGAATCACTTCGAACATGCGCTTATAGAAAAAAAATCTCCCCGATCGAGGATGAATGCAAAACAAAAAAAAAAACAAAACATAGGTCCTTTTGTCCTGACAAATGAGATGTCGTTAGGGTGTGGATCGAGTCGAATGGGAGGCATGGAATTGAAGCAGGACAAAGGTATGACGCCTCAGACAAATGTGTATATCGTGTGCCCTGCCGACACAAATGGGCAAACGATGCGGAATGCGAAGGGAGCGATAATTACTGAACGAATCAAAGAACAAAGAACGAATTACAAGGACTAGTAAAGTCCTGATTTTAGCATAATGCTGAAAGCAAAAGGAACAATCGACCCGTCAGCATCTTTAATCAATCAATATGTAAATAGTGAAAGACGTGACCTGGTTCGGGAAGTTTTTCAGATTTGTCGAAACTAACTCAGTATAATAATTGCTATCTAGATCTGAAACTCAAGCACATCTTAACCATCAAAGCTTTTAGACAAATGAAGCAGATGATAGAACAAACTTTGTATCAAATGTATAGCTTTCATTGGGATGTCATCTGTTGATGATACTTTAAAGTACAGTGCTAGGAATTTTCCTAACTTTACGTTCAATTTTTTAATTCTCGGAAGCAATTAAAACAAAAAACTGTTTATTACGTTTCTCTCATCGTTTATCTACAACATTTAACAAACAAAAGGAATTGAAAAAAAAATCGTTTGTTTACGATACCGGACACCGATTTGTTGCAAAGTTTGGTTTAGTGGTAAATTTTGTAATTTTATTAAGTGTTATTAAGTGCTATTAAAATCTGGAAGTTATAGTTTCAAAATTACTACAATACACTTTTTAGGGCGGTCCGGTGGCCGAGGCGATAACGGCGCTGGTCTCACACGGCAAGACCGGTGTTCAAATCCCATCCGGACCGCTCCCCCGTAGTGAGGACTGACCATCCAACTACGTGGTTTTCATTAAGTCTCGTAAGCCAGAAATGGCAGGCATGACCGAGAAGGTCGTTACACCAAAGAAGAAGAAGAAGAAGAAATTTAAAAATGCATAATCAATCTTTCGTTAGGTTTAAGAAGGAAACAACTCATGAAATTTTGCGAAAAAGTTAGTGTTCAAACGTGTACAATGGGTGAAATCATCAAAAGAAACAAAATAAGTGCTAAAATTAAATAGCTTTTTGTGTCAATTTAAAGTGTCCAATTTAGAATGCCCAGCACTGTATATAACTACCTTGTTATATTCTGCAGTTCGTTTTGTTGTGCTGTCATATAATTTTTGTTTCGCAATCTAATTGGAGAGTAGACTTCTGGAAGTGTGAATCGATCAAAGCTAATTGTGAACGGTTTTCCACAACTGTTCTAGCAAACCGAGCACACGTCATTCGCTAGAAACGTGACCATTTTATCGACCGCCAGTTTGAGAGCGTCTAGCAACCAGCCAGCTTCCAAGCAGAATCAAGCAGCAACAACGCCGTAAGAAAGCGAAAAAAGGGTTAAATTGGGGCGTACGGGGTTGGTACATCGTCGCCTCCTTTTTTTTCCTTTTTTTTCTGTGTGTGTGTGTGTCTTTACCCTCCGCTGTGTGCCCCGGCACAAATGCGACACGAACGATGGTATTATGACAACTTCATCAGCGATCCGTTATGCCCACCGGGTGACACCTCCACAATAAAGGACGCGCTCGCTGCAAGCTTCACTGTTGTTCAAGGTCGCGCATTCCCAGCCAGGAAGAATGTGTGCGACTACTCCACTTTACATGGGGTGTATGTGTGGCCAGTGCCAATATTTTTTTGTGTTTTGCTACCTCGCGTGCAACGACATGGGCTTTTAATAATTTTTCGGGACAATCACCGGTGGGTATAAGGGTAAAAAAGGGTGGGTCCTTGGTTCTACCTAGAATGACCTCCTGAAATCCTGTTACGCCTGTTATGGTGCTTCCCCCAACAAAAAAAAAAGACGCTTGTTAGTAGGGGATGGGAGGAGGATGGAGCATAATTAGATCCTAACGCCTCAATAATACTTTGTTTGCTGTTTTAGAGCAGGCAAAGGTGTCAGGGAAATTTCGAGTAAGTTACGTAAACTGTGTTGAAGTTTTGTTTCTTAATGAAAAAGCACAAACTTTCGTTGTGGTAAGGAAACTATCGAACCACTCTGTGGGTAGCAGTCAACACTTTAGAAAACAGACTGTGCAGGTATCAAGCAGAGATACAAGCGGGGTAGGAATAATCGTGTTGAACTCTGGTTACAACTTTCCAAACAAAAATAGATATTAATTTTGTCTGGTAGGCTTGCTTACCCCTTAATAGTTGCTACTTTTGTTGTCCTCGTGTGTTTACCTGAGGAATATGTTTTTTTTTAAGGTAAACCCTCTTGAGGTGAAAACTTTTGGACACTTTATCAGTATTCTACTCGATACTTGGTGTTGTTCTAACCACCTAGTCCGGCATACTTGGGGTGTAACTTGAGTCTGTTTAAAACTCACTTGTGCCTTGTTTCTGAGCAGCAAGACTATCGCTACCTCGAAAGGTTCGCTCAAATCTTGACCTCTGGAACATTATCATTAGAGTTTTACCTTGGCCAAAAACGGGAGTCAAGGGCTATTTCAAGGTAGCAGCTCAATACTCCCCAGTCTGCCCGGCATGTCTAATAAACTAATCAACTCTGGGTACGGCAGTAAATGCGCAGGCTGCAAACCAGTCATAAACTGATGAGCAACGCGTTCGACCACAGATTATTCTTGCCCAAATTGGTGCTATTTTACTGCGGGGCGTTGGAGTGCCTAGAAGTCGCGTGTCGCGTATTACGTGCACGTTTAAATGTGTCTCTTACGGGTAGGTACCTCCAGACATTCGGACATGATGGAATTGTCTTTTGGAAACCTTTTTACAATACATTTTTGCAAGAATCGTTCTCTCGCCCTCGCTCCATATTTTAGAGGTAATTGTCCTCACACGAGTAACATTCCCAGAGGACCTTTTGGAACGGATTCTCGCAGCGCTCTGTATAGCCGGCCTGTCGTCAAGTGCATGCAGCAACCGTACACCATGTAAGGGGTCGTTTCTAATGTCTTTCCATTCTTCGCCTACCTCGGAACGTGATCCGCCGGTCGGATTCACGGAAAATTTGACCTCTTGGACACCGAAACACAGAGACGTTAGCGCTGGCAGTTCTGGTTCGGGACCTTTTTTTTGCCCTTGGGGAACACGTTTCGTGGAAGGTTGTTGTGCAGCGTTCCGATCCGCTAACTACGCTTACGCAATTGATGGCTTGCGACCGCCCGCTGGGTGCCGACAAACGGGAAAGTCGATACAAAGACGTGTACCCGCCGATATGTCCCTCGTGCGATTTACGGCATCTTCTTTTCGGCTGGGTTTTGTCTTACATTGTCTTTTGTGTGTGTGTTTTTTTTTTTGTTTTAGCCTTTTCTAATGTACGGCAAGGATGTGCCGCTTTCTGCCAAAACTGTATCACGGCATCTTGTGCACGTGTGACGTCCTTACACTTGTGCTTACATTCGTCCACAAGGTCTACAGGCACAAGGGAACGGAGTTGTCACAGGAGGATAAAGGATAAAGGATAATCCACCAAAAATGGAAAATTTGGTGTAGGGAATAGTTTCAGTGGTACTCAAATTTGTTGACTTCTCTTTGTAGTTAAAACCAACGCTTTCTTTCGTTTATACAAGCCTTTACAACTGGATGATGTGGGTGTAAGAGGATATCTTGTAGCTGGTACACAGGTTGACACAATTTATATAAACTTTAAGGCAGCTGTTGATAGCATTTCGCACAAACTGCTTGCTGATAAGCTTAACAAGCTGGGGTTTGAAGATCCATTATTAAGTTGGTTCCGATCCTTTGTATCAAACCGTTTTTACCGTGTTAGAGTTGGAATCTTTCTCTCCTGTGAATTTGTTGACCTATCTCGAGTACCTCAAGGAAGTGTCCTCAGTCCATTGCTATTTATTTTATTTATTAATGACTGTAGTAATGTTTTACCATATAATGTTTTACCATACACTTGCTTTACACAGACGATATCAAATTGTTTCGTCGCATATCTCAAACTAACGATCAGTGTTCTCTACAAAATGCCCTTGACGTGGTGTGTGTCTAATGGTCTAGAACTTTGTGTCGAAAGATGCTACTCAATTTCTTTTGGGCGTCCCAATGCGCGGAAACTAAATACAAGCTAATCGTCACTCAGCCTTCCCATACAACGTGTTGCACTCGTAAAGGACCTTGGTGTCTGGTTGGATGAGACACTATCGTTTAAAGAACACATTAATGCTTATATGTCGTATGTCTGCTGATGTTCGCGACCCTCTCTGTTTAAAGGCGCTCTATTGCTGCTGGGTTAGATCACTGGGATATGCTTGCGAGATCTGGGCTCCGGCTAGTACTACCGGCTTACAAAGGGTAGTAAGTGTCGAACAAAAAATTCAGTCGCATGGCTATTAGATCATTTCTTCGACAGTCAGATGCCCCAACCTCACAGTATGGCTACAGTACAGGCTATTTTTATTGCCAAAATACTTTCCAACAACATTGACGCTCCATCCTTACTGTCCTTCATAAACCTGTATGTCCCCAGCCGTCGTCTCCGTTCCCGTCCTCCTCTGCTCACCCTGACTCGTGTCACCACGTACGGCTAAAATTATCCTTTCGTTCGAGCGATGAGATGTTTTAATAACTTTTACGAACATTTTGATTTTCATATTTTGACATCCACTTTTCAAACCCAACTTATTGACAAACTCCCAGCCCCTTGGGTTCATCTTCCTCTTCACTTATTCTCTATCCCTTACTAGTATGTAAGTTTAATTTTTAAGACGAAATTTTTGTTAAGCCTATACGGCGGACATCATAATAATAAAATAACAAAGTAACAAAATATTTTTTAATTGTCTAAAATTGTATCGGGCCGTCATCAATACCCTACCGGTATAGAAATAACGCAGTAGCGGACCTCAACATAAATCGTACGATAAATAAAATTAACCACAATTCCAAGACACCCGGCAGTTCGTAGCAGGACTTCCAAAGAAAACCCCGGCGCTAGAAGGTTTCCCTTTCCTTTCCAATCTTCCCAAAACAGCAAAAACCCAACCTGTACACCATTCGAACGGGACCGGCTATCATAAATCGCAGCCACAATAAATTAATACACACCAAAAAAACCGCCTCCTTCCAAGTGTTCCCTCGGCGAACGGGAAGACGA
Organism: Anopheles minimus; assembly: GCA_000349025.1. Taxonomy (NCBI): domain Eukaryota; kingdom Metazoa; phylum Arthropoda; class Insecta; order Diptera; family Culicidae; genus Anopheles; species Anopheles minimus. The sequence continues at coordinate 1,712,297 of KB663710.1, forward strand.
AGGCAACGTTGCGCAATCCCCTTCGGGCGCATCCCGGTTGCGGAACGAAATTCCCCGTTTGTAAGGACACCCCGCTATCAGTTTGTCGACGCACCGGAATAACTACTTTGACTCCTTTGCGCTCTGATTAGTGGCGCTATTGTGCGTGAGAACTTGCTGTCCGGCGTGGTCCCGGTGTGGGTGCGCGAAAACAACAGTTGTCACACACGGTTGCGACAAAGATCACAGGGCTACAAAGGGCCGGACCCGACCAGAAAAACGGACCAGATCGGAACCACTGATTTCGCAGGTACAACCCTTAGCGGCTAGTTGCAGTTTGCACCTGCACCGCAGTTACGATACCGGGATCCCTTGTTATCGATACAAATCTGTTCGCCCGTTTTGGTCCAATGGTTCATAAAGTAGGAACACCAAAACGTTACGATGCGCTTAGACCTGGCAACCGGGCACCATAAAACGGGAGAAGGAAGGCGTGACGAAAGCTAGTTAACGATAGTAACGGTATAGTTGTGTTGTTCTTCGTCACTTGCAGAATGCGTGAGAGAGTTTGTAAAAGTTGGTTTCGGTTTGAGATTACCGCAGGCTTAGAAACCCCTTTCTAATATTGATGCATTGGCGTAACGTTAATATGGCTTTTGGGGGCCATGAGTGGTTTGAGAACACTCCCTTGGAGTTTGGCTTAAGCACCATTGTTGGTATTGGGCAGTGATGTCAAACTCGTTTAACCACACGGATTAAATTTCTTCCTCAGTCTGGTTTGCGGGCCAAAATTGGTATGTATCAAGGTTACTTTAACTTTAACAATTAATACACATCCGTGAAATATTTTCAACTTTACGCTTATCAATGTAATAATTAATATTTTAAATACTACCTATTTTATTTATTTTCATTATTTTAACTCTATATTAACGATTACATTAAAACAGCAATCAAATAACCCGGTCGGTAGAATGCTGAATTTCTCATGTATATTTGTAGGCTACATGATGTCAAAATTTAACAGCTTTATCCGCTTATTGATATTAGGTATAGCAACAACAGTTGAACTTGCGATAGCCTGTTTCGGGCCTGCCGGCCGTTTTAAGCGCCTGGAGCAGACAAGGTTACAATTTCTTTTTGTGCATCGGGCCGCGAGATCTGTATATCAGGGACCAAAACTATTTAAATAAACTGAAGTTTACATGTGGATGTGTTAGTCCAAGCTAGTGCTAGTCCAACAACGGTGGAACATTCTTGTTAAAGAGATCTCCCCGGTGAAGACGAACGTGTTTGGTCGTTATGGACATCGAGACATACCTCACGTTACTTGGCATATACTCGTAAGGCAAATGCTACTTTTCCTCTACGACTGTAAAAATCAGTAGGGATGTGCATTGGAAGTATTTAACCATCGCAATCAATAAAAAGGGAATGTCCCTTCTTTTTTTCGTCGGCACTAAAAAGGACCAGTGAGATTTTTACTGCAAATGGGCACCCGAAAGTTCTGCCATCCCGACGTGCCCTGCTCCACCCGATCGAGATGTTTGGGCCAAATGGAAGAGGAGAACAAATGTCCAATAATTGTGTGGCCAAAATCGTGGGTCAATTGATAAAGAGACTACCGTGGAATTGAAGAAAATGCCAACAAACTTATTTTTGACACCTATGATAAACCTATGACAAATATCCCCGTCAACTGCCCGGCAGGGAGTAGAAATATATTTTGTGGAAACATAAATAACTTAAAGAAAAATACAGTTTTTTTTTTTTTTTTTGTTTTTGTATGACGGCCTGGCCGTATTAGACTAATTTTACCACGTAGCAGGATAGTCAATCACTGCTACGGGGGAGCGGTCCGGATGGGATTTAGGTCCCGGTCTGTCGTGTGAGAGAGCAGCGCCGATACCACTACCCCACCGGGCCACCCCAAAAATACAGTTTTGTTTGTAACATTATCTTTATCCGTTTTTTTGCTACCATCAATGTGAAAAACCCCATTTTTTAATGCATACTGGTTCTATCAATAAAGACAGAATAAACCTAGAATAAGTTCACCATTTTGTTTGGGATTCTTTCTCAAATTGTCAGCAGGGGAACGAAACACTTTTTTTTATTCAAGCGTTAGAACTATGCAAATTGCATGCACTAGACTCAACATTTTTCTTGTCCAAAAGGTTTCGCGGGCCGTATGTTTGACATCTCTGGTATTGGGTATCATTCTCAAACCTATCAAGAGTTTATTGTTGCAGCTTAATAGCTGAGCATGGAGCTTAGGATTACTGAAACTACTTAGTTAACTAATCAATATATTTATCCAGAATTACAACACAAGGCGTTGAGAGAAAAAAAATCGTTATTTGTTTGTTAGTTCACCGCCCGTTTAAAGATACTTGTTCCATGAAATAGTCAAATTATGTCCAGTAGATTAAAATTTCATTCTTCATTTAGCAGAAAGTAATCAATTATCTGTAACATCAATGAGAACTGTTTTGGTTTGATTGTTTTAATAGAGACTTTGGGCTCTATAACCCGTGTGACTTTAGATCAGGGGTCGGCAAAGTCCGGCCCGCCAGCTGGTTTCATACGGCCCGCGAAAATTGTCTTTTTTCAGATCTTTACCCATGAACGTAGACACCAGCTGTGTCAAAAAATTTAATTGTTTTGGTTTTTGGGTTGGTCAAAAAGTTTATGAAGAAATGTTGCTTTCTACAAAATTCTATAACGTTTGCAATGCTTAATGAATGAGGTTTCTACAATTTCCCGTTGATAAAATCTTTTTGCTTTCTTCGTAATAACTAGGCTATTATTACTACTCGTATTCGTTTTATTATTGTTCGTAAAAAAATATAATAAAAAACTCAAGCTTTCAGTAACGCTATTTTATATAAAATTAGGACGACCAGGCCTTATATCTGGATTTTGTTGTAACGCCATTCAAACATTCAAATTTTGAACGTTGATCGATAACAACAATAAATTTCAAAATGCCTTAAAAATGATAAGAAAAATCAAGCAATTTATTGTCTGGCAAATGCATAATTTAGTTATTAACACGCGAAAACAATAGTAAAAATATGTCAAACAATGGACAGGTATACACATTTTCACATTGAATGAAACGAATTTTAGATTCATGTTTCATTATTTCATGCAGTCCTTGCTCTTTTTAAGTTATAATTAAATGTAGTGTAAGCACGAAATAAGGGAAAAGCATTATAGAATGTTTTTGACTGGTCTCATACAACAAGACCTAACTATCCTGTTGCGGGTAAATTCAAGTCACGGAAGCCAGAAACGGTAGACAAGACCTCTCGAGGATGTAGTGCTATAAAACTTGATGATAAAATGTTTTCATCTAATATTTGTTCACTACTACTACTACAGCTTGCAAAATTACTTTGCATTATTTTATTAGGAATATTAAATATTTCCACATTTAGAGTTTAAAAAAGATTATCTGGCCCGCAGTGTTGGGCTTTTCTTTAGCGGCTGGCCCCTTTCGAGAAAAATGTGCCGACCCCTGCTCTAAATAGTCGGAGTCAAATAAGGAAGTAAGCTTGTGAATATGTGAGCTTAGTCTTGGGCTAAAGGAACATAGGAGGATACAATCTACCTCGAGAAAAGATGAAGAAGGGCTGCACAGCCTCATTCGCCTCTTAACGTCAATGCGAAGACCCTACAAGATGTTTATTTTTTTAATTTTATAAGTTTATCTATGTCAGCCTATCTTCTTGTGCAGATCACCGCTTTCATCTATTTGTGAGTGCAACTCCTGTCCTGGACATATTTACCAGCACTGAAGTAATATTCTACTAGGTTGGACAATGAAAGTGCTCTTGCTTGGCGTAACGACCTATTCGGTCGTTGTCGACCATATGATGGCTTTCTAGACTAATAGATACCGCGTAGTTGGTTATCCAGTCCTCAATATGAATGACGATAAGTACAATGGAAGTGATACAAGGAATATTTACGACAAATCTCCATAAATGCGATGTTCTTGAATAACACTTTTAAGCCAAAAATTGAAAAGAGACGTAAAATTTAAGAACTCAGGTTTGAAACAGATGTAACACTAAATAAAAAGAGTTCAAATTCTACAGGAATTTAATGACTGTATTTTAAAGTTTGGCTCCCTTCAAACATTTCCCACCGCTTTGTGAATCACTAGTCCTACAAGATATAAATTTATTAAACTCTAGCGTTTAAAACTATCTCCGTACTACTGTTCCACCTTTGTAAATGTTTTGCTCATAGCGGTTGGAGGGACATTACACGCGTAGGAATTGTCCGAGTTGTCAAAACACGAGCACTTACAGGGGACATACAGCTTGAAATGTGCTAGTAAGATTTATTGAGATAGAAAGAATCGCTGATATATCAATCCCAAAGAGATGAAAGTACTCTTTTGCGATTTAAATCACTATAGCGACTAACAACTCTCTGAAGAGTTGTTTCAACTCTTTGGGATTTAAATCTCTATGCCGACTAACAACTCCCTCTGAGTGGGATTAATTCTAACAACTCCCGAAAGAGTTGCTTAAAGATTTAAGTCCCAATGAGGAAGGAGTAAGAGTGCATAAACTCTTTGATAGGAGTTGTTATTCCCATCTCTATTCTAAAGTCCAGGGGTTTAAACGTTTCGTAACATCTTCTCTTGCTTCTTGTTTGCCGTAACGACCTACCAGTATAATAGCTTACTAGACTTACTGATAACAAGCAGTTGGATAGCCAGTCCAGATGGGATTTGAACCATGGACCTACCCGTACAGGCGCTGCTATTGCTTCGATCACCGGGTCGCCCATAAGCCTAACATGTAAAGCCTGTTTTATCAAGCTTATTAAGAGATACTATCATACAGACGAAAGCGACTTCTTTCAATTGAAATCAATGTTTGTAATAGAATGTAAACTCCCAAGATATCCTTACGTTCGTCATCGGGCTAGAAGTGTGCCATTGATTCCAAGAATATCCCATACCTACTGCAGGATTCTGCCTGAAAAAAAACAAACCAGGGACCAGGGGAAAAAATCGTCTTGCGGTGTCTCACACTCTTTACGCTCCATGGGGAGTACCACCAGACCGCACGCTGATTTATTGACAAACAATCACATCGGAATCGATCCACGGTGGCCAGCAGGATGCTCCAGCAGCGGCAACCTTCTAATGGACGTCACGAATTACCGTCCGGAAAAGAAAAACGAAAACAAACCAAAGCACACTTCCGCTTGCAAATAACCGAATTGTTCCCCGATTATAGGACACGCGCGGTTGCGTTATGCATTCCTTACCAAAAACTCGTCCCCGGCAAGCAAGTCGAATTTAACGGTCGTATTGTTACGTCAATCCTTTACGCTGCTGGTGGTATCTTCGTTTTTTTTTGTTCGAACGCACTCGCACTATCATCACCGATACTGGCAGCGGCGAATATCAGTAGGTGTCCAACCGACCGCAAACAGAAGGTTTTGATTGTTTACCGAACCGGTGAGATGATTTGTTGTTTTTAATTGCTGCTGCCGCTGCTGCTGCTAGTGAAGAAGAACCTCGCAGCACCGATACAAACGTCAATTTGCGTTCGCCTGTCGTGTGGTGTTTGGAAGAATGGGTTCCCGACCTTACTGATTTGTTTATTAATGAAGATGAGGCTGTTCTTTCTCTCGTTGTTTGCCTGTCGTAAAACTTTATAGCACAATTGCTTCAGCTGTACGAACGGATGAGGTACACACAATTGAAACCAACCATCGAAACAATCGCTTGCCCACAACGGGAAGGACCTTTAGAATTATCAAGGGAAGCGGCACAGCGTGTCTTTTTATTTTCCGTAAAGAATCGCATTGGAATCGTTTTATTTGAATGTGCAAGAAATAACCAATGTGTAGTTCCTGCACACCGTCAGACTAAGGTATATACTCTGACATCAGATATATCACCTACTCTCAGGTTCTCAGCTCACCGGTAAACCCTGGCAGCAGCTTCCGGTAGTATGATCACCTTTTATAGCACCCCCTTCCGTTTGGATTTCGATATCTTAATCTCGACAGCACCTAGATCGTATCTTGAAGAACGTGCGGCCAGACATCGGGTACAAGTGTGACGGCACAGAGCGAGTTACCGCTGATGAACCTGGTGAGAAAAATTAGCGTAATCTGATACGGTTTCGGAAGCGACCGAAAGCGCAAGGTCCTTTTTTTCAGGGTGCTGAAACTGAAAGGATCACCGTCTCTGGTACATTCTAGTGCCGTTTAAACCAGGAGTTTCGAGGTTCCCACCGCATTGTGTCTAGTTGAGCAAAAAAAAAATCCCCGAAAAAAAAGGAAAAGACAAGAGAAAATACAAGATACACGACGCTCCCAAGCATCCGGGTCCCGAATGTTGGAGTTTCCGATTTCGCGTACGATACACGAAGGTGGATTATCGTAGGTGCTGTTCCTACGGCCTGTCAAACTCCGGCCGGGCCAAACAAAAAGAAACCAGAGAGCCGTGTTTGCTTTCGATATTGTGTTAGTGCATTCTTCTGCGGGGTGCTATCGAACGAGACGCATGCGGATCGATCTGATACGGGGGGAAAAAGAAAACACATCTCCTGTTCCAAAGGTCTGATTTCGTCCGCCAGGTTAGAAGTGCTATTAAAGGATACATTTTACGGTCCACGCATCGACTACTTTGATGTGAGGAAATCCTTACAGGTGGGAATGGATCGTACGTGGACAAAGTAAAAAGTAAATTGAGACGTACTCTATTGTCTGTCGCGTATTCCAATAATAATAGTAATAGTTTCAACTGATGCGAAGTTTAGACGGGTGTTACAAGGTACTAAAGCAGTGATGTCAAACTCGTTTCTTCCCTCGTCTGGTTCGCGGGTCATACCTGGTTTGTATCGAGGTTCTTTTAACTAAAACAATTAATACGGAATTATAAAGTATCGCAAACATTACTCTTACCTGTGTCATAATGTATGTTTTAAATACTACCTATTTCAACTAAAATATTATAATTCTCTACTAACGTATGCCTTTAATAAGGAATACATCAAAATGCTCCGATTTTTTCATGCTTTTTGTTGGTACAATGCTTCATTTTCAATGTGTATATTAAGATTACATGCTGTCAAATTTTCCCTACCAACTGCAAGAGAAGTAAGCGACTGGAGTATTCATCAGAAACTCAAACGGAAGAAGGAAGGCATGGGCCTTTCCTTTTCGGCGGTATTAGAAGTGACCGTGGTGTTTTGGCCGAATGAAGCTTTATCTTACAATACTTTGAGGAAGAAATGGAGCGATTTTGCATTCCGGTGGTGCCCCTGCTAGGGAAGCCTTGTGAACATGCCCAGCACTGCTCGATCGAGAATTTCTGGACCAATTTGAAGAGAAGAATATATAATTACGTGGCCAAACTCACAGATCAATTGGTAAAAAGCCTATCGTGGAATCAAAGAAAATTACAACAAACTTATGTTTGACATCTATGGCCAAAGTTCCCGTCAACTGCAGCTCGGCGCAAATTATATATAACTTAAAAAAAAAACAGTTTAGTTGGTTATAGTACATTTTTTCAGTTTTATGTTATCATCCATTTGAAAATAAGTAGTTTTTAACGCACATATTATTAAATTGTGTGTAACGTGCATTAAGCATGTAAATTAGAACAACTTGGACAATTCAGTATATCGAATACACGGATCTATTAGCAAACGTGCTGTACAGCTGTTTTTAGCCTTCAACCTGTCCAGTTGACGGGCAATAGAGCATTCTAAGATTAAGACAACTAAATTGATGTTGGAGACGCTGGTATGAGGCAATCTTCTTAGTGAATTGTAATAACAAATTAAGTGAATTGTTTATTGTTCTGGTTCTATCTATAAGGCCAAAATAAAGCGAGAATAAGACTAACATTTTGTAAGGAATTCTCTCTCAAATTGTCAAAAGGGGCACGATTTTTTTCACGCGTTAGAACTATGCAAATCGCGTGCACTAGGCACAGTTTTTTTGTTTTGTCTCAAAGGTGTCGCGGAACGCATGTTTGGCATCTCTGTCCTAAATCCTTCCAAAAGATTGTTTTCCTCAAGTTAAATTTGGACACGTTTTCGGTATGTCTTGCTTTTTTCTATTTACTTAAAATTGTTTGCCTCTAGGGCTTTACAAAAGATTACTAATATAAAAAAGGAGTAATTATAAAAACTACAGGAGCAAGAATACTCAATAGCCCAGGAACGTTTGCTTTATCCAAATGAGCAAGATAATGAAGACATTTGAATTGTGAAGCAGAGATTCGCACATTAAACGTGTATTGATTCAATCTTTCTCGAACTGCTTTTGTTGTCCAGCGTCTTAAAGTGTAATGCTCTACGATGAGAAAAATGTCAGCTACTTTACAATGAACGCCTGTTCGAGGGCGGTTAGGCGTGGATGACTTTTCTTCCGAAACGGGTTAGAATTGCAAATGCACCGACAGGGTAGGAATTCCGGATCGGGTGAAGTCGATCCGTAAAAGATTCCGGGATAAGCAGCGAGTAAAATCTGCTAATCCAATTATCCTCTCCCGTAAAACCAACAAACCGTATCGAAAGGCCGGGAATATCCCAGGTAAGGATTTTGCAATGGAACGGGTTCCCGGTCGCGGGGATGCGTTGTGGTTCACTACCCACGATCCACTCTGGCTGCTCCAGTGCGCAATCACTTTCAATTTCGCGTACAATAGCATGATTGTGTAGTCGAACGCTGTTTTGTAGAGAGTTCCTCAAACATCTTTGGTGCTTGGTAATAAAGTAGATGTTTGCAAAACGGACGAGATAGTACATCTTGAAGAAAGGTGAAAATACCATCAACAAGCAGCCAAAACGAAGGGTCACACACTGGATTAATGCTTTTGGCAGGTCCGTCAAAAAGGGCGCAACGTAAGCCGTTGTAAATTATGGACTTTCGACCTGAGCACGAAAACTTACATTCGCTGGCGAGGCAAACCGGCAGCTTAGCTGTGGCATCCCTCTGTCAAGACACCCATCAGGTCCGGAGGGTTCGAGAACGGTTGGAAAATCCGCGCTGCCCTGAAAGGCAAACAATGGCGAAAAGTCACAATAAGCTACTAATCCAATTGCCTTAAGATTTTATCCTTTCCTGTTTGCAGCAGAAATTGTCTCGAGTCGATGGCATCATTTGTGAGATGTACCTATTTTTTCGTAGCTGACGTTGACATGTGAAAGTGTGAAAAAAGGATTTGGGGAGATGGCTTCGGATAATGCGTTTGCATACGATACAGTGTGCTTGGTCATTTCTCGGGAGCCGTTACTGATTTCTGTACATGTGTGTACCAACGCTGTAGCATTTGTGTATCATCAATCAATCAACAAACTTAAAAAAAAACATTTCTTGAAAAGATACTCTTTCGATAGAAGTGTTCAGCATAGCTTTGACAACGTTATTCCTTTAAGGCTTATACACTACTGCTATGGTACGTCTTGAATTGAAATTTTGAGAGATAAAATCAAAGTAAATTAACCGTAAAGTCTGTATATCATTTACAACAGCGTTTTCAAACGAGTTAAAACAAATATAACATTTTGCTTTTGACCATTACTGCATCATTCCATTAAGCGCCATCTAGCGGGCGCTAGGGCAAACGTACAACTTTCGAGCTGCTTTCTCACATTTTCTAATATCGAGCACATGTTCTTCTCACTCGAGCAGATCTTGCTCTCACCGAATGAGTGAAGCGCAGACGAGGGAATGATTTGCAACAAAAGTTTTCCCGAGTTACAGTTTACTCTCGAAGCTACATTTCTAAAGAAATGGATTCCATGCCAGGCTACAAGGTAGCTAAGGACAGAATCACGTTAATGGTTGGTGGTAATTTAGCGGGTGATAAGTTAGTGCCTCTTGCCGTTTACCGTTCACAAAAGCCACGAGCTTTTAAAAATGTGAACATTAACAATCTGCCGGTAAAATGGAAGTCGAATTCAAAAGGATGGGTAACCCGCTCTATTTTCATCGAATGGTTTAACGAATGTTTTGTGCCGGAAGTGAAGCAGTATTGCGAAAGAAATGAGATACCGTTTAAAGTATTATTGTTGCTGGACAATGCTCCTGGCCATCCGGTTGAGCTTGAGAACATGAATCCAAATGTAACAATATTGTTTCTACCGCCAAAAACAACGGCATTATTGCAACCAATGGATCAAGGTGTTATAGCTGCTCTTAAATCACATTACATTCGACAAACTTTCAACCAAGCATTAAAATGTATAGAAGATGCATCCACGACGCTTAGTCAGTTTTGGAAAGGATACAATATTCTAAACGCAATAAATAATATTGCAGCTTCTTGGAAAGAAGTGAAATCCGACACAATGAAAGCTGCTTGGAAAAAAGTGTATCCAGACTTTTTTTCAAACCATCAACTAGACAGTAGCTTAACCGAGCCAATAGAAAGTGTTTTAAATGAGTGTATTTCCTTGGCAAACATTCTGGAAATAGAAGTGAATTATGAGGAAATGGAAAATCTTGTCAATTGTACGGGAGAACCTTTATCAAATGATGAGCTCATACAAATGCAGTCATTGGAAGTACTCGAAGAGTATTTAGATGAAGACGAGGAATGTGTGGAAGATGACCAAAAAAGGTTTACATCTAAAGGGTTAGCTGAAGCCTTCAGCCATTTGGAATTGGCATTATCAGCAATCGAAGCAATGGACGAGGATGAGGAAAGATTTGCAACTGTAAGCAGCAGTATACGCGAGAAAATGGAGATTTATAAGAAGATTTGGGAAGATAAAAAAAAATCTACCAAACAGCTCAAGATGGACAATTTTGTAAAAATTTTGTAAATTTTAATACCGTTTGAATTATATATCTTTAAGAATTTATGAACGTTTTTATTGAATACACTCTGATTGAATGTTACAAATTGGAAATCTTAACGTATGCGTTTTATTTTGAATGTGTTTTCCGTGATGATATCAAATACTCGATCTCTTAATTCGAAGTATAGACCAAATGTCAAGCAGAATTCGACTTACGCGAAAATCCGAGTTACGCGAAAGTCTCCCGAACGCATTATTCGTGTAACTCGGGAAAAGAATGTACAATCTTATGACGTCATTTTGAAGCTGTTAGTTCTCAACCCGTAGTATTTGATAAAAAAAACTGCAACGATTTGAGAAAAACTACTTCAATCATCGTTTCAGGTGTTTTCACGCAACTGAGATAACATTACTTCTCAATGCGTATGCCACGATGTAGTTCTAGCGCCGGACACAACAAAGAGCCCATATTCTTCGCACTTCATATTACGCCCAGCTCTATTACAATCCTAAATCCTTCTGCTGTTATGCCAAAAGTCGTCGTGTGTTTGCTCCCATACTAACGCGCCTATTTACTAGCTCGGTTTCTATGGAGGCTTCCCCACGCCTTCGAAATCGACCTTCCTGATTTCGATGTTTAAGAGAGGATGACATAAATCTATCTCCTTACAACGATCGAGGCATCTCAATCCCATGTGCTGTATCTAAAGTCCTCGAATCTGTAATTCACTCCTCAATCCTTCCTTTTGTCTACCCGCGTTTTCCTTCTTCTCAACATGACTTCATGCCAAGACGTTCCACCCTGTCGAATGTCACGTCTCTGATGCTTGACCTTTTCCCGCACGTGATTGCTGGTATACAGGTCGACGTGATATACACAGACTTTAAGGCGGCGTTCGATTGTTTGCCCCTTGGTTTGGTTTTGGCCAAGCTAGAACGTACGGGTATCGGAGATCTACTTCTTCTCTGATTCTGTTCCATCATAAAGGAACGCAATAGCAGAGCAAGGGTCGACGGTGTTCTCTTCGATCCGTTCGTCGGCAAGTCTGGGGTTCCGCAGGGCAATGTTTTGAGTCCTTTATTGTTTTTGCTTTTCATCGCGGATTGCATCATCTCTCCCTCCTAACGAATGTCTGTTGTATACCGACGATATCAAGTTCTTGCTTTCTGTGTCCTCGTCTCTTGACTTCCACTCTCTCAAAAGTCACGCTCTGATGCAATTGCCGGTTAGTGTACTTCCAACGAGCTCATGCGGAACTGAGCGGTGTCAACTGCTAGGTTTGGTCGGACATAACCCACCCATCAGGTTCTACAGAGTGGTTCTGACAAATTAATAGTCCCTTATCTTTCTATAATAAAGGAGCCTGAGGAACAGTGCTCCAGTAATACGTCGCTAAATGAATTATCACAGCCACGGTGACGATCGCATAGAACTATAACGATATCGCCTTTTTGCTAGTCTTGCACAATCTGTCTTATACACATATCCTCTGAAGATCCTTACACCAAACCTTTCGTCTAACAACGCCTAGCATTCTTTCCAGTTTATTAAATCCCCCTGCAAGAAGAACAAGACCGTACACGTGTCGAATTAAGTACAAGAAACAAGTTTATTTCTTAGTTAACCTTTAAGTGACAAATGCATATGATCAATGCTTTCTTTTTTAACATGTGCCGCCAACATTAATTCCTGCGATAGAAAAAAAACAATAAAAGGAAAGCTCCAGAACTAAATCATCTACAAAGTAAAATTTGAGAAGAATGTGTTTTTAATGACTTTATTTATAACCTAATAAAATGCTTACACGTAATAAACAGTTCTACCATTTTCAGCTTGTATTTCTCCTTTACTTACATCTACGTGCGATAGTATGCCGCGCGTTCTAAATCACGTTTTGAGCAAAAACGTTTTTAAAACTCCCGATGGTACGCGACAGAAGATCGCTCGCCAATGTTGCATGTACGAAGGGATCGTGTGAAATGCGCTGTGAAATAACATACATTCTGTTGCAACGTTTAATTGCTTGAACTTGAAATGAAAATATATTGTATTACAGTGCATTTCATCCAATCGCTAGTGGCAGCTTACAGATGGGACCTGGGCAAGGCTTACCATCGGTGTGATAAAGACGTAACAATTAGCTCATTTCCATTCCGCTCATTTGTAGCATTTGTGTTGTTTCCTTCGAGCGAAAGCCTGTCTGGCTGGAGCCACTAGCTTCAACATACTTCTACACCCTGCATTGTTCTGTTAGCTAAACTCGGATGTGGATCTGCACTGTATTATTCTGTTTATTTATGTTTCACAATGTATATGCGTTGAAAATACTATAGATCAATGAAAAAGAATGTAATTTCACATTTAATTATAAATGTTTCACGCCTGTACATAAGGTGCAGAGCCTTTACATGATTTTATTCGTTTTTCTTCCTGTTTGTTGCTATTACTCGGTAACACGTATACACGCTTATTTTGTTGTGTTAATGTTGTGTAAGTTCAATCTTTCCTTAAGACACTTATATGTTTCTGCACTACCGGGTATGCATAGTGATTTTGTATATGAAGTTAAGTTTATAGATGCGCCCTAGAAATGCTTTATGGGTGTTGTTTTTTATTTGGTTAGTCCCTTTTCAGTTTACTTTGCAGACTTTATGTATTTGCGAGCGTGAAAGGAATTTCCTATGATATTGCTGTACTCGTGTCATTACCACACACGAAAACAATTTTCTTGCGTAATCACTTGTAAATATTTTTTGTTTTTACCGAAACGAGTAAAATAGCGAAAACAACTAATTTTATAAACAACAGATTCCAATTTAAATTTCAAATCACCCATAATCACATTGATACACCTTCGGTCGCCATACACCCGCCACTATCGCTAATCGTCCATACTTGTTGGTGTTTAAAATGCTTCACTACTAACGAAAACCGTCTCACTTTCGATTGCCTACGGTGGTAAGATGTGTATTGTTGATTGTGTTTCATTTATTGGTAAGGGATTGTATGCTTTCCGCTGCTCTAAAGTCTCCAAGTTGTTACGCTAAGGCCCAATTTGTTTTGTTTCGTAAAAGGTAGGTGAACAAGCCCGTTACATTCCAAACTTCTTTGTTACACTGCTTCCCGCTGCCGCTATACTGTTTCGGGTGATGAACAAAGTCCGCACACATCGAGTGTACGGTTTTGTGCGGACTACCAGATGCGGAACGCAGTTAGGCTTCGATTGCGGCACATGTTAACTTCACTTTCCATCCAGAACTGAGCTCATCGATTACAATTTTGTATGTGTTCTCTATCACAACTGGAGTAATATCGTAATGCTTGCTGTTTATCCCTAAACTACTGCCATACACTTTTGCAATTACAAACCAGCAGTTAGGTTTTTTTTTTTGAAAAGAAATGTCGCCCTAACTCTACCCCGGTGCACAAACGCTACGGTGGCGTTTGTTTTGGTGAGCAAATGGGTTTCTGGAGGGGAAATAGGAAAATAAGATAGCACGAAAAATGTTAAACTTCTATATTCCTGTAGGTAGTCCGCCGCATAGCCCGACTGGCCTTGTTCTGTCATGGCGTATCGGTGCTGTTGATAAACAACATTTTACTTTCCTTGCTGACTCTAAAATCGTGCATACATGCTTGAGCAATAACTCTACAACGCGCTATCGTGAACCGTTCCGATGGCATGTTTGGTACATTTGCACACGAGCAACGAGTAACTTGGTACACAATTTGAGAAGAAATGCTTTGTAACTTCTAGAGTACGATTGGTTTCTATGCAGTTAAAAATGCTTAAGTTGATATCCATTAGGAGAATGCAACATTTTCGAGATTAACCTTGAGCTCGCTTGCCCGCTCCGTATCAGCCTTCTTGCGCATTTCGTTAAAAAGATCTGCTCGAATATCATCTTCGTTTTTGGTATGTAGGTTGCCTCCTTACGGTTCCTTGCTTCGCGTTTCTCTCGCATATACTTCTTTTATGTTTTTGTAACGCAAATTTGATACCTAAGAGGATATATATTTCTACTGGTTCATTTGTGAGTGCTTTTGGCGTGTTTTGAGTGTGTTCTGGGAGCGGTTGCGTATTCTATTCCATCTGATTTAATTATCTACGCTCGAAAACAATCCTCGACAGTCGATTGTGTATAAATAAAACTCTCAATCGTGCCTACACAGTCTCTACTCGAATATCGGGGGTAAGGGGTACAAATATCTTATATTTTGTTATTTTTTTGTTGGAAGAACTATCGGTTTCTATTGTTTTGTATTTCATTCATTTCACCGTTTTTGTTTTCTTCTTTGCATATCGCCCTGTTTCCTCAATAACAGTATCACTATCAGTACGTATTAGCACACACACAAAACACACACAAACACAGGTATTTCGTCATCATCTAGCTTGAATCGATCTAAAATCAGTGTGTATAAGGTATTCCCCTTTCTTCTAGTCACCCAAAGTAAGAACGTTGATACGATGAAGGCAAGGAGAGGGAAAGTACAGTACAGTGGGATGGACTTTTTGACGGTTTTAAAACACAATATTATTGCAGCCAACAGAGCATTATTTACTAATCCTATTTAAAGCCTATGGTTGCTTCCATTCGCATCCTTTTGCACTCATTTCACGCACACACGCTTCGCTTATCACTGGCGGGTTAAAAGAATAAAAAAACAAACTGACACAAACACACATTCGATCTACCCATTCACACTTCGTTTCAGTAAAATGGCACGCTTTACAGGGGGCAGTATGTAGCCCCTTCCAAGCCCAACAGTTCCATTCTGCTGAAATCGCATCGTACACACACCCACACACAAACTACTTGCAAACACCAACCTTCGAACCTAATTTCTATGGCTGCTACTGCTGTTGTTGCTGCTGTTGCTACTGTTATACTGTTTCGTTTGAATGAAGAAGTGCGTAGAGTAACGATGAAGTTTCTAAAAAGTAAAGTTCTTAACGTAAAGCCTTAAAAAACGATTCAATTACAACATCCGGTACGACGAATCGGCACCATCCCGTCACTCGCGGGCCGATCATCGTGCGGGTGTAACTTTGTAGGAAGAAAACCAGGAAGTACTACAGCATCTTGGAGGCGCCCCCTCCCATGCATCCTCATTTCGTATCGACCGTGGCCCGCAGCTTGGCGCGTGCATTTAAATACTCCGGATTGATGGAACCAGCGGTCGGATCGGTCCCACCCGTCCCGCTGCCACCCTTCTGCTGTTCCAACCGTTGAGCGCGCTGCATAATAACACGCCCCAGCTCGTTCGCAATCGATTGCTCCGTCGGCTTCACGAGATTCTGGGCTGCCAGCACCTGGCGCTCCTTTTGCTTCTCGAGCGCTCGCTGCAGTTCCGACTTCTGGTTCAGTACGTTCTTGCCACTAAAAGTAAACATAAACAGAACAGGGTTAAGATCGTGTACACGTCGACGATATTCCCTTCCGTATACTTACATCTTCTGATTGAACATCATTTCACGGTGCAAATTTTGCCGATCGATCGACTCGAGTACCGGATTGACCAGCTTCTTTGGTACGATCAGTCCCTGTGCGTCCGTCATGACGCTTTGGCTTGAGCTTATCGGGCGCATCATTCCCGCACCTGGTCCAGAACTGTTGGCTGTGCTGAGCGGATCAACCGACGATGCACGACGTTGCTGGTGAATTTGACTCGCGTGTGTACTGTTTCCGGTTGGGACGATCCTATCGTCTAGGTTTGTTTCATCTGTGGAGGAGAAATGCGATAGCAAACCCTGCATTATTATAAATACAAAACTCTGGACGACATATACGGTATTACGCTACGGGAGCACATACTAGTCAGCTAGCTATAACGAAATACTATTACGATAGCATTTTACGAAAACGAGCGAGATGTACAAACAGCTACGAATAAGCTGTTCCAAAACAATCCTCAAACCTTGCTCGAAGATTCGCATTTTCTCGCGGATGGTTTTGGTTGGTATAAAATGTGGACGGTACATTGCAGCTGTGTATGTGATCCGCAGTTGCTCGGTATTAGATGGGAGCGTTTCTAACACGCTGGTGGACAAAGATAAGATAAGATTTTATCAATTTAAGTTAAGCGTTATTTTTTGGAGTAAATCTAGCAACACCTTGTTGGAGTTTTATTGTATTGGATAAACGATGGATAAAGATAACTGGTTGCCCTTGATGCAGTGGGTCCCAAATAACTTTGGGATACCGTGGAGGGTGTTATCGGGAAGGCAACAACGACAGCTGGGCGCCTGAGTTTTGAAGTGCGTCGCCCGTCAGCTTTACAATCGAAAACGATCAATCACAGGAGACAATAACAGAGGGAAGACACAGATAAGCGCGAACTTCATCCAGAGCTACTCACCTGATCAAATAAACATCTTGTGGCGAGATGCGACGACTGAGGCGTTTTGATAAGAGATGTACTCAATGAATAAGAACCGTGCGATTAATTCAGTTCATCTAAAAGAACGAACGACCTATGTTTATTTTATAAAAAAAACAACAGTTCTTTAAAACCAAATTATTCCAAGTTATTCAAGGAATGAGCGACCGTCCAAAAATAAGAACGTCCTAGCTCACCAGGTCGTTCTTTTTAGCATATACGAACTGGCGCTTCGGGAACGAGACCTGTATGCCTAAGTCGTTCACAGGCTGAGCGACCTACCCGTCGAAATAATTGTTCTTTACTCCTGCATCAATTGACGCTACTAGAACGAGAGACATGTACCGAGATACCCAGGACGTATACTCTTTTGAAAGAAAAAAAACCTGGTACATAGTTGCTTTTTGCGCACCACCCTGAGGAAGAAGAGAGAAGGAAATCCATTGCGAATAGGAAACTAGTACGTTATTCCTTTTTTCATTCGAAATGATCATGTTGCCATTCGTTCGATGTCACAAAAAAAGATGCATGATACTAATACGTGTATAATCACTAAATTCTTAAGATACCTACACTCAAAAAGTCGTGTTGTTCGCTCGTGGTGTTGGTGTTTTTGAAATTAAACGTAATTTCAATGTATTGAAAGCTTGTTCTCTAAAATCATACTTTATGTATTGGTAATAGATCAATATTTTGCCACATTATTTGTCACGGTTTCCCACCATTTTATATGCTGGCCATTAAAACATGTGAAAAACTCTTTACTAAAGAGGTTACTGCTGCATTTTGTTAATTTGTTGTTGTTATTATTTTCAGGATAGTCAATCCTTGTTACGGGCGAACGGTCCGGATAAAAACAATGTATATTGCACTATTGAAATATATCAAACAATATATAAATAACAAAATTTGTTTCCATTTATCTTAAAAAATATAATAAACAATATTTTTCGTAATGTCTGATAAGCTCCTTTTCGATGCGATTTTTTTAATTCAAATAAACGAAAGAACTGCGATTCACGTTCAGTTCATCAAACTAAAAGAACTGGTACACTCACGTTCGCGGAAAAAAATCGCCCAAGCCTAGTTTTGATGAAAGAATTGTAAACACGATGGGTTTCAAGAAAACAACTCAACTAGAGGTGATTGTTTGGAGTCCAGCAATTCGTATGGCGAAATGATTTGATAATCAGATAATAATTCTTGCGCGTGACCAACCAACTGACACAAGGTCAGAGTATCTTCTATCTTGAATGTTTTCGATCCAACTAAAAATAGACTTTGGAGATGCTGAATATTGGTAGTAATAATTACAACCACAACTATATATCGCTAGATGCTGCTCTTCGTTCCAAATGGCAGAACTTGAACGCTCATCTGCGGGGTGTTGTTATGTTAGATACAATTTCAATGTGGACCTCCAGGCAATGGAAACTAAGTCAACCAGTGTGCGCATTTTGCTGTGCACCGGGGTTCCACTTCCGAGCTGGAGCTCGTTAAACCTCCCGGCTCGGTGTATCGAGGCGGTGGTACTGTTACATAATCTGATCAATTTCCATCATTTTTGCCTCCTCCATCCAACTGCAAATCACTAGGCCGTACCTGTCACGCGTATCAAACACATATCCGAGGTGTGCGTGCATATGTTTTGCTTTTCTATTTGCTCTGTCGCCCCGTGATGCTGTAATATACGGCGGTATGCGTTGCTGGTTTGCAACGTACTAAACCATGTCTGGCTGCCGATGTTGGGGTTCGGGGCCCGCGTAGAGGACCGTCCAACTCGTTCTAGTTTTACACACCCCTTTCCGGCCACATATAATCACCCTTGTAGTCTAGCACTTCTGAATGTTGCGCCCCAACGCATCTCCAGCCACTTTCTTATCAATCCGGTCTGCTGCGGTCATGTTCTGTAGAAGATTACTGCAAACGGCACGTACATGGCGGCGTGTACGTGGACAAGTGTTACAAACGTCTCGCACCATGGTTGGAGGTAGAGTTTTGCTCCTT
Organism: Anopheles minimus; assembly: GCA_000349025.1. Classification (NCBI taxonomy): domain Eukaryota; kingdom Metazoa; phylum Arthropoda; class Insecta; order Diptera; family Culicidae; genus Anopheles; species Anopheles minimus. The sequence continues at coordinate 1,731,467 of KB663710.1, forward strand.
CCCTTAACAGCCTACACGGAAAGGTGCCAAACGTCTGCAACCAGGTGCAGCTAATAATTAGCATGCAGCACATTCCACAAAACATTCCGGGCGTCCTGCATGGAATTGATAAGTTGCATAATTTTGGAATTGTTAATCAACGCCGTAACGCCAACATCTGTACGGCCCTCTCTTTTGGCCACAGAATGCAAATCCAGAGGGGGGGTAGGTGGGCAACGATTGCGGGCTGCTTCGTTACAAAACGTTACTGATAAAAATCCCATGCAAAAGTTGTTTGCATGCGCATGGCTGGCAAAAGCAAGCGCACAAATCTGGTCCGCCATTTGCATAAGCGTGTGTGTGTCTGGTTTAATGGCAAAAATGAGGGTTTTTTTTTATTAACATTGTTTTTCCCTCCAGGAGTAGATCAGTGGGACTACAGGCATGAACATCAGATATAAAAACATCTTCATTTGACTGACCTTATAAGACCTAGGTAGACCTAGTGATTTGATTAATACATTGAAAAATGTTTATATTAATGCAATTAAACATTTGGTTTTACATTTATTTCCAGCAGTGTGTAACGGATCATAATAAAGTCGTATTACCTGTTTGATTAGTGGTTACACCTGCAAACAGCTGGGTGTAATACGAGATGTGATGAGTGCGATGTGCCGGGGCGTGTGTTCCACAATTGACGGCAAATGATATGCACCAGCAGTTCTATTAGGTCGCACCACTAGAACCACGTGGCACGGCTCTCACTATTGTAAGCTAGACGTGACCTTGATGGGCAAACTGTCAGTGACACTGTCTGGTCAGGTTTGCCCACACTGCGCACATAAAGCATCTTTCCTAAGTTAGTGTTTAACCCCTTTCCCGTGACATCTAAACTTATTTCCCTGCAACTGCGATTAAGAAGCACTGTCTACACTTTCACCTTTCTCCCTTACAAAAAGCACACACACATAAAAGGCAGTCGTACGCGTCTGTCATAATAGACACGGTCTGACATTGGAAGCCATACACCGAGCACAGTGAAATGCGTGGGCGACAACACACCTGTGCACGTGATGAAAAGCTGCTTAAGTGATGCAGTTAAACCGTTGGAGTACTATTGTACCCTTACGAGTTCCCTCCCTCCGTAAAAGAAAAAAAAAACTGTGCCAAAACAGCACTTCCGCAGTACGTTTGTTCCCCGGGGAGCAATTGTTCATCAAAACCCAACGTGCGTGGTAACCTCGAAACCGGCCCCCGTCTTCCACCCTCTCGATGTGCCACCCCGGAAACGGATGGCCCACTTGCATAATTTTTTCAAACAGATAAGTGACAGGAAAGCAGAACACAAACAAAAAACCCCCGAAAGGGGAACCTAACATGCCGCCATTACGATCTGTCTGTGTGTGTTGGGTTTTGTGCTTTCAATTGGCTCATTAAGCCTCCTAATCGTTTGTGTGGGAAAGTGACAGATTTGTGGAATAGTGTGCTTTTTAATGAAGTGTCACATTGCGCGCGGTCCACCGTCCAGGGGTTGGACATCAATCAAAATAAAAGGTCAACCCGAACCAGTTAGCGCACTTACCTTCCCGTTCCCTTTAGATGCGCAGAACGTGGATCCGTAGTCGTTGAATCCGGGAGTTTGGTAGCGTGATTCCAGCTTTCACTTCTAGGCGAGGCGCCCTCTCTGCAAATGGTAACGTACGAATAAAAAAAAAAGATTATTGAAGATTGGAAGCACTGAGAACACAGCAACAGTCTGCTGCAGAATGATTGAGATCCGCTACCAAGCTGGGAACACTGGGTAGAATTTAACCGAGGAATGACATCATAGGGCAGTGGTAGTTTTTGGTCTACAGCATGTCAGAACATGTGTTTCCAGTTTCACGATTCCGTTCCGAACGCTGTTCAATGAACTAAGCACGTCCGATTGGGTTTACGGTGCTATGCATCCTAATTTGCCTGTTCCGTTAACGATGCATCCGTCCAACGTAAGTACTGTGTTGGAGTACGATTTTTCTGTATAACACGCATGCAACCGAAATGCAGTAAACAGATTCGTATTCACTCGGACAACGAAACCGATCAAGGGAAAGTTTTGTTCCAATCGCCAACAGGCAAGCAACACACCATTCTCAACCGAACCCAGATGTGTAGCGGTTCAGGTCGTACAGGCAACGGTTGAGACCCCGCGGGGTTCCAGGGCGCCTGGAAAATGCCGGGGCAAAGCCGTTCTGTTTAGCCGTTATTTCATCGCGCAAGCCTCTCTTCCAGCCGGGGCGAGTACCCACACAGCTGCATCTCTAGATCCCACACGATGCATTTTAAAAGAAACAGGTTATTATTATCGTCGCGGAGAAAGGAAATGAGCTAGACGACGCTTCTAGCTACGCGGTGCTGACGCAAAGAAAAGACGCAAGAAACCATTAGATCCGGGATGGATGGTATGTGATTGCGTTGGTAAGGTTGTTGTTGCATTCGAATGTGTGCTCGCAAGACATGAAACGAACCACAATTTCAATGCTAAATAGAATGAAATCCAATGAAGAAGCTGAACGGACTGCATTGAGACAAAGAGATCCAGAAACAGACGGATGATTGTTCTAGCCGTACCCTGTTAATTCAGTGGAGTAGTAACGACGTCTTATACCAATATTTACGATTTTGTGTGTGTGATGGAGAGAGGGGTTGGTCTTCCAAAGGCTAAAAGACGGCATTTTTGGTGATAAGCTGGAAGCTATCATCCGTAAGAACACTAACCAGATACACAGATATGCTGTTGTGTTCCAAAGAAAAAAACTTCTCCACAAAGACTTAACCCGGGAAACAATACGGATTCTTTATGCTCACTATAGTTCTGTAATGGTTTGACCTTCACTAGTCATGCTACGCTTGCTGATGTGCCATAGGCTAGTCAGAACATCAACTATTATAATGAATGCCTTATATATACAGTATATATTATAGCTCTGAGCCTTTAGGAATTGCGCGCGTCTGCAAAATACATGACATGCAACAGTATTTTGCACAGGAAAGCTAACATGATCCGTAGCTTCCAGTAATCTAAGATCTAGATCTACGTCTAAGATCTAAAAATCTATGAAATGATCCCATTTAACAACAACGCCCGAATTTACTCCTTGGCAGATTCCTGAGCTAAAAACTTGTGGAAATTTCTACATTCGAGATGCAAATATGTAAACAAATCAATGTAGTAATTCAAGATCTAAGAGATGATCCAAAGGAATTTAGACTCTATTGATGTACAATGTCTGTAACAACAAAATGAATTCTGAAAACAATAAGCGGGCAGGTTCAGAAAATAAAGATGTGTGGACATTTCTATATCCGAGATGCGAAGATGTGGTATGCGAAACAAATCAATCTAGTATTTTAAGATCTAATATATCTGAAAAATCTAAGAGATGAAATAGCCACTGCGGATTTCCATGAATCGAGTGATCAAAGATCCAAGAGATCAAAGTGATGAAAGATGCAAAAGTATATGTGTAGACTCAAAGGATACGTAATGTTTGTGACAACGAGATTCGATAGTTCTGCAAATAATACGCGGGCAGCCTCCGGAAGTAAAGATGTGTGGACATTTATATATCCCAGATGCAAAGATGTGAACAAATTGTAAGTAATGTAATGTAAGGTTTCTATGAATTCAGTGATCAAAGATCCAAGAGATGGTCCAATGGGACATAAACTCTACGTTGTCTGTAACAACAAAACCGTTTCTATAAATAATGCGCAAGGGCAAGTTCGGGAACTAAAGAAGAGTTGGATGTTTTTATATCCGAGATGCGAAGATGTGGACAAATCAATCTAATAATTTAAGATCTACATTACTATAATAAAACCAGGTCCACAACTTACATGCTTGCAGTTCCCGAAACTGAAAAGGTGTGTACATATCTACATCCGAGATGAGAAGATGTGGACATATCTTTCAAATACATTATCAGAATTATGAAACTCGTAGTTAAAGGTTTGAAGCTATCTGGAGATCTATTCTAGGTTTACTAAGCACCTGATTTGCCGGACCGCCATCACATACAAATATGGCCAAAGCCGACTATAGTATCTGTACCACAAAACGTCACAGCCCCCACTGCCAATCGGCAGTTACCACCCAAAACTGCATATATAACAAGCGGGCGCTGTTGAGCGTGGATTACTCAACCATATGATAGAAATATTCCGCATCGAACCAATTAGATACGATATCGATAGGTGCTTTTCTTTCGCTGTTACCTTCGGCCAGCAGCATCACATACGGGCTGTGCATCTACTCCGTTTCGGTCTTGCGGTGCACCCTTGCCGAAAACAGTGCGCGTTGAATTTGTGGGCCGCCCGAACCCGGCCCGGTGGGACCACCATCGTGTTTTCTTTTTCGCACCTGGATTGTGGAAATCGAGGAAGTGAGTGCACAACCGCTCGTAATCTTCCACCCTCTCGCTGGGGTGATTTTTGGAGTAACAGACAACCAGGCAGCCTTCACGCTTTGCTCACCCAAAACAATTGCCCATTTCGCTTCGGCTCGCTTATGTCCGGCACCTGGGGAAAAACAGCGTTCGTCTACTAACGGGCTCCCACAGTGCCCGGGTGGAAGGAAGTAGAGGTGTTCCCAAAAAATACATATATATCTATATGGTAAAACCAGGAAAATCTGCCGCGTAATAGTGCACGGGGAAAAGGGCGGGATAAAACAACATGCTAAACGTACCGCAGACCGCGTAGATGCGAGACGGAAGCACACGCATCGCGAAACTATCTCGAAAAATGAAAAATTAAAAAGCCAGATTACATACAGGCCATTGCGAACGACCGGACGAGCTCCAGGCACAACAGCAGCCATCGTTTCGTTTGTGTGTACTTGTAGTTTTTATTTTTCGTTTTGATGTACAAGCAAACATCTCCAGTGCATTCAAGCAGTGCCGCGTATGGAAAAAGGAAATATTTTAATCAAAACAAATTTAACCGCGAAACCACGCGCATGGAAATTAATAGCAGCATGGTCAGCTGGTGGCCGTTAGGTGGCGTACAGAATTAAGAGCCACCTTACCAGAATAGGTACTCGAGCGTACCTCTGGGAGGCACAGAAGAAGAAAAAAACACACACAATAGAAAGCGACGCACAATGGACGGTGTGGTATGTTATCATTGCTTTCGAGCGCTCCAAAAGCTAAGAGCGAAACCCCGAACCTCTGATGGTTTGCGTCATTCGGCTTGGTGGATATTATTCTGCGAAACACCATCCATCAACCAGCTGTACTCTGGTTTTGTTTGCTTTTTCGATGGAAGAAATCTTAAGGCCCACCTTCACGGCTTCACCCGCCAAATCCCAACCGCCCGTGCTTCCAGGTGTTCCTTGGAGAATTGGAAAAAAAACGCCACTGGAATGTGGCCACTCCACAACTAGGCCGTGGCGACGGGACGCGACAGGTCGCGAAAGTCTGTGGATGACCTAGACACACGAGAGCTGGTTGAGGGGGTTCTCCGGACAGGCAGAACAAGGGGATGTTGCCAATCCGTCGAGCTCGCGGTGAGAAAGTGCGGCAGACACAATGTACACGGCACGAAGCGATCCAAAACCCGCCCGGGAATGTTGAATAGGGTGAGCAGTTCTCACGAACGAGGCCGCATTCGCCGTGCATGACAGCTGGATCACACCGGCACACACACAAAAAAAAAAACAGCCGCAGTGATAAGCCCGAGCTAGCAGATCAGATTAAGCGGGTGTTGCCGCAAGTCGCCCGTCACCAGCGGGATGGCCCAAGCAAAGGCGAAATAAGGAGTGCGAAACTTTCGAGGTTAATAATTTTTTTTCATATGTTTCCATCGCTTTTACCCGGGGACGGGTTGCCCGCCCGCTGGAAAACGATTTGGAAACTCGCGCAGGATGTGTGCTGTAGACGAATGGCGAAGGAAGTGTTGTGTGGAAACGGCAGCAGGAAAACCCATCACCCATCCAAAAATAGCCAATCAATGAAGTACGGCGGTTTTCTGTTCGGTGCGCACCACACTTCAATGAAAAGCTGTCGCTGTCCAATGATCGGAAAAGCGAATCGGCCTCCAAATTATGCGTGTATACTTTTGTGTGTGTTTGTGTTGTTTTTCCTTCTTGTGGTTTGAATTGTTTTTTTTTTCTTCTATAAGCTTCACCCGCTCCATCACCCACCCTTTCTAACGTTTTTTTTCCCCACGCTGATTTAGTTTCTATTGCTTTCGCCGTTTTGGCGAGTTCTGTCTCTATTGTTTTGTTTCGACACCTCTTCAACCGGCGAAGGGATCCGGGCGTACTGGTTGCTGGTTGGGCAAGGCTGCATTGATGTGCGGTGGCCTTCGCGGGTGGTTTACCAAGGGTGGTGGAGATGGGTTTTCTACCGCAGGTTGACCACTCTTACTTGCGGCTAAAGGAATGAGCAGCAGTAAAGAGTGAGTGCAGTAACAAGCGGCAAAAAAATGGCCAAAATGGTGTACGAAATTGGTCAGTGGTGTTGCTGGAGCCGTACCGCAGCCGGCACAGGTTGGAGCGGGTTGGAAAAATGGGACAGAGCACCAGTGGAAACCAAAACCAAACGAAGTTGAAGAGCAAAAACAAAAAAAAAGCGAGCCCCAGCACCACACAACAAAACGAAAACCGCATGGAAATAGCAGTAACGCAAGGCGCAAGAAAAAACACGGGTGAAACAAACGGATTTAATTTGAACGGGTGCGAGAAGCGGACGAGTTTAGTCGTTTTCAAGGCCCCCCATTTTTTTTTATTTCGGCATGCCGCTGAAATGCTGTACACCTTTCCATAACACGGGAAGGGCAGGGACGAGTGTGCCAGATACTTTCTCTTCCGATCAATCGATCGGAAGTGTGAAAATTTGTGCGGCTTTCTTGTTGCACTGCACCCACCCCAACAGCGTAACCATGCATTAACCATGAGAACTACCACCTGCCTGGTCACCAGTCTCCCGAAGGGACGACAGGTCAGCAACAGATACGCGAGATACCCACCGAGCTGTCACTGCTTCATTGGCAAGCAAACGTCCGCTTGCTTGCTTTATTTTGCCATTTTTGTCGATCCGAACAGTTTTGGACGCGAAGACATTGAACGAACCACGACCGACCGAAGGTCTAATCGTAGCAATTGATGCAATTAGCAGCAAAGTAGTCGAAATAGTTGTTCGCTTTCGCCCCCTCTCTTCAGAAGGTGACCTCCGCGTTGTTTCGTGCGGGTCGCGTGCGTGAAGTGCAGCAAGTGCAGACCTGAAGGTTTTTGCCTTTATTGTATTAAGGTGAGACCATTGTGTAAGCCGGAACCATAAACAAGATTGATGGTAGTATATATGCGAAAAAAAAAACGACAAATCGATTCAAGCATCTTCCAAACAAGCTACACAGTTCACACTGGATCGCACAATGTGAATGGACATCTTATGCGCTGAAAGCTGTACACTAATCTCCCACATTAGCCGTATGCGATTACTACCAACTAATGTCCCAATAGTGACAGTTCTTGAACGTCAAACGATCATTTCGAAAGCAAATGAAAAATTCAAATGAGATTTTGTTGGACACTTCAACACCGTTGGGGAATTCTGTCCATTTATCATTCCTACAACACTCCCAACCAAGGTACAACGATTTGCCGCACAACGAGCGGCCGGTATGGAACCGTTAGCTTAGCACTAAAAGAGATTATCGGGCTCGCTTTCGACGCGTTCGCCACTGGCGATTACACAGCGCAACGCATCTAGAGTCACGTCCCGGGACGACCGTATTGGATAACATGTTTACACTGCAGCCGTCACAAAACCCAATCGTTATCGCCCATTGCACGGCATTAAGAACGATGTACAGATGGCTGTGTAGCGAAAGACTTATCCACATACATATCTGAGGATATCGGTCAAGGAATTCTTAGACGAAGAAGTCTATGTGTAGAATTATCCATCAGAATTAATCAAAATCCAAAATGAGGCTATGTTTAGGTAACTAATCTTAAAATGTGAGGATACAAGTCAAAGAATTCTTGAAAGAAGATGTGTGTATGCTAACCGAATACATATCGGAGGGTATGATTCAAATAATTTTACGTAAAATAATCCTATACGTAAAATAATCCACATACATATCTGAGGATATCAGTCAAGGAATTCTTGGACGAATAAGTCTATAAGTAGATATGCATATTCCATATACATATCTAAGGGTATTTGTCTAAGAATTCTTGGACGAAGCAGTCCATACATATAAAGGTTTCCACATATTCGATGTGAAAGATTACATACACATCCGAGGATATCAGTCACATAATTGTTGGATGAATAATCCTATATTTCGAATTATCCGCATAATATCTGAATGAAATATGTCTTCAATGAAGAAGAACTATCCATATACATATATGAGGTTATCAGTTGAAGAATTCTTGAAAGAAAGAAACCTATATGTAGGAATAATCCACATACTAAAATATTAGTCTGAGAATTCTTGAACGAAGTAGCTTATATAAACAAGTATGCACCAATATGTCTGAGGATTAGTAGTATAGTGTTTGGACGAAATAGTCTCTATGTAGAATATATCCACAGGCAAATCTGGGGATATCAGTAAAAAAAATCCTGGAATGAAGCCTCTAGATACAAAAAAACATTTCCATGTTTCATGTAACGAGTCGTTGTAAATACGAAACGAAGAAGATGTAACAAACCACCTCACCCTCAACATCGATTATAGACGGTGTACCAAAAATAAATTAATAAAGCTGTTCGTTGGTGCCATACGCGCCGGTTACCCACGAAGTATGTCAACCGGCACCGGGAAAGGGAACCAATCTTCGTCGGCGGAATCTGCTAGTGAGATTAGAAATTGCATTACGGACCAATCTCGCACCAACCACGTTACCCGGGGCCAAACGCGAACGAAATCGAGAGTATGCATGAGCTCGGGTAAGCGGTGACGCGGCCGAGACCGAAACGACGGGTGGGAAACTATGTAAGGGATCCGAAATTGGTTGCAACGTAACGTTGCGGCCAGGCGCCGCTCGGTAGCGAGAAAATTGCGGTTTCTATGCACGAGGCTACTTCCCTTTTACTGCCCCTTCTGAAGGGGTGGCTTACCACACACACACACACACTCGCACACATGTACGCACGTTATGCTAGAGGCAGGTCTTACAGACTTCCATCCGGTTACGGTAATGCCGGAGCAAAACTGGAATTCCTTTAGCTCTTTTTCTTTCGTTGAGACCATCCACAATTCCTCTTTTTTCTTGTGCGACAAAACACCACTAAGTACACAAAGATATCTGTGTGACTACCGTCTTTGGTATTGCTGTGGATCGCCGTTTATCCAAGTGTTCAATTATCCGTACTGCTAGGAAATGATAGCTTCAACCATGAATCGTCTAGTGTTGGGCGATCTTGATGAATCTTTTGAACTGATTCATGAACCAAAAAAGGCTTCAGAAAGTTTTTTTCTGGAATAGGATTTTTTCAAAGATTTAATAACCCAAGTACTAGTAGTAGCAGATGTCGCATACCTATCGAAGTGATTGCTTGCTAACGATTCTAGTTTTAGTTGAGAAGAAATCGGTTCAACTACATTACAGTCTCTCGCATTCTACCTGGTGCTTTGTCTACAGCTCAAAACATCATGGGAACATAGAGATTCAGAAAACTTTGAGAATTCCCGATTCTCGATGACGGGAAAGGGGTAAATGACGTTAAAGGGGTTTCTCCAAAAACAGATGTGCTTCAGAGGAGACAAAGGAGAGGATAAACTTTTTTTTCGTTACAGTACATTTCCATTTGGTTTTTAAATGCATGTAAAACACGTATTAGGCTGAAAAAGGTATAGAGGCTTTGCTGTAGAAGCAAGACGTTAATAAAATTCTTTATAAGCAACTCGATATTATTTTGGAAGATAATTTAAAAAAAAAGATAGAACAACCTCTGATTTCTCATTGGACGACGTGTTGTTTTTATTTATTATTAACTTTGAGCCTTTTTTTATGATCGTTTTAATTCAAGCTTCATTGCAGTGAAAATATCTAATTGTAATCTCATAACCATCGTTACACCGGGAGCCTAGTAGTTCGTTTAGTACTTTCTTTACTAAACATCTTCAATTAGTGTCATTGTTTAATTATCATCCCAATCGATGTGCAAGTGTCTTGAACGATGTTCTTGATGGTATCAAAGCAAAGCTCTTCCATCTAAACACATCAACCACATCGAAACTCCCTTTTGAAGTTTCTTCATCTTACGTCTATGGAATGGACGCTATTCCGTTAGTAACAACAACTCTGACTGAAAAAAAACCTCCAATCGTCCACTACCTTTACAGATAAATTATAGCCATCTAGTTTAATAATGCGTACTTAACAATAGCCAATAGCACAATTGGACGGATGCAACGAAGGGAAAATTCAAAACGGGGGGGGAGATAAAAAAAAACAAGCCGGACAGCAACTATCGCACAGCTGCCCAGCGTGAACAGCAGAGGGCATACAGCAACATCTTCCAGTGGTGTGTCGGTGCGTTTGCCACCGTTGACCGCGCGCTGTGTCACGAAAACAATTGGGAAGACTGTGATTCCGTAAGCTAATGTAAAACAGAACCATGGCTCCGGTTCGGAGAAGGAAAAAAAACAACCAACCGCTCCGTTAAAGGGGTTTCGCTAGGAAAAGCGACCGAACCAAACGAAGAAAAACATGCGGCAAAGCCATAAGGCATCCCCCGGCAGGAAGGGGAGAGGGGGATGCATACCACCTCGCTTATGTCATCCGCCGCACAGTGTGCACCGCTTATGTTACTTTCGCGACGAGTGAAACGCACCGCAAATGGTTGCGGCCAAAACGGGGCAGAAACAACCACCGCGGGAGGATGTGCAACGATTTCTAGCGGCCGAAAAATTGTGCGTACACATGCTGGCACGCACGCCATACGGAGACAGCAAAACCGTCCCCGCACGCTGGTGTGGTGTGTGCTCCAGTTTTCCAGCACATTAAAATGTCAATCACAAAAATGAGATTGTGTACTTCAAATACTTAATTTCTCTTTTGTTGTTTGATGTTGTGTGGTGTTTTTTCTTCTTCTTCTGCTGTTCCGTTTAATCGTTTTTATCGTCCCCGTGATTACCGTAAAAAAAACCATCAAATATATTTAGAAGCATAATAAAAAATGGTCGATTGTAAAGATGGCAAACAACACCAAAAAAAAAAACCTCGCATCGCTGCAAGTAAGCTGCTCCGCAGAAGAAAACAATATCCAAATTATGCATCCCCAGGGCAGCACATAGTGGCTACGGTTTACAGATGCAAGAAATAAAGGGAAAATACAGTGAGATCGGCAGCAACGCACAAAAATCATCTTCTCCACCCGGCACCAGGCACGTTACCGTGTTACATTGTGTTAACACAGAAATGTGTTGGGTGTGTGTTGTTGTTTTTTTTCCTTTCCTATTTTGCAGTGATTCGCTTGCACAATCAGCTTACAATTGAAATAATTGTAGGATGCCATAATCGTCACAACCGGGCAGCATTATTTTTGGGGCGGCCTGTTTCTAGTGAGTGAATAATTTTGTTTCCCCCCCTCACCATACATTACTTCAGCATAACACCGTGGTTACAGCCGTACGAAACAAGGGACACCTTTGTTAGTGGGCAAATCAGATCAACACGGCGAGCGAGATCTCGTGGATGCGATAATACAAAATAGAGTATTATGGCAGGTGAATGGCTGCGGCGGATGGCATTGCACACGGGTTAGAGAGGGAAATATGCGAAAATGTGTAAAATTTCAATATTAGGTCAAACTGTGTCAATAATGACTTCTGACAGGAGGGGGGGGGGGATGACAGTTGTCTTGCTTTTATGCACAACTGATAAGAACACCATAATATCTGTTGTTGTTCAAATATATATATATAAGTACACGATCCAAGCGATTGTTGAGTATTTGGAGCGATTTGTAGAGTATTTAGATAACTTGTAAGCCAAAGTTTGGATCTAACCAACGAACTCCGGGAAGCCTGCAATGCTACTCCTCGACTAACCTTATGTCACTCGTTTCGTTCGTTTTTACTAACATGTCCTTTGGCCTTCAAGTAGATACTGTCTGTATTCCTATTGTCCCTTTGCTTGCGCAACTGGATAGACTCGGATTGGGGAGTCCTGTTCTGATTTGGTTCAGTTGCTACCTTCATGGTAGAACTTTTCAGGTAAGTATTCAGGATTCACTCTCTGGTCTTTTTTGTGGGTCTTCTGGTCTCCCCAGAAGGTGTGCGTTTTGACTCCCATTCTATTTCATCTGTACCTAATGTATGCTGATGACCTATAAGTGTTCCTCCTTGTAGCTTTCTCTTCTGATTGTTGCATACTTCAAGATTTCCTCGATTCCTTCAATATTTGGTGTCGTTCTAATGGGCTGGCGATATGCCTGGTGAAATCCCGTTTTGTCGTTCCTCCAAAAAGATCCATTGGAGTTAGACTTTATGTAACAGGGTCATAAATCGTGTATGTTGGATCTTGGTCTCTGGCTGGATATGAAACTTACGTTCAATGAACAGTTGGATATCACTCTCGACAAAGTTAACCGTATGTTGGGACTCATTACTCGTTTTTCCTCTCAAATCCATGATCCTTTATGTTTGAAAGCTTTGTACTGTTGCTAAGTGTGTGACTGGAGTGAATGCGAAGGCTGGACTTGAAGTGTGTCCAGCTCAAGTTCACGCGACTTGCCGCTCGGAGGTTTTTTTTCGGGTCACCCCAACATGTGTGTTCCCTCCTACGCCTTTCTCTGTCGCTGATGAGGCTTGCAATCTCTGCAAACTCGTCATTCACATTACCAATCCTCCTTTATTGCTAAACTCAACTCCAACTCCCTAGATGCTTCTTTCCTTCTTGATGCTTCAGAACGATCCTTTTGCTTTGAGCGCAACTGTTGTTAAAAAAATTCCCAGCATCTGTTTGATTACCACGTCTCTTTTTCGTTCCCGTCTTCGTGCCTTCCCTTACTTTTTTTTCCCTTAGATTAGGTTTAGTTACACGAAATATTATTAAGCCTTTCAGGCAGCCAGTAATCAGTTAATAATAATAATTATAATCAAGTGAAAGTCCGAGGACTTCGAATTCGCCAAACGTATTCTCGTATTCCGAAATGAAGAGTTACATTCATCTTCCAGAACCATAGTAAAAAAAATCTAAACTCCTGCAAAACAGCTGTTCTTCAACGTTCTTTAACAACTACACATTTTGCCTCGTATCACTAACCCAATTTGAAGGGATGTTTCAGATGAATCTTCTCTTTAAGCTTTACAACCGATCGGAGATGGAAATGTCTCCCAACCAATGTGAATTGCTGTAGTGTGCAAGATAAGTTTAGATTTAGGATAATAGTTGTAACTAAAACGTCAATGGTCGTCCTTTACGAATAAATACGTTTAAGCTTTAAACTTAATATCCTACGCGTTTCATATTCAGATGTTCCATAATTAGAAAAAGCTGTCTTTTGTTTATTGATGCTAGAGTTGAAATGAGTGCCCAAGAGTATGTTGCGATTTTCTTAAGAATCAGGTGTTTAAAGGCCAAATGTTCAGGTTCTACTACAAGAAGGCCATGTTACGCGACAACTTGAAGTATCTGTTTTAGGGTAGAAGATTCCTGAGTCTTTGGCAGCTCAATCGATTTGGGATGTTGGAGTACAGACCTGCACAATACCTACAAGGTAGTGAGAAAATTCTGAGGACTTTTATATATCGAAAGACAACGGTCGAATATTCCTTTCAATGTAACAATATCATATCTTAGTTCTTTCTATTATTTGTACCACAAATTTGAGCATTACTCCTGTAGACTTTAGAGTCAAGAAGAAGTGTTAATAAGCATCTTCCTAAAAAAAAACCTTATCAAATTTACTACTGTAATCCAACTTCTGGCATTGTACTAGTAACTGTGCAATATAATTCGGATTTCAATCCCCACGCCATCCGGTATCTTTTCCTTTTGTGGAGGAGACTGTTCATTCCCATGAAATCATTCGTTCCACGCCAAAAACCCGTGCCGAATGGAATCAATTGTACAGTTTTCCCTTCCAGAGGAAGTTCCAACCACGACCAGTGAGTTGGTTTTGATTTTCTCAACGGAAGAACCGGATTGTTCCAACCATTCCGAATCTGTAAACTATCCTATGCATAATGAACGAGCCCATAGGACAATCGCTTCTGTTTTGCCGATACTGGAGCATCGAGCGCCCTTTGAAACATTTCAATTACATTAATTTGTTTCTCTTATTATTATTACCACCAGCATCATCACCATCATCATCATCATCATCATCTTCCTCATCCCGCGAGCAATATGTCTTTCTCCGGCGAGGGAGAGAAGCGAAAGATAGACAGTGAAGTCAGTTTCCTTGCGAAGTGCGCTCGCGTCTCGAGCGCATCCCGAGGTGAAAATGCAATTTTCAATTATAACCAGAACGGAAATTAGTTTGCTCACCGGCGCCATCCGCTGCGGGTGTAGGAGACCGGGACGGTGATGAAGATCCAGTCCTCGCACCACGATCCGACAAACCCAATTTTGCCGACGTCTTCTACACACATACACACTTTTACTATACCACCCTCCCAGGTGGAAAGTGCACTCGATTTTTCTACCGCCTGGAAATCCGTTCCACGATCGGTTTTTTGTTGCTGTTTTGGTTCTGTTGTTGCTATTGCTTCCAGCGAGTTGTAAGCCAAATGCCAATACGAAAGAAGGAAAATAAACTGAAACGAACCGCTCAAGAGATCAGATACTCATGAAGTGATCTTGAAGGAGAATATTTGGAAAGGGTTTTTTTTTTCGTCCATCGTGTCGGATGACCTTGCTGTACGTTTTCATCAAACTTCATGCTGGTTAAATAATAAACTAAGGTTAATTAATTTATACCTTAATGACGGGAATAATTAAACTGAGTAGTAACCTTCGTCATTTTTGAATTAATATTGTGCAATAATTTTAATTAAACTAATTTGCCCATTAAAATACAACTGAGCACGAGTAAATATACATATCTGTCAAATATCAATTTGCAGCAACTGCAACTGTTTTCCGTTCTATATCTTCGATCGTTGACAGCCACAAAATGCTTGAAGAGATCAGAAAAGGTGTACTTTTATACACTTGAGCTTCAATTTGGACTTTTAATTTTTAGTGTTTTATGTTTAATAGAAAAACGAAGTCTGGTTGCAGAGAATCCGTTCTTTATTACAAAGGTAAGGTCTACTAGGGTCCTAATAAGGCAATCTGGAGCTTTGGAATAGACAAAAAGAAAACAAAGCTAGCATTCGAGTCAATAGCCAATACTGATTCCTATGCGATGTTCTGATAAGAAACAGCAATTGTATTTGGAGTCAAAGTGTAGCAATCGCTTGGGCTTATTTTCAACGTGCTCAACAATATTTAAAGAACATAGAGAATTGTTATTCTGAAACATTCGTCGAAGTCATAATATTGGTTATCGATTTACAAACCGGTGGAAAAATATGGATTGAAATCAAAGGGTACACTTAATTGTGCCAAAAAATTTTGGGCTTTATATTTTAAATAAAATGTTGTAAAATAGCTTATCTTCTAGCGCCCCGCTTTTGAGCACGCGCTACACCAGCATATGAACTCATCATGCATGAGATCCAAAATAATCGATTATGACCTTTGTGGAGCAAAAAATCGAAACCTGAAGTACCGAAATAAAGCCAAGATTTGAACCCATGACCTTAGACCTTGAAGGACGTACAACTACGAGCAAGCGAAGGCAATGTCCGCCCCGGTCCCGACAACCCCCTAGGTGTCACACGCGTTACAATCGTTGTACGGAAAACCCACCACTACCACCACTAGCCGGTGGTCATTGCCATATTGCATTTTAATGGATTAAAAAATTGTTCCCCGAGCATCCTTCCTGGTTCGATCGCACTTACTGTTGCCAAGATTGTGTGCCCACCATTCGGGTATGGAAAATGGGGAAACCACAGCGCATAATTAACGGAAAGAGAAAAAGAAAACAATCAAATAAACAACCCAACTGCAGCCTCGTTAGTGGTTTTGAGGCAGCGGACACAAACACACACACACACACACACACACACACACACACACACACACACACACACACAGCGAAGCGAAAACAATCACGCCAACCTTATCTGCTTGGTGGTTTGGGGGAATGTGTTAGTGGGCGCGCGCGTGTGTGTGTCTGGTTTTTGTTGTCTTTTTCTCCAAAAAACTAAAAAAAAGCAACAAAACACAACATCTCGCGAGATGAGTGTACAATTTTAGTGCCGTTGCGTGTGTATATAAATGTATATATGTGTGTGCGTGTGTACATTTTTGTATGGAAGATAATTTGATGCTACGTGATGCTGCGCTCGGACCGGTTCTACACCAGCCGCGCGTATCGAACGTTCGCCTTATAAAATTACACAGCCATCCATGCTGGCAGGAACGAACATTCATTTGAAGGTACTTGAAAAAAAAGGTACCCCACAGAAGGCCTACGGCAGCGTGCAATGGTTGGCTGTAGGCCCGAGAAGAGCAACGTAAGACGATTATTGAAAAAAAAGACGAAAAAAAAGGATATTCTCTAGCAGGATTTTAGATGACAAAGGATGGCTGCATCCTTGTGAAGCGTGTTGCCGTATATTCTAGGATGAAACAGCTCTCCAGCATCCGTGAAGCACTGGCACACACACACACACATTCACCCATCTGTAGAAAACGTATACACGCGCGCGTATCCGTACGCGTGCGTACAAGTGGATTCCGCTTCCGGGCCCATTCCACTGGCGTCCGAGAAAAACACAAACAAACACTCGTCGGGAAGTCGCTGAACCTTGTCCAAAGTAGCCAGGTTGGGCTTCGCCGTGTAGAATCTCCACATTTTTTTATGCTAATAAGTTTCCCTCTGACATGCGCAAGGACAACACAAAACCGGAACGGCGAAACGAAAACAAAGAACTAACGATAGAGAGCAAGAGGAACAAACAGGAACGCAAAAAAAAACAAGATGCGTTCAATTTGAAACGTTCTTTATGCTTCGTTTTCGGTTAGGCTGCATGTACTATCAAGTATGGGGAAAAAACCTCATTTAATGAAATTGCAGTTACTAAACAATGGCAAAAAGCTGTTTCGCATTGCACGAAACCATGGAGAAGCAAGAGAGAAAATAATATCAAAACAAATACATCGAAAATGCGAGATTTTTGCTGCTTTTGTAGTTGGTGTGTTTTCGAACCCATTCTGAAGTTGTTTACGTTAGCTTTCTTCCTTGCCATTCCGGGTTCCGTTTGCTGACTGGACCTTTTGTGCGGTGCGTAAACTTCTATCGAGCGTACATACAGCACATTCCAGCGAGGTTGCTGGCGCCATAGCAAAAACGTGGTGCACGAACTTTGATCAGGTTGACGTCGGTTGATAGTAAGAGCGATGAACTTACAACACACGGTAAAACTTAATGCCTAGCCGAACTGAAGAATAACGTCAAACAGCAAGAAAAACAACAGAGACAGGTTAGTACGCAAAATGCTTCATCGATAAATCCTGTTTTCCCGAAGCATCTAACGCACCACCATGCCGCAGGGGATGAGGAACACATGGAACAATGTTTGAACACTAATCACAACCAAACTAATACCCGGCTAGAACACGAACCTGAAGCAAAACACACGTATTAATCCGCAACGCACGAATGAATGAAACGTAACTTCCCGTCGTTGTTCACAGTTGTATCGAAACGTCCGACCGCTTTGAATGCCGCTTTCGAACAAGTGGCGTGTTTGACGTTAGCGCGATCCACAACAGATGTGTTTTCCCACTCTGTCCAGCAAGACGCCGCTGCTGGAAAGGAGAAGAAAGAGAACGAAGCGTACACGAGCTCGGATGATTTGCGGAGGGAAAAGCGGAACGAATGCACTTTTCGTGGTTGTTGCACGCGTATGTTTGTACGAGCGGGAAGTTCAGCAAGAGCGAGAAAACAATAAAACCTTGTCTTCGTGTTTATACTGCAATGCTCAAAGCCTATCATGGGTAATTCCCAAATAACAAAAGGTTATTCGAACATCTACAGAATCGTTTTCCTTTCTATAGCTAGCGAATTATTCAGGGTTAGAAAGTTGTTTTCTACACCATGACATTGTAGTGCAAAAAATAGTATGAAAACAGGGTCATTAGATTACTACACTCAATGCCAAATTGTTAATAAAAAATTGTTAATTTACGCTCGGTAAATCATAGGCGGAATATACACCACGCATACACGGCCACACGCTGAAATCGGCAGCGAAATGAAATATCTGACAACCGCAATTCAACGTTCGCGAGCTGCCACGAACATCTGTTTGTTAAAATGTTCTGCTGCTTATTGCGCGAGGCTCGAGGATCTGAAAAAGCTCGAGGATCTTAAAGAGAATCATTCGATGCCCGTCGGTTGCATTAAGACGCAAAGTGAGGCAGTATACAAGCTGATATTGGTCTTCCATCGCTTTGCAATGCACATAACGATTCAAAACATAAATAAACAGCAGTTCACCATTTTGCGTTTGTGAAGCGTTTTCTGCCACAAATTTCAGCTGTCAGAAATCTCATGTTCCAGCCGGTTTCAACGTGTAGCTGTGCGGTCACTTCCCGCAGTCGTTTGTAATCTCATCGATCGCGGAACGCCGGAGCCAGTTTATCGATGGATAACTTCGCTCCAATTCTATTTCTAGCGATGGCTAACTTTGCTTCAGTTTTGGTTCTAAATTTGGAAGGACGGATTATTCTAAACATAATATTTTTGCGTTGGCCCGGTGGTAAAGGCGATAATGGCGCTGGTCTCACACGGCAAGACCGGGGTTCAAATCCCACCCGGACCGTTCCCTTATAGTGAGGACTGATTATCCAACAACGTGATAATAACAAATCTCGTATGCCAGAAATGGTAGGCATGACTGTGTAGGTCGTTACGTCAAAGAAGAAGTATAATTGTGGATGGTAATTGCGATAAATATACTAATAGCGTTGTAAACCTGAAATATTTCACGTTCTAAACTATGTCAAACAAGCGTATTTTATAGTGTTCACATGAGACCGACGAGCGTACATTTAAAATGGATATAAAAATGGCTGTGATCGTTCGCCGTACGCGCGTATTGTCATCATGCACACGTGTGAACACCACGACAAAGTGGGGCGGTTCGATGGTAGCGTTCGCGCTATTTGAAACGTTTCATATCTACTCCACATCGCGTAACGTTTAGGTACACCTTAATGTACACAAATGAATGAGAACTGAACTAGGCCGTTGATACAGAATGTTTGTAAGCAGCATCCGTTCATTCGCATAATCCGTGCCTGGCCCGGATAAGCGGAGCTCAGATCTATAACCTGTTATCAACGAGCAAACATGTGGGAAAGAATAATTTGGTGGATCTTCGGTGTTAAATTAAACTGAGAATAAATGCGTCCCGTACAATTACATTCACGACAGGAGATTAAACGTACCAATTCTTCGTGTACGTGATTGCTGCGTCCAAGATGGATGACACCAACGCACAACAATTAACTGACGCCGACCGAGCTGTGCAGTATTACGAGCAATGCCATCGCTGGAAGCTGCAGCTAGATGCAGCGAGTAGTTTCTCAGACGTTGCAACCGTTTGTCAGGTACGTACCCGGCAATCACCGGTCGGAATGTTAAGGATTCGTCTAAACAATTGTTCACAACCCGCAGGATATCTGTAACTATGCCGGGAGCAGGGAATCCAAGCAGGCAAGCGTGGAGATCATTATTGATGCGGACGCTCAAACGCCGGAACAATTCAGCAGCGTGGGACCATATTTGCCGAGCAGTACATTGACTTGTACACTGTTGGCTTATCTCAATGATACGAATAAGACGCATAGCCAACGTAAAATCATTTCCAAATCCTACTACAATCTATGCCATAGAAATATGCTAGAAGGTGCGGCATTGAATACAGTGTATGGTACGGTGGATTTAGAAAACGACGACAAGAACAGCGTCGCCATATACGGTATGTTCAATTCGCGATTTCTAAATCTGATACAAAATGTACCCGCTCTTCCCATTCTGGCGCTACGCAATTTATCCGTGTTTTCGTCGCGCGGTTACAATCGATGGATTAATACAGCGGCAGAAAATGTACTGACCCTAGAACGGTTGGGTTTGGTTCGCGATATTCATAACAGCAAGATGTACAAACATATGTGGTACGTCGCATTGATGAACCTGGAGTCACCGTACCATGGAACGCGTGAAAATATGCTAGCCCTGCTGAAATTTGTCTTCCGTGATGAGGAAGTAGTGCATCATACCGTGCTACCGACGATGCAAGTATGGTCATGGTTGAATCGTAACAAATATCATCTGCTGGGAATGTTGCTGGGCCAGTACTCGCTACCAATGCTGCTAAGACTGCTAGATCTCGATATGGTGCAGCTGGGCAAAGCGCTCAAACTGTCGCTAAAATACAAACATTTGTATACCGGCGGTCAAACACTGATCCGGTTGCTTCACAAGGAGCAGCAATGGTCCAGCTTTGTTTACGATCTGGTTGCCACAGTCATAATTGAGGAGGAAATCGATCTGGTACGAGTGATGGCGAAGTATTGGTTCAGCTCATTTACACCGAAGGACTATCGCACCGTTTACCATGACCATCTAAAAATGGACCTCATCATTACAAACTCCTTCGCGCCTACTGTGGTCGAGCAAATGTTACCGGTGTATTGTGTGAGAAACAAATACGAGAAATTGTTCCTTCTAGCGTACCTGTTTCGAGAAGAGCTGCAAAAGCACGCTTACTTACAACAGTTTCTGTTATACATTTGCGAACTAGCCGAAACACAGAAGCCATTGCCAGCAGCAACGAAGGGGTCGCTTATAGAATCTCTTGGGTATTACATTATTGCTTGTGGAGCAACGGACAAAATTGATACGCACCGGCTCACCGCACAACTGACGCACTATATGCTGGAAGTGATGAAAACGCCCGTCCACCTCGAAGTGTGCAAAACGCTAGTGACGGTATGCCAAAAGTTGCTGAAACATATCGTCCTCACGCAGCAGCGATCGACTCCCGGGAAAGAGTTCAACCGAGACGCACAAGCGTTGGTCGCGAAGTTCATGTCGTACGATATGTACGATCGGTACCTTTTCCCCGCAGGTACGAAACCTCTCAGCTATCAACCGACCGTCACCGCGCTACGCTTGTTTGCTGCATTTGTGGAGCAGGTGTTGGAATTTACTCCATCGAGTCAATATGTGCTGCAGATGCGACCCGCACCGAGTGTCGAATGGGTCGCGAAACTGTTACCCGATTCGTTACCGCTTGAGGAACTCGGTTCATCCTTCCGTTCCATGGTGTACGGGCTGCAGCATCTACTGCGCAGCGACTACGACGATATACGGACGTATGCCCTCAAAATGCTGTACAACCGTACCATCGCGTATCACTTCGATCCGAAGTTGCAGGATCAGTTGGCAATCGTGTTTTCCCACGACGACACCGAAGCGCAGCGGCACACGGTTCATCAGCTGCTGGACGACGCGATCGGGAAGGTAACAGTGGCTCTACAGCACCACCGGCAAGATTTCTACGCCGCCGTACTGATGGAAGAAGACCACCCAAACGATCAGCTGCATCGGCTGGTTGACCGCTGTACGGAAATTTGCTTCGGATTCTCGCCGGATGAAGCGATACTGAGCAACACGGAACTGTTTCGGGCCCATGACTGCGTGTTCGAGGTGTGGAATTTCACGAGATACGTACTAAACTGTGCTAAAACCGAGGACAGCAGCGGCTGCGAAACAAGCTTTGAGCTGATGGATCGTTGTTTGCAGTTACTGCTGGATCAATCGGACGAGTGGAAAGCTTGTGATCCCATATCCATCGTTTTCAATTCCGCACAGATAGCCCTTGCAAAGCGAAGGATGCAGGGTGCTCTATGGAAAACCATACGCGTAAGTATACGCCAATTTTACAACATTTGTGAAAGAAG
The DNA here is from genome assembly GCA_000349025.1 of Anopheles minimus. Classification (NCBI taxonomy): domain Eukaryota; kingdom Metazoa; phylum Arthropoda; class Insecta; order Diptera; family Culicidae; genus Anopheles; species Anopheles minimus. The sequence continues at coordinate 1,753,491 of KB663710.1, forward strand.
TATAGCAAGCAAAATCAGTTAAGCGATACAGCTTGTTTAACATTATAGAAAATTGGGTACATGGGAGAGATCTGCAAACAGTAACTGTAGTTCATGATTTAGATCACTAACACTCAACAATTAACAGTGGGAAATCTTCGATGGGCGATAAACTTCAAATAATTAATATAAATAGTCGTTAACTGATAGCTCCCACATATTTAGTTCTTTAAAGCCTGCCATGTCAATACAATGATTATCCACAAATTATCGGACAAAGGAGTATTATATATATACTTTTTTTTCTTATGTTTCATTCAGATAATGAAATCAGAAAACTCTTAATTTCGCTATACAACTGTAGTTTTTTTTTTATTAAAGTTTGGAATCGTATTTAAAGTTTTAGTTGCAAAACTACAGTGCGACAACTGTAAAATACGACCCAATTTATGTATAATAGTCCACAATGTTCCCACCTAGTCGACCATCACACTGAAATTACAGATAATTGACTAAGTTATGCTTAAAAACCGGTTGAAACGGTAGAATAGAGTCCACATTCATCAGTTGTCTGCCAATGAACGCTTGAAGCTATCAGGGTCAGTGTACATTTTCCCATTTTCAATTTGCGCATAAGGTTTTATTATTTAATATTAATTAAAATAATTAATTTTAAAAGTCTGATGGCTTTTTATAAAAAACTTAATTTGGTGATATAGAGCATTGGAATAGACAAAATTGCATAACATAGGTAAAAAATCTCCTACCAGCTAGATCAAGGCAGCATGTTTGAAAGGGTATGGAACGGCTTTATCGACGGCTAGTTTTCGAGTAATGCTTGATTCTGAATGTTATCCCACGTTCTGATTAAAAACAACAGTTTAATATAATCATTTCTGAAGTGCAAATAACGTTTGGTATCATTTTCCATGCTCTAAACAGTGCCTAAATAATGTTTTCAATATTTTTAACAAATCATATAACAACCAGGACATCAAAATGTTTCATAACAATCATGATAATTGTTAACGATTTAAAGATTTATCGAAAAATAATCATTGATGTAGAAGTGTATTTGAGAAACACCTGATTCATCTGCTGCAGAATGTAGTGTTGGCCTTATATTTTAATACTTACAGACAACATTGAAATATTCACTTACGACATTATTATAGCTATATCAGATGGAGGCATTTGCTTCTACTTTTTTAAATACAACTTATCCCGGGTAAACGCGATTGATTTTACACAATTGTATTGAGTGCTAGCAGTGCAAAGCTTAACAAGAACTGAGAGATATACTTATAAATTTATAAACCCACATAGATTCGTGAAGCCTGACACAAGTTTATGTATATTTTTTAATTACGAAAAAACGGCCAAGACGTATGTTTTTTTATCTCTGTACAGTCGACATATGATTTGAATAACTCCTCACGGAAGATTTGCATACAAATCGCGTCTCAAACGATGCATTAAGCACAGTATTAATTAACACGTAATTATTTTCATCTGTATTCTTCCAACAATCAATTTTAGTATTAAGATTACCACCAACATAATCGTGCTGTCCGACAAAGAAAATGATGTAGAATATCAGCTATTAAAAGAAACTTCTTTTACTACCTTCGTTGCAGGCGGTGTCCATCTTTATCGAAAACGCGGCACTATGGGTGGTGGAACACAACAAACAGGTGGAAAACATCCAAGCGTACGAGATATTTCGCAGTTATCTGCACACGCTGAACACAATAATGACTTCCTGCTGTCACCGGGGTGCGATAGAAGCTGCCGGAAACTGCCTTAGCCGTGTCGTGCGCCATCTTATGCAACTGAAGCAGCACGTACTCACGTGCGAAACTGCCCTCGAACAGGACAGCGAGCGGTTCAGACCCCTCAAGCGGTACATGTCGGAGGTCAGGCAGATGTTCCGGACGTGGCTTACGTATCCGCGCACCCACCTGAACGATTTCCGCCGTCACCGGGGCTACCTCTGGATGGTGCACAGTTACTTGCGCCACGACACGGCGGACATTACGCACGATTCGCTGCTGCGCTCGTACCTGGACGAATACGCACTGCTCGGCAAGCGTGCGGCGGAGAACGAGAACAATGCGCCCGCCATGCCGCCAGCACCGTGCGGGACGGTGCTGTGGCTGCACCAGCTCTACCTGCTCGCCCGGGAAACGTCACTGAACGAGTCCATCCTGCCCCACATCGATGAGCTGATGATCGTGGCGCTAGCGCATATCCTTTCTCAAGACTGGTCGGAGCGTAATGCCGCTCTGCAGCTATACTCGGCCTGCACGACGAAGCTAACCGGTCAACGACAGCTGTACAACGATCCAGACGCGGATTGGGCTCCGGTGTACACCTCATTCGAGGAGGTCACGTGCAAAGCGTCCCGAACTATACAGTTTATGTTGGAGCAGATGAGGTTGTCACTGCAGCCGGCGAAAAGTGCGAGTGGCGTGAAACGAGGCGATACCGTCACCTCGTTCCTGCTGCTGGTGTTGGAATTTCTCTCGAATTTAGAGTACCGCGCGTACCATCGGTATGCAAACACCACCGAATGCCCCAAACCGTACGGTCAGAATATTTTTATCCTAGACTACCGTATGCTTTCCTACTCACTGTTCGGCCACAAGCACGAACAAGTGCGCAAACTGGCTGCCCGCTGCTTCGTTCAGCTGCACGACTTCTACACCGAAATCCCGATCATGCTCGAGAAGCAAATATACTTGCTGTTCACCAAAAAGGATGAGAACTTCCGGCAGAGTATGTGCCATGCGACAATGGGATTCGTGCAGCGGCACGTTACGCTTGGGCGGTATGTGGGGGCAGGCAGTGACCGTGATACCGGCGAGAACCATTCCAAGGATGTCTTTCTGCGGCGGGTTCGGGATATGGTGGAGGAATACTACGAGCTCGATCGGGTTGACAACTTCATTGCATCGTTTCGCTACCGGTGCGAGGTGCAAAAGCTGTTGTTATATCTTGGCTTCTCGCGGAACAGTGCGGTTGTGCTGGAGCTGGTCATCAACCGTATCGCGCCGGATACGCACGGGCTGGATGTGTTTGCCATGCAGCTGAACCAGGTGTACAACAGTGGTTTGCGCACGGTACCGGCAGCGGCAGTGCATCCACCAGCCCCAGTGCCATCCACCAGTTCCATGCCGTACGAGCTGTACACGGAATTGGAGGATATAGCGGACCAGGGGGATGCGGTATTTTAGGATTTGAATTGTATGTGACACGTGTAACGGGAAACGGAATTGTTTCCAAACGCAACATTGTTGGGTAAAGGAAAACAAAAATGACAGTAGCGAAAGACACAAGAGCAAGCAGTGGACAGGACGCGTGATTGTCGGTTGTGTAGCGAGTATAGCTGTAGAAAAGAAAGGAATTCCCCTTTTGTTTTCGTTTAGAAATGACGCTTGTGAAGCGATTTTGATATTTGAACCTATATGAACTGTAATGCAATATTCTCGGGACTAAAACCATTATAAAACTACTCTCTAGGGACGTAACTGGAATGGTGACATGGGGTATGTACTGAAGCGTTTTGTTTTTGCATAACTAATCTTAAGGGACTTGAAAGCTGAATTTGTTGCACGTTTCACAAGGGACAGATTGTTGAGAAGAGAGAGAGAGAGAGAGAGAGAGAGCCAAACACGCGCAATTCATCTAGCGGCTTCAGGAAAACAAAATCCATTGGTCAGCATTGCGATATGTTATATTAGCGATATAAACCACACAGTTAGATGGTGTGCAATATTGTATTATAGACACATCTGAGGGGAGGGAGGGAGGGAGGGAGGGGGGGGAGGTGTTGTAGAGAATTGGGTTCGGCTGAAGCGCATTCAGCGGACGTTTTGTTACACTAGTTTCTGTGTTTTTTGTTTTTATACTTCGCCTATATACGTATTCGAATCATTTCCAAAATGGTGATGTTACACATGCTGAACTGCATACTAGACGTTGATTCGGAAGCGTATTACACACACACACACACACACACACGATCATATAGTTTTTAGTGCCTATATGATGTAAAAAATATGAATGTAAAATATCAATTGTAAATAGTATTAGGCAATAAAGTTTGGAATTTCATTTGCACACAACAGTGGTACAATACAATTTATCCTTAAACAGAACATCAAAAAGAAACTATTACATGCTAGCTGACCCAACAGACTTCGTTCCGTGCAGCATTTATAAACTCTAAGTTTTAAGGCTGTTAGATTATGCGTGATCTATGAAGCACAAATTTTCACTCTGTTCTGTATCTGTAGAGGACTTCAAAAGAGTTCGAGCGGTTTGAAAAAAAAACGTTGCAAATATCGGAAAAAGTATTTTTTGTGAGACGATTCGTCTTGAAATATCGCGTTGCAGCAGACGTAAATGTAAAGGGATTTATTAGCAAAAAATGAGGAAATTCTGGATACTTTTCATCCACCACTGATTCCACTGCCCATCACACAGAAATTCTTAGTAATAAAGGGCGACTAATTATGGGAAATTGAAGTTTTTTGAAATTTACTGATTTTATTACGTGCATTGTTTATAGCTACACTTTCCTCTTCCGTATTTCGTTGGGGACGTGAACCGATATTAGTGCGACCTCTTCGTGGCATCATAACAACTTTTGATCACTGACCACTTTCCCGAACAATTTTACACATCAATATTCGCCAAGAAGCCATCGTTTTCATATTTACATTGCTCACGGCATACGTTGATAGGAATGTCTTGAAATTGGCAATTTTTCCAATTTTCCGGATTTTTTCTTGGGGATATTTCAAGTTTTATTTTTCTCAAAACCTTCGTTGGACAAGCAGAAACTAATCATGCGAAAACATCGTCATGAAAATGCTATTCAGAACGTCATTTCGATCGGAACGATAGTTTGCACTATCGTCATCGTTCGACACTCCCTTAGATGATTTAAGCCCCCTGAACGCTTCGACTGCACTAGCGACTAAGGTCCGAATAGGATTTTGGTACCGGCCCTGTGAAAAACTGCCGATGTTGGCATTACCTTGCCGGACCCGATTTACAACGTATTCACAGTGTTCAGGCATGGAACAGCCGAGCTAATGGCCTCACTGTCGTGCAACAAATTAGACTCGCCAGGTTCTGGTCGAATAGTCAATGCATGCGTCATATCACCGGATGACTCTAGCTGCAAAGTCTAGTTCCCAACTGGACGAGCGATGGCGTTGATGCGCCACGAAGGCCGGATTAGCGGTGAGCGGTTTAGACTTTCTGCAGCAAGCATAGATCGCGAAGTGTTTATAGCCAACGCACAAAGTTCTGGATTGAAACGTCACCTACAGTGTAGGAAACTCGAGCTGCTCTTACAGAAAATATGGGTCAGTTGAACGAGTCAGGGAGGTACAAGGAGCAGTCAGTAGGGTTAATACGGCCAGTCAGTGATACAATAACGGAAAAACAAACAATTCAATCAAATACATTCCACCTGTTTTGTTTCTTCTTCGTCTTAACCATTTATTTATCTATTTTTATACCATTAAATACTTTCCCTATATCATGAAACGTAAGCGGGATTTCGTTTGACACGAAAATGATCGTAAAATGATCCGTTCGATCTTAGGTGGTAAAATAAGTTGTACACCTTTGTATAAAAAATAAAACAAAACAACCGTGTACATACATATACATATATCAGTCTTCCACTCCAGGCACACCAATGCTTTACACATTCACGTGCAGTGTAAGCTACTATATTGCTGCTGTTGTTGTTGTTGTTGTTGCGGTATTTTACACGGTGTGCCAGTACACCTGCTGTATGATGCACATTAGTTTCACCGGCATACTTGCCTGGGCAACCGTTCAATATGGTGTTAGTTTAATAATGTTTTTCCCTATCAAAATGGCAAAACAACAAAACTGTGTCTATTTGGGAGCGTGTGCGCGTGTTACTTAGTTGCGAGTTTCTTTTACAATTTCAGTTTAGCACAACAACACAGCAAACATAGTGGGTGAAACCGAACCAAAACAAGCGTAAGCTTTCGGTTTTCCATTGCTTATCAGAAAAATAAGGACAGAAAGGAAAACTACACCAATCTAGCTTACTGCACACGTTGTTGTCATCGGTGTGGAAAGAGGTTTCTGCGTGGGAAGAGAAGAGAACGTATGAAACGTATGATGTAACCTGTGTTCCTGTGCGTGTATATAAATATATAATTGGGTGAAGGTGGAAAGTGTGTATACATAATATATTAGCAGTATTTAAGATTAGCTTAAATTTGATAGGAACCAAATGTTGACAATATGTGTTATGTATGTGAGTTTCTGTGAATCTGTCACCTGTTAGGACTTTTCTTTTGTTTGTAAAGTGACGATGCTCGGGCGTGATAAATTGTATAGTATATATTTCATAAAAATTTTGATCATCTTTTCGCCCTGGGAACGGTCATCAAGCAAGGCACGCGAGTCCGAGGTTGTTTAAATGGGTTTGCCGTAGTAATAAATAGTATCCCTTGTGTCGTTTTAAGCATTTGCTTCCGATTGATACACTGACGGGAGGGGTTCGTCGCTTGTTCGTTCGTGCGAGTCGTTTGATTTTTTCGTCTTCTCCTCTCTCTCTCTCTCTCTCGCTATCTCTTTTCTAATAAGCACATTAAGCTCGTTCTGCTCTGTGTTATTTCCTTCCTTACTCTGCTTATCAGCGGTTGCTACTTTTAAATGCCTTCGTGCATTTGTAAACCTATAAATATGTGTCTTTTCCATCCACTCCTGCTTCGCCCAGTGCAGTTTACCAATTACTATCAAAGTGCATTTTGCACCCAACTGTTTATAATTATTCGCTTTTCAAGACATTTGGGAGGAGTTTCAACCGCCTGTATAGATTCGTTTGTTTTGCTGCATTTACACTTTATTTGCCATGTTACAAAAATTTCAGTTCTGTTCGTTCTCGGAAGCCTGTGAGAGATGTTGTTCTCTAGCTTCGTCTTCGGCACAATTTAGAGTGAATGAGCGTTGCTTCTTTTGTTATAATGGAAAACCCCGGTCATTTCCAATCCCTCTAGGGCGCAACATAATCATGGTTAAAGTAGTTCGTTACAGGACAGATTAATAATGCCGGTATATAATAATATAACTATCCGCTTTCATTCTCGCCATCGTTTTACCGTCTAAACGAATTGCTGAAGGTGCGCAGTGAAAAGGTATAAAAGTATACAAAACAACAACAAACAAAGAACATCCAAAAGAGTATGGAATTATCGCATTATGGCATTTGATATACCTTAAAAAGGCCGCTTCCTTCTGTGTGTTTTGCTATTTGGTAGCCGAAAAATGCGTTTTACAGTGATTTTTTTTTTGCAATTTTGTTTAAATCATTTTTCACTATCACCCTTCGATTTATCTGCCAAAAAGTATGATTGTTTTTTTAAATGGATTGATGGAAAAAAAACGAAAACCACTCCAGTCTTTTTTGTCGTTAAAGTCGTTTCGGTGCTTATAAAATATGTTTTCGCTTATCGGTGTGGTTCGCTGTTTAACATGCCTAGAGCGTGTTATTTTTGTTTTGTTTTACTGTATGTGTTTCAATACGTTTCTTCGCTTCACTTTGTTCTGTATATAATGTTGTGAATAATACTGATGTTTGGGGGAACATACAACCCTTCCCTTGGATGCAAATTCTCGCCGGTTTCTTACCCCTCATTGTTTTCTACATACACATTTTCTATGAACACTTAGGGAGTCATGTTATGTGAGTTTGGATGAAACGAATAAAATGTATAATTTTAAATTTGGCGATAATTGTTTGTTTTTTTTTTCAAGACAGCTGTTCCACATTTTTCCTTAATACTGAACCCACTATGTTAAGATTCATCGTCTCATTGTGCGGCTAGGCGTTTGGATAAAACATCTTTTATCCCGCATTAGCACACCATGCAGTCTGGAATGGTTTCTTTTTGTGTTGTGTGAGTGGAAAAAATATGGTTTTGAACATCTCTACTTTACCAACAAAATAAAAAAATTAAAAAAAAATACCAATTTTGAGTGTCTGTGTAACGGGATGGATTGTTGCTTTAAAATCGAAAAACAAAAGAAAAAAAAAATCATTCGAAATCCTTTTGGTGAACCGTTTCCGTGTTTTCCACGTAAAACCAAACAGCTTGACGGTGACCGGGCGACGACCGACGGTAGTTACCCTAGAGAGCACACTAGGCAAGTACTAAAACGTACTCTAAATATGGAAACAGTATATATCTAACTCCGGCTAACGATACATCCGGAAGGTTTTAAGTGCACTTTCGTCAAATCTAAACTCACGCATGGTTTCCCCTGAAAGTGTTTTTTTCCTCTTCTTCTACTTCTCTAACACGCGCCAGAACCACAATATAACAGATGCAATAAGTTTTACTCACTAAAAACTAATTCGTAATAATAGCAACCGTTTGCAAAGAAAAAAAAAATAGCTGGAACTATCCATCGCACACGAAGACATGAAATAGCACCTGGTATGTATGTGTATGTGTGTGTGTTGTATATTATAATAAATTTTAATAGTATGATTTCCCGCATGAATTACAAATGAATTAGCTCGCTTCTTCATATTGTCACAATTGATTGGGTTATTGAAAAATAGAGAATACAAAATTGTATATCAAACAATAATATGCCACCAGACCGCCCCTACTGCACTATAAAGTCGATTTAGAGAGGCGGGGAATACCCCATAAAAAATTCTACGTAATTGAGCAATTTTCCTTCAGTGCGTCCCCATACGGTGCACTTGCAATCCACTTTCGTATAGTCAATTTTTTGGTTCTGTATGTACCTAAAACCAAATTTTCCCACACTCATTGTACTCTAGTGTGTGTGATTTTAATAAGAAAATTTAAAAAAAAACACATGTAGTGTTTCTCCAATTGTCAGTATATTAATCGAAATGTTAATATTAGAATCAATTCGGCCCGTACATCTAAAGCGAATGTACATACCCAAAGTGTGTTTGTTAAAATGTGCACACACACACACGCACACACACACACACACACACCGAAACACACCAATCTGTGTGTTTTTTGTTGTTTCCCCCCGCATATCGAAAGGTCTAGTCGCCAGTCCGGGTTTGTTTTTTTTTGTTCAGAATCAGGTTGTATTTTTAGTGTCGATTTTGCACGCGATTTCTTCTTCTTCCTCTTCCGCCACGGTATTGGGGGTTTCAGAATCGCGACAATTCCCCCCGCGGTGTGTAAGTGTATGTTGGGGTTTAGATTCGTCATCGAAAAGAGGGAACTGTCATTTGTCCTGCTACACACATACTCCTTCTCTCTCTCTCTCTCGCTCATCGTGCATTTCGTATTTTACAAATCGCATTCTATCTTTCCGCCCTCCAAAAATGCTACTGGGAGAGACATGCGTTATTTACACTAACTTAACGTAAAAAAAGTGTTTTTTATGTATATACTAACGTTAAACCCTAAATCAGATCCTGCGTTTTGAGGCGCATGTACGCCATTTTATATCCTTCCGTTCGCTCTCACTAATGCTGTAAAGACTGGATCCACTGTTTCCTAACCTAGTAACGCAATTTAGGCTTCGTTTTTTTGTTTGTTTTTCACAGCTACCACGTTTTATCTTATACACTGTTTGGGTAGAAAAGAAGCTACCGGCTTGGGGTAGGACGAAGTTAAGTGAGAATGGACGTATGCACAACCCTGCGTTTGAGAATGCGAGCGCTTGTTTTTTTACACGGTGGCGGCGGTCGGTTCTCTTCGTTGTAAAGATATTTGCTTTTGTTTCCTTTAAAAATACCAACTTAAGTATTCGAACAGGGGACATTCGAAGTGTGTTGCTGTGTTTCGACCGTGCAGGCGCCTTTGACATTTGACCGGGTCAAAGGATACCCTGCACGATCTAGCTCTCAGACGCGGACCACAATGGACCGAGAGGCGTACGCGGGATCGTCTGACTTCTCAACTGAGGTGAATGTATCTATGTTGGGTAGGATGGGACATACCAATTACGGGGTTCGGCTTCACGATTGGCGCTTGTCGGAACCATCAGGGCGTCGGGCCCGAACCCGAACGCCACGATCATCGTTCGCTAGCGACAATGGTTGAGCCAGTGCAGATAGTAGAACACAGCCAGCACTACCATCATGGCAAGAAATGCCCCGTAATACATGCTCGCCGTTTCGATGTGGATCTTCGGCTTGCGCATGCTTAGGTAGGTCCCATCCAGGTACTTTGACTCACATCGTTCACCCATGAAGCCGTCCGCACACTCGCACGTCGGCATGGTCGAGTTCGCGATCGTGAAGTTGTAACACTTGCCACCGTTCAGGCAGTAGTTTTCCTCGAACAGCTGCGAACATTTGCCCATGCGCATCAGCAGCTGGTCCTTCTCGTTGCCCCGCCCGCTCGCTGCGTCCTCCCTGCCGTTCGCCGGCTCCAGCGTTGGACCGTTCCGCTGCGGGTGCTGCTGATCGTTTGCTATGCTCGCTCCGGTGCCGGTGTTAGTGCTGATACCACGGCCGAGCCCGCCAGCGCTCAGGCCACCACTGCCGGTGAGGCGCGAGTCCATCCCCGTCGAAACTGTGTCGGGTGGATCCCGGTTCGACGACGAGGTCGCATCCGGCCGGATCACCGTGAAGGTGGTGGTGGCGGATGTCATCACACCGCGAAAGTGTGACACTGGCCGGGGTCTTGATTTTGGCATCGATCTGCTAGAACAGCAGTCTGCAAAGAAAATGCGAAAAGAAAAACATTGGAAAATTAATCGAAATTCTAGTGTTGTGTTCAATCATCTATTCAGGAGAGTCATTCACATAAATCTTCATCAATGAGCCAATCATGAGTCGACTCTAAAAATATCCATTGATCCTTAAAGACTCTTGAATCTTCGAAATTCCACGAATACCTTGGGTTGATTAATTGATTTCTAGATATTCAAGGTTCCTTGAAGATTTATGATCTAACACATTTGGTTATATTGAAGCTCCTACATAAGAAGCAGAATTTTTGTCAAAAAGGTAGAGTAGAGTCGCCATTCATTCGTTCTTTTCTTGAGTGTTCATTTTGGAAGATTTGGGCCAACAAAGACTGGACACTTCTAGTTCATTGGATATTTTGTCGATCAGTTTTTAAATCGATAACAAATACAATGATTGTTATGAGATTTTTTAATGTCACGGTATCTATCTCATGTGTTGAAAGTATTCTAAATGTTTTTTACATGCTGTTTAGAGCATGACTATTCTTTATTGAAGATTTAATAGTTGTTTCTTGTCAGAGCAGGGGATAATAATCAGAATTAGGCATTACTCGAAACCTACTCGTCAGTAGAGACATTCCAGACCCTTACAAGATATGCCGCCTCGAACTAGGAGTTAGAAGCTTTCCACTAATTTCATGCGATTTTGTCTATTATAATGATTCCTAATAATCCTCCTTCTTATCCGTAATGAATGCATTGTCTGCAATCAGGCTAATAATTATTTTACACATCTTGAGGAGTGTTGCATTCAATCTGAAATGTGTATTCTTATTGGCTTATTGTTTGAAATATTTTCAATCTATTGTTTTTCATCCAATCCAACAACATAATACGTAACAAAAGTTTTAATTGCTCAATTTTCAAATTTGTTGCAGGCGAACAACGTTAAAATTTTGAATGTTTGAATGGCGTCACAACAATAACAGGAAAGGCATTTTAATTTAAATATATAGTTTTTTTACGAAGTATGTTGTATAAAATAATAAGACGAATGTGTAAAACAATTAAATTGTGTGAGAAGTGCCTTATTTTGTTATTTACATGCAAGAACAAAAGATTGAAAATATTTCAAGCAATGGACATGAAGCAATGGTATACACATTGCAGATTGAATTAATCTTCATTCCAATGACCACCTACCCGGGTATGTTCTGCAATTTTTATTCAAAATTTTTTTCGATAAATCAGAGCTATCGGCTAGGAATTTTAGGAAAGCATAGAGAAATACGTTTTCTATTATATAAACAAAAAAACCGCTTTTTGCTATATTTTTTAGTATGGTTTTGTTCCCAATTTCAATTTATACCACTTATCTTGATAACCCGTGCAGGTAACACAATTTTTAAAGTAATTTTACTAATTTCCGTAGTAAAGTTTAGTATAATGAAGCTGTATTTTGGAAAAATAAATTGTGTACGACAACTTAAACTGAAGATATTCGTCTTTTAACCCATCAGCAAATTCTAATACAAATCTTATTAAAATGAATATTACATTTGAATTAACCATAACCTCACAATTAGAAGCCCTAAAAACAAATCATACCGTACATAAACACATTTCAGCACGTGAAATAGCAAAATTTCATGCAAAATGTATTACCTAACCGGGTAGGTGGTATTAAATTAGAAATTGAGGTGTATTTTTGGTTATTGAAACGATAAACACTCTTTAAGCCTCATGACTCAATGACTTCGTTTGTAAAATCTAAATTTAGTGTAAAATAATGTATGAAAAATAAAGAAATTAAATTAAATTAATTAAATGAGTTAATTAATAATAAATTAAATTTGATTTAAGAGAAATTTAAAATTAAGTGTGAAGTGTCGCTTCAAGCGTTCATTGGCTGTCAACGGATGAATGGAGACTTTATTATACCTTTTTTACAGAATTTTTAAAAAGTTTTAACAATTCTTAGTACTGCAAGCATTCTTACATTGCATAAATCTATTGCAACGATATGTTTTTTTGCTAGCAACGATTGTAATTTGTAAATCGTAGCTATTCTAAGGAGATGTATTTATGAGGATTCTTGAGCCTCAGGTTGATTCAGATTCATGAATTTGTAGCAAATTCTTCGAACGATCAAAACTTCTTTAATATGTTGCAAAATCTTTAGGCGCGTTACCAATAAAACTGAACTCGTATTGATTTCTTTTGATAAAAATGGTTTGCTAATATTCTATTAATATCACATCCCACTTACTATTAATCAAACCCCCGAACAAGACACAAACGGAAAATTCATAATTCCCTACCCTCAACACTCCCCCAACCCCCTTGCGCTGGTGCAAACGCCGACACAATCAAAACCGGGGTCTTGCCGCAGTTCCCACGATTTCTTTCGCACCGTTTATGCAGTTTGTCGTCGAAAGCAGGGAAGATTGAAAACTCCCACACCACAGACAACTTACCCTCCCCCCCCCCCCCCCCCCCCTCAACTTGGGTCGTGTGATAAAGTAACAGTGAAGGTGCACCGCTACCCACCCAATGCCGGGTTGGCTAATTATGTTGATTGCCGTCTGCCAATTGGTTGGTCAACCACATAATCTTCATGTTTCGGTCTTGCGTTTTTTTCGTGAGTTTTCTAGAGTCTGCTAACAATTTCTTCCCTTTCCCCTCGTAAACCCCCCTTACGCACAAAATTATTCAGGCGCAGAGCAATCTTGGAGCCGAAATCTTAAAACAATTGCTCGGCAGATGATGCCGGGATAATTAGTCTTTCTTCAGCCCCCCCTTTACTAGACCACAGGTCAACCCGAACACCGATGACAAACAATTTGGTTGTGAACAAAACCATTGTTCACAGAGAGAAGACTTGAAACCAAAAACAGGAAAAAAAAAAGAAGCCACCCCCCTTCCGAACCGGAATCACCGGTAAGAAGCAACGCCGAACGAAAAGCGCGTACCGATTTCTTCCAATTAAAATCTTGCCTCCAGTCTGGGCGGGATGGAGAGCCGAAATGTTAAGGTATATATATAATATTGAGGATTTCGTACGGGATATACCTTCCAACGCCAAGTGACATTATGCTGCATTCCGTTTCTGTTACTTTGCTCCAGAAAGCTCCCTTAGTAACAGTGGGCATTCTTCTTCGGGCCCACTTCTTTCCCGGGTGCACACACACACACAGTCACACGCACACCGGTAGCATAAATGCAGCTTCCTATTCTTCCCGTACTTTCTATCGTTAATTAATCTGCAAGATCAATGGCAACACGGAAACGGACGGGAATAAATGCCAGCCTGTGTTTGTGTATGTGTGTGCAGCCGACCGTTACAAACGCCGCTCAATTGAATAGCTGGCGAATACATCGTTCCAACACTGCCCCCGAAAACTTGTGGCAAAAGGTTTTTACTTCCAACAAGCGAAAACTTCCCTTAATTAACAATTGCGAGACGTAGTGTATCCTTACGCCATTTAGACGTCCCCAACCGTGATCGGGCGTGTTTTGGCCGCTTACCTGTGTGAACCACAACTGATGACAGCATAATTAGTAGTATAGCACAAAATTTTACTGCACTTGATTTCATTGCTCCCAAGTGTGTTGGTGCCGCGGATGTATCATGCACGGGGACCGTCCCTTTACTCTATCCGTCCGACCGGCTGCGAGCTGCTTCCGTTGGCTGGAGCGTCAAACGCGATACCTACAAGCAAGAACAAACTGGTTAGAAGAATGGAACGTGAGCTCACACTGTATGGTTGGGGTGGTTTATGGTGAACTAATCAGGATTGGGAGGGGGGAAGGGGAGTGGTGATTAATTCCGCATGCAAATTTTAACTAACCAAGCGCAAACCGTCTTATTTTATTCCGCTAGAGATACCTTTACGTACTCATGCATAAGCATTGTATCGATGTTTTTTTTATTATTACTTGTATACCGATCGGTGCCGTTAAGGCGCATATAAACTATAAAAATGGAAAACACGGCACTTGAAATAAACCTTCCACTATAAAAAAAGGAATCTTTAGCAAAGCGTGGGTTTATTAGGTCGTTAAATTCCAAATATAGCTATTCTTCATTAATCGAAATGCAAGAAACTGATGTGACGTAAGCATATGTGCATCAAATTGGCAAGGAAATAAAAGTAAAGCTTTAAATATTGATTGCGGATGATTCAAATCAAACTACTGCTATCTGTCCCATGTGAACGAATTCCCAGATGTAAAGGTTAAAAGCACAGGATAGCGAAGCGTTGCATCGTAACGGGCGGTTTATCCCGAGATGTTTATTTCTCTTTCTCTCATTTGTATATCGTATCTAGTGCCATATTCCATGCACGGGGCAAACTTGGTTTATTTTTAAGTTAATCCCATTATTCTGGCGTTTTATTGATGTTGAAAGTTTAACGATTTCCAATCAAAAAGGGGTACGATTAGTGTCGAGCACATCCCAATAAAATTGTGCTCGATGCAATAAATGAACTGACGACTAGGAGGTTCAATTTGAGCAACATGGATTTTGTTCAACTCTCTGCATTTATAATATTATTATTCTATTGGGTTGAATTTTTGCACTAACCATGTTAAAACATATTATACGAAATATTATGTGAAACTATTTTAATTGATTATAGCGCAATCTATCGTTAAATTGATCTTCTTCTTCCATGGCATTACAACCACGGGATACCTTGGCCTACCATTTCTGGCTTAAGTGACTTGAATTTACTCGCAGCAGATGTTAATTATATTATACTTGATGCTCTTTAAACATATCAGTTACCGAGTAAGTGAGTTTAAGTGAAAAAGTTGAAACCATTCCGGGATTTTCAAGTTGTGTAGTGCATTTTCTAAAGCTAAACGTTGAATCCGTCATCCAATTCTAAGCTTTTTCGCGATGAAATCAACGTTGAATCGTTTACAAAAGTTGTTTCTCAGATTTCAGACGAGGTAATGCAAGAACTTTACATGTCTTCTACCCCAACATAAGACACTTAAACTGGAAAGAGTCTGGAAATTATCTCAGTATTCTTATTCGTAAATCCTGTACAATTAATATGCCTCATGCTAGATGGGTTTACGGTTTTGCTGACGAACTCGTAGCTTAATCTGGATATAGTTCGCGATAGTTATAGATTTTTTTTCTTGAAAAGGGTACGGATTTTCTTCAACGCTTTCTCAACAAACAAATTGGAAGCTTTCAAAAATGTGTGAATCAATTTTTATTTGACCATGACCCAGAAAGTGCGAAGAATTCCAGATCCTTCTGGAGACATTGAGGATCACGAGACTGTTTGAACAAAAGTTCAGGATTAGCCCCAACTTCGCCAGATAACATCGTAATATCAGTCGCACAGAGTGCAATATTAATGAAATTTGTTCAAATTGAACTAGAATCTGCCGAGCCAAAAATTCTACAAAATTTCAACTTCGCTAGTTAACACATTTAAAAGGTTTGCACATGTGTTTACCTTGAGAGCATAATCTGCTGTTTGCTTAGCCAAATCTATAAAGTGCAAAGAAATATTCCAGATCTACCTTTACACAATCTAGTTAAACTTGAACGGGGTAAGCAATAGCTTCATCTTTTTCAATATTACAAAGTTCTCAAGCTTATTTGCAGAAAAAAAATTAAAGAGTACTAGCAACACTTGAAGAGCGCTTGCAAGTACCCTTTGAGAGAGCTTTGAATAGATACCGCAGAAAAGTGGAGGATTCTAGATCTATCCAGAAAGTTTGAAGATTTCCTGATCTACGTCTGATCTGATCTAGTCCAACTTGAACGGAGTTCAGGAATTTACTTTGCCAAATTGGACATTTACAATGTTTTGAAGAGTGTCTTTCGAGAGTAAACTTGTGTAAAGAAGGCTCAAAAATTTCGGTAGAGTGCTGAAATAGCTCCAAGTTTTACAGTTCATAATTTTTAATGTCGCTGATCAGATAGTGTCTCGAATCCCATCCGGACCGTTCCCCCGTCGTGAGGCCGGACTATCCAACGACATGGTTTCAATAAGTCTAATAATCCAGAAATGACCGGCAAGAAGAAGTATTAAATATGTCCGTCGAGAAAGCTTTAGAGAGATACTGCAGAAGTTGTGAAGAATTCTTACTCTACCTCGACAAATTCTAGATCATCTGTAACGTAGTTTAGTAGTAGCTCTAATTTCACACATTTCCTACAAGAAAGAAGGTTGTCCAGTGTATCCGTCGAGAAAGCTTTGGAACAACTGCTGCTTTCTATTGATCACTTTGTTCCTGGTGTAGTTGCCATTTCCTAGACTTTTTTACAACACACATTTGCAAAGTTTTCATGAGTGTCCGTTGCGAATGATTTTGAGCAGAAGCTACCGGTTTTTAAGAAACTCAGAAGCAGCTCCATCTCTACGACCCTTGTAAATGATATTAAATTAGTTATCTAGTAGTAAGTTGAGTTGATTGCCTATTGATTGACTATTTCTGTGTGAATCTTTAACCGGAGCGCAGCCTTAGCGAGGATGAGGATTTTGCATTGAACTCTCTAACCCATCTTACCTCCAAAGAAAATGACGATTGTTGATGGGTCTTCGGGATGGGGGAAATATTGTGTGCGATTGATTCCCTAGCTTCTCCTCGTAATTCCTCTTAATAGGACCTGAACACGGTGGCGATGCTGGTGGCAAACACTCACCTCATAAAGGGGGAGTGTGTGTGCGCACTTGCACACACAGTCAGACAGCACGAAGACCGCACGCACCTGTTGATCGATGAAGCGCCGTTCTGACCGATTGATATATTGGTATTGGTTGATCGAGCAGGGGTCAAGAACTAGCGCCACGCATACGCTGCCACTACGCAGCTTCGTGGTTCCGGGTGTTAACTTTACGTTCCCTTCGCTCCGTTGGTGCCTTCGCGTTCGTTTCTTTTTCGCCTCTTCCTCCCGCACCTCCCTGAGACACAAACACCAACTGCGACACGTGTATCCTTGCAGATGGTGGAAAGAAGGTAAAGGCACCACAGCTAGAATAAGGTAAGGCACACGACTGCTGCTGTTGCTGTGTTTGATTGGTAGAGGTTGAATTGATGCAACAAGCACCTGGTGGCAGTACCGGTGGAAAACCGGCAGGACAACACGCAACAGAGAGCACGCGCTCCGTATAGCACGAGCGATGGGATGTTGCCGTGTGTCGTCGTACCCGTCACACCACCTGGCGCACAAACACGCACACACTGCACACACTTGCTTATTGCCTTTCGTTTCTCTTTCTTCCTGCTGGCGGCAAGACACCGGTACAGGGGCAGCCGCGTCGTTTGCAAACACACGCGTTGTCGGTAACACTCGCGGGTACCCGATGATACACAGCGGATACACAGCAGGAACGTTCACTGTACGACAAAACAATTAGATGGCGAACATTCCTTCACTAAATAATGCTTTTCGGAAACAACTGTCTGCTTCCCACTTTGGAGGCGCAAAAGCGCTGCATGCAAAACACAAACACAAACACATACACACACACACACACGCACGAAGTATAGAAAAAATAGTCGTTTTTCACTCCGTTTGCACACTCGAAAACTTACTGTACCGGACAATACACACGGACAGAACAATACGCACAAAGAGAGCAATTTTCACACACATGCATTGGCACACATACGTACGGTGGATTTTGGGTGGGGAAAAGGAGGAGCGTTACGGTGTACCGACAGTTCCCCGGGAAGAACCCGGTTAGGCTCGTGCACACTCACCGCTGCGTCTTGGTAGTGAACTGCCTTTTCCTGCATGTATTAAAGACACGTTTGTTTGAGGATTTCTTTCCCTCTTTATCTCTCTCTCTCTCTCTCGCGCGCGCAAACGCGATCTAGGGACGCGACGTTTTGCAACCGGCAGCTGCTGCTTCACGCTGTACCCGTAGCAGCTGGGCGAAAACGGTGGAAGTGTTGCCGGGTCGTTGCAACCCGATGCAACCCAACAGTGAACCGGTGCACCGCGGTGCGCAGCGTTGTCTGGTGTTGTCCTGCGTCCACAGCGGCGACGTTGTTGCTGCACCGTCGGCTCTTGCTGGTGTTGGTGCGGGCGGCGCTGATGTGTACCTTGGCGGTAATGATCGTACCTTGGCGGTAATGATGACGCAGCTCGTAAACCCTGCCCGATGAAGGTGTATTTTCATCTTGTTCTCAAGGGGCTGGGGCTCCTTTGCTTCGGTTCCTGTCCGCCAAAACCACTGTTTGGCCAACCGGCTGGTACGCGGGGTTGAGGGGTGGGTCCCCCTCCGGAACGGGATTGCAGCAGTAGCGAAAGGGTTATTATTAGAAACAAAACCCACACACCAACACAAGACAAATAAACGAAACAAAAAAAAAACCTATCAAACCCCACCACTGACACGCGACGGCGTGAGTGGGTGTTTGTTGACTGTCAACTGTTGCTGTCGTTGCTTCTGTCACACTGCCATTAGCAAAAGGCACACACCATGTCACAAACAATCACACGCACTGCACGCAAAGTGTCCCACACAATCTAACGAAAACGTCAATAGTATTGTCCTACTTTTGTGGCTATTGCTGCAAGACATCCTTTAAACTGCGTTTTTTTTCTGTTGTTGCTCTTCTTTGCAGGCTCCGTCCCGTTCCACACATGTGTATGTGTGTATCGGATACGCTTACGTCTTTTCGAACGCCTGACGTACTGTCACCGTCGTAGATGCTACTTCTATCACTGCCGGGAAGATGGGTGAGTCACGCTCCGGCTTATGGTGCATATTGGGACCGTGAGAACGCTGGTGATGAAGCCGTTGCCACACACTGCAACAAAACCACTCTCCAACAGTTGGAACAATAAAACAATACCGAACAGGGGCACTGGTATGTGTGTGCCGTCTGCCTGTTCGATGTTGTTGGGACTCGGACACACGGCGATGGGACTGTGTTTGCTACTTTCAGTTCCGTTGTTTCCCGTCAAAGGAAAAAAAAGATGCACACACACAAACACACGCAGAAATTCCAACCCTTGTTTTTTTCCTCTTTCTTACACACACGCCTTCTCTTTTGGCGCTCGTTGTGTATGTATGTGTGTTTGTGGGGGCGTGTATGTATCCGCTGGTCAGCAACTGGAAAAGTAATTCCAGACGCATGGAAGACGCACCAGCCACAAACGCTTTGCTAAACACTTGTATATCGGAAAAAAAGGTTCGTCGCTTGCAGTGTCGGACAGCTCTACTGTTTACAACCGCTCAAGTGTCACTGCAGGAATGGTGCAAAGGTACGAACCCCCTTTACAGTACTGCTACTACGGCCGTTCTGCCAAATGTCAGCCGAACTGTTGTTTCCAGCCGTCTCTCCTTTTCACCAGTATATTTTTTTCTTCTGCTTCTTCTCTTGGGGCGACTGTTTAACCCCCTCGTTGTTTACGGCCGTCCAAAAGCTGACCGAGAAAAACAGGGGGGAACAACAAAAAAAACTCCCCGAGCGAGCTTTTTCGATTCCACCCGCCACTGACGTTTCCTTCCGCGACCGTTTCGTTTCCGATCTTTTTCCGCCCCCTTTAACGTAGCTTCTTCCCAAAAATTTTGCTGGGCTGCACCTCGTGTGTAACGACGACCACGGATGATGACGATGCTCTGTGCGCGGACCCGCGCAGTTGACGATCGTAATCTTGTGGCCCCGTCTGCGTTTTCACTCTTGCACACACTCCCTCTCTCTCTCTCTCTCTTTCACTCTTGTTCTTGCACCGTTTCCGTATCTTCGCCTTTGAACAGTAGTGCGGATCCGGGAATGGAAGTCCTGTTTCTCTTTCTCATTCGCTCCCGCTTCGAAAAAGTCCAATGGTTACTCTGGCCTTTTTTTGTTTTGTTTTGTGTTATTGTCCCGGGCAAGAAGTGTTTCTCGCTCGCGCTGCATGCACGCCTCACTCGCTCGATCTCTCAGCGGGTTTGCCGGTGGCTTCTTCTATTTCCACCTTAGCGAATCCGAGACCCCGTCAGTTGCTTTCACACCACACCCGCACTTCCGTCCTCCACGACCAAGGCTTTATGACTCTCGGAGGTCCTCTCTTCCGACCAGTCCCGGATCCCGTGCGCGTGTTGTACGTGAGGTTGTGTCTGCTTGCCTCCCTTGGTTTGGTTTTGGTAGTCAGTCTTCTCTCTTTCTCCCGTGCGTTCCTTCCTCTTCACACCGGTCTCGTCGCACCGGTGTGGCCAGTGGCTTCGGTTTGGCCCTTCTCTCCCACGCCTGTACTTCCCACTCTATATCTTTCCTAACTACTCCGCACACACCTCACACACCACCCGCGGTATTTGCAACCCACACCCGCGCGTACCGGTGTTCGACGTTGTGTTTCGTCGCTCTGCTGGAAATCGTTCTCCTTCAGTTTCTACTCCTTCTCGTAAGGAGCGAACCAAAAGCAAAAACAAAAAGCAACAAAAACTGCACCACACAAAGCGGCCTCCTTTCCCCCTTCAGCAGCACATGCCTTTAAATCAACTTCCACACAAACTCGACTATGCTAGGCGGGCGGGCTCATGAAGCTGCTGCTGTTGCGGCCGTACCTTGACGTCGGTATGAACCTGCTGCTGCTCTGCTCATTGCATCCCACCGCATACCGGCATGGTCCACTTCCTTTCCGCACTCGCCGCTTTCACGCTCCTTCCTTTAGTTCCTTCCTGAGGGATCCGGGCGATACTTTACTGTACTTTTTGTTTCTTCTTCTGTTCCGTGCTCCGCTTTGAGGTTCCTCTTCGCTCGCTTCGACGTTCGCTGGTCGTCGTCTTTCGGTTTCGCTATGTTCGCCTCCTCTGGTGGTCCCCGTCGTTGGCAGTAACACAGCGCGATGCGTACCCGGCGAACGAGCGAGCAAGAAAGAAACAATGGAGGGGGGAGAAAAAGAGAAAAAAGAGGATTGAAAATAACGCAAGAAAGGAAATGGACAAGAAAAAGAGCACGTTAAGGTGTAACATAACCAATAATAACAACAACCGAAAAGGCCAGAAGGAGCGAAATAATATTAAGAAACAAAGAAGGAAAGCAAAAAGATCAAAGCGCGCACGAACGTGAGAGACCCCCGGAGAAACATGGCCAGAAAACCGACCAAAAACAGCGGAAACCGGGAGGAAATGGAGAATGAGAGTATTGAAATGGAGGAAAAATAGAAATAAAAATAAAACAAAACAACAACACAAAGCGCATAAAACAAAACTAAAGAACCACCCGAAAAATAAAACAAGACCAAAAACCCGCCGACGCCGGCCAAACGGGTTAGCTTTTTTGTGTTGGTGGGTGGGTTGGGGGGGGGGGCGCATTCGCGGGACGGACCCACACCATAAGATATGTGTATACAGCACCAAACAAAGGTGTCTTAGCGTAGGAGATTGAGAACAGTGCGCGGAAGGTAGCGTGGAGAGCGTTGGGTCTGTTGCATGATTTGGGAAGAAAAAACCCGAAAAATACAGTACACCCTCCTACTGCTGCTGTTGCTGTCGATGACATGCTTGAAAGCTGTGGATGAAGGCTGTGCGTGATGGTGAATGTTGCGAGGGTGTTATGCGGCTTCAAAAAAAAACACAAACACACACAGAGCCGAACGCATGAAACAAAGCGAACGAGTAAAGTGTGGAGAAAGACCCCCAAGGCACTGTGTGGCGAAACGTTCGAAAAGTTTACTTGCAGTACAAAAGGCTAAAGCTTACCGTCGAAGCAAATCAACACAAGGCCCCTTCTTTTGCCCCTTTCTTCCATATGCCCCTGCCGTATCCTTCCTTGCTGCCACCTTGCGAACATCTTCAAGCACACGAAAGATGACGAAAGGGGGGAAATAGGTGAACCCGAAACTTTGCTCTCTTTCTTCTGGTTACCGCCAGCGAACTTCCCACACCCCCCCATTAGTTACACCATCCCTACTTACTATCCCTTTTCTTCAATACCAGAGTGCTGGGATGATCTCTTGGGAACAGCAAAAAAAACCCCAACACACACACACACACACACACACACACACACGCACACACA